>CM018691.1:81242368-81653341 GCA_009363875.1 Mikania micrantha | reverse complement strand
GGGTCTAATCTTGCAGAGCGATAGTGACCGTCAAATCAGACGTAAGACTCAAATTAGTTAACTTTAGAGAAAGAATTAACCACGGAAGATATTTTAACATCGGAAGAACCTTATCTCGGAAGAAAAGTAACCATGGATAAGTAATGAGGTTAAAAGTCTCGGAAGGAATAGAGACATCGGAAGGAAAGAAACCACAAAAGGTTTAAAATGTAACAACGGAAGGTTTTAACCCGGATAGATATGAAGCAGTGGCTAGTATAACCACTGATCATATCCGTGTTTGGGATAACACTGAGATAGACCAAGGTTGCTTCATCAGTATTTATCAAATGTCCGTTGTTAGGATAATTTTTTTAGGATTATCCTTTTAATATATTTATTTAAAGGTTTAAGAAACATATTCTTAACCATGTTTATTAGCTCATATTTATCATTCCCAATTTGGTCACAAACTTAGAAAAGGTTGAAGAGTCCAAGGGTTTGGTAATATGTCTGCTATTTGGTCACTTGTAGAGACATGTTCATGGACAATTAATCCCTTTTCAAAACAGTCTATAATGAAGTGATGCCTTATTTCTATTGTTTGGTTTTTGAATGGTAGACAGGATTCTTTATTATGTTTTTGGCAGCTTCGCTGTCTATTAAGAGGTTTTTTAGTTCAGTTATTCCAAAATCCAACAGTTGTATTGTAACCAAAGGATTTGGGCAGTGCAATGAGCTGCTGCAATGTACTCAGCTTCAGCAGTTGAATTTGACACCGACATTTGCTTTTTTGCTTTGCCATGACACTAAGCAATTGGCAAAGAACTGACATCCTCCCGAAGTAGACTTTTCTGGTGAGCGAGCATCCAACATAATCACTGTCTGAAAAACCAACAAGCTTACAAGTTTGATTAGCCGGATACCAAATCCTAGCACAGGAGTGCCTTTAAGATATATGAGTATCCTCTTCACAAATGACAAATGGGATTGTTTAGGGGCTGATTGGTATCTTGCACAGACACATGTTGCATACATGATGTCTGGCCTTAATGCAGTAATATACATCAAAGATTCAATCATGCACCTGTAGAGGGTTTGATCTACAGGTTCACCATTTTCATCTGAACTTATTCCTGGACTTGTTGCCATGGGGGTAGATATTATTTTGCAATCATTCATATCAAATTTATTTAGAAGATCCTTTACATATTTAGATTGATGAATGAAAGTCCCATTGGTGTTTGTTTGATTTGGAGTCCTAAAAATGTTTTTAATTCACTTAAAGCACTCATTCCAAACTTAGAAGACATTAATTTAGAAAATTGTTCACAAAAGGAAGGTATTGTTGATCCAAAGATGATATCATCCACATAAATTTGGACCAACAAAAGTTCCCTGTCTACCCTCTTGATGAACAAAGTCTTATCAATGGTTCCCCGAGAAAATTTATTAGTAAGAAGAAATTGAGAAAGAGTGTCATACCATGCTCTGGGTGCCTGTTTCAGACCATAAAGTGCTTTGTCTAGTCTGTACACCCAATCAGGATGATGAACATCATCAAATTTTGGAGGTTGACACACATGGACTTCCTCCTTTATAGTCCCATACATGAATGCACTTTTATATCCATTTGATATACATTTAAATTATGGGATATAGCAAATGCTAGGAAGAGTCTGATGGCTTCTAGTCTGGCCACGTGAGCAAATGTTTCATCATAATCGATGCCTTCCTCTTGGCAGTACCCTTGCACTACCAGTCTAGCTTTATTTTTGATCACGATACATCTGTCATCTATTTTATTTCTGAATACCCATCTAGTTCCAATAGGGTATTTTCCTGCTGGCAATGGACAGAGAATCCAAACATTTTGCCTTTTGAACTGTAACAGTTCATCTTGCATAGCCTCACCCAACCAATTGGGACAAAAAGGCTGCATGAAGGCAGAAGTTTGAAATCTGGCTCTTAGTTTGAACACCTTTATTTAAATCACCTAGGATCTGCTCTAGAGGATGATTTCTGTGGAAAGGAACAATGTCCAAACAGTTATTTATAGGCTGCATCGGAAGAAGATGAGTTTTCAGTGAGGCCAAGAGAGTTTTCTGGTGTGGAAGCATGAACATGTTTAGGAATATCTACCAGTATATTATCCAAGGCTGGGGATAACGAAGTAGATATTTGTTCATCTTGGTCTTGAGGATTTATTTGATAAGAAGGAATAGAAGTGAAGAATTTAGATACAGAACATTCCTCAAGAGAGGATATATCTTCAGAGGTTTGACACAATTCTGAAGGAGAAGAAGAAGGAGTAGAAGAAATGTAGGTGAAGGTTTCAAGATCAAAGAGATCATCAGGAGCAGATGGGAAAGAGGAAGTTGATGCAGATTCATTGAATTTAACATCAATAGTTTCCTCTATAATTTAGGTCCTGAGATTGAAAGCTCGGTAAGCCTTAGAGGTCTGAGAGTATCCAACAAAATATCCAGAGTCAACTTTAGCAGCAAACTTGGACAAAGAGTCTTTTGTGTTCAAAATGAAACACGGACACACAAAAACTTTAAAGAAGGAAATGAGAGGCTTTATGTTATGAAGGACTTCATAGGCAGTCTTGTTATATCTTTTCACAATGTGAACTCTATTTAAAACATAGCAAGCAGTGTTTACTGCCTCAGCCAAAAAGGATAAAGGTCATCCTGAGTTTGCAAGCATAGTTCTTGCTGCTTCAATAAGTGTCGTATTCTTTCTTTCCCACACTCCATTTTGAGCAGGAGTTCTAGGAACACTATATTGTCTGAGGATTCCTTTAGAGATGCAGAACTTATCAAGAACCTGATTCTTGAATTCAGTGACGTTATCACTCTTATTGTCTTGACAGGAAGACCAAATTGTCTTTCAAGTTGAGTGATAAGGGCAATTATTTTATCAAAAGTCTCATCTTTGCTGAAAAGGAAGAAGGTCCAGAAAAATCTTGAGTAATCATCCACAACAACTAAACAATATCTCTTTCTTGCCAAGCTGGCTACCTTCACTGGACCAAACAGATCCATATGAAGCAGATTGAGACAGTTAGTTGATTTGGATTCCTCAATAGACTTATGCGATGTTTTATGTTGCTTTCCCTTTAAGCAAGATTCACATTGACCTTCGAAGTGAAATTCTTGGAAGGTAATCCTCTTACTAAAGAAAGAGTAGAAAGCTTATGAAGAGATTGGTGGTTAAGATGACTGAATCTTCTGTGCCAAAGGGAAGTTTCAGAAGATGATGCCTTGGCTATCAAACAAGTAGGAGAAGATGTTTGAGAATCAGTGGTCATGTCCACAACATAGACATTTCCACTTCTTTTCGCCGTTAGCAAGATGTGTTGATCAATTAAGATCTTTATTTTGAATTTATTTCAGGAGAAAGAATTTTGAAACTGTCCTTGGTGAAAAATGAACTAAAGTTCTTGTCTGCTAGTTGAGAAACACTCAGGAGATTAAACTTGAGGTTTTCAACTAAGCATACATATTTGAAGTGCAGTTTTCCACTCAGGACAGAACCAGACCCTACTATCCAGCTTTTTGCATTATTTCCAAAGGAAACATATCCTCCATTCTTTGGAATGAAGTTATTTAAGATGGATCTGCATCCTATACTATGCCTAGAGCCTCCACTATCCACATACCATAGATGATTTTGGCTTAAAGAAGATCTCTGCACATGAGGATCAAATGCAATCGGTTAGATATAGGTCATAATTTATTTTAGAACAAAGATGAGAAATTTTTAGATGCTTATTTGTTTTGCTGAGTGTTATTTATCAATTTCTGCATCATTAGTATTAGCTTTTGCTGATTTTGATGCAAAATATTGATTTGTGAATCAACAGAAGAAGGGTTCACATCAGCAGGAGAATAGGAAGCAGGTGTCACCACGGGATAAGAAGGTGGTGTACCAAGAATAGATAGACCGGGAGAAGCAGATAGAGGTGAAGACATGTGAAGAGATGGATGGGAGTTAGTTCTTATTGAACTGTTAGCTGAAGATCTATTTGCCTTCTTTGATTTCTTCATCTTATTGGGAAGATTCCCTTTTGATGAAGAAGTCTCTTCAGCTTTCGATTTTCCTACATTAAGTTTATCTATAGCTTTCTCTAAAGGAGTTTTTGTCCAGCAGTTTTCAGTAGTGTGATTGTACTTGAAACACTTTAGACAAGCAGGAGATACAGAAGAATAGTTGGGGATGAAAGGCTGATTTGCCTTCATTATTAGATAAGGTGGGTGAGGATGAGAAGGAGAGAATCTGATATCAACCATGGCCTCTTTCCTTTGTCAAGGCGGGCAACATGATTATCAGATGTTTCAAGAAAAATTGTACCTTTCGAACTTCGAGTAAAGCTCATGGTTGGAGCAATCTCAGTTTGTTCAGAAGAATTATTGTTCTTATCACACTTTCCAAGTGTATTTCTTCCTGTTTTTTCTACGTTGGTTTTAGTGGGATAAACAAACGTAGGAAAATGTCTAGGTTGGTATACTCTTGGAGGTGTGATTTTTATATGGCCGGAATTTCATCCAGAAGAAAGGTAGGGGAGATGGGTTGAGAATCAGTCTCATTTATTTCATTGACAATCGGGTATAGTCCTCTGGAGGACTAGTGTGATTGTACTCGATTCCGAATTTAGCCTTACTGTGAACTTGCTTACCCAGAAGCATTTTGAATCCTTTGCAGGATTCAACCCACTTGTCACAGCTGACTTTGGTTTGAGATAGTTCATCTCTACATGCTGCATATTTTTCATTTTGCAAATCAAATAGAGCTTGTAGGTTGGATTTTTCAGTCTTTAGGATAGAGATCTGACTGTCCTTATTTTTATTAATTTTTCTACTTCAGAATTTTTATTATCTAGCGGTTGCTCCAACTCCTGATTTTGTTGTTGAAGCAACATGTTGGCTTTCTTTATTTTTGAAAAAGCCTCAATGCACGAATCGGTGCATATTTTTTCCAGAGTAGAAGAAGATACATGTGTATCAGAAGTGTCTGCTACAAGTTGATCGGAAGGAGTAGGATTGTCACCAATAACCATGAGAGCAAATTCTGTTGGTTCAGAGGTGATGAGGGCATAGCCTACATCTTCAGGCAGACTGCTTCATTCTACGTACTCTTGGGTGAAAAGAGCCGGTTAAGTAGAAGAAGAGGACTGGACATCAGGGCCTGATGCATTTATTTGTGATGGGGGTGGTGCAACAATTTGAAGAGGGGCAGGAGTGAGCTGATACATGCTACCATTGGCAGCTTGTACATATTGTACATTTGTTGAAGGAGAGTTCTGTACAATGTGTGCTGACTCCTGAGAATTGTTGTGCCTTCTGAAAGATGAGGAAGACGAAGAAGAAGAAGAAGAAGAAGCAGCAGCAAAAGGTGCTGAAGAAGTATGTGAGTATGTGTTTGGGAAAGTCACGTACGTTGAGGAGTTAGAGTTGGGAGCATAATGTCTCATATTGTTGAGTTAATATCTCCCTGGTATTAGCCACAACATCGTAGGTAGCACCGAATTGCTCTTTTAGAGCATCCTACAAGTCTTTAGCAGACTTGTGGTGAAGAAGACCGGAGTATATTTCATTAGGGAGGGCCATAGCCAGTTGAGCATGTGCCTTGGCATCAAGCTCTAACTTCTGGTAGTCTTTTTCGGTGTAATTCTGAGGATCCTTAGGGACATGGTCTCCAGTCTCCGTGTCCAGGACCATTGGTTTATGAGGTCCGAACATGACAGACTTCCAACATCCAGTATGATTATTGGAAAAGAAATGTAACATCCGTCTCTACCAAATATTATATTGATGCCTAACCAAGATTGGTGGTTTTGTGGCAGAACCGATGTTATAGGGGTCTAAGGTGAATTGTTCTGACATGGGTTCACAAACAGTTATGAGTAAATCAAAGAATGATGAGTTCTCAAAGTAGTTTGTTAGAATGATTTTTGAACACAGTTTAGCTCAAAAACCAAACTCCTGCAGATTTAGAAAGACAATAGAAAGACAGAAGAGACAACACACAGAAAACTAAACAGCAAGATATCAACGAGAGCTTTGAGTTATAGTCTTGATGGTTAAACCAAGACTAAGGACATGGCTCTGATACCAGTTGTCGAAAAGCAGAAACCCGAGGAAATCTGTTTTACCAGGAACAAGGCTTTAGACACTTAGACAAAGCTTTGGTTTAGCTCCTTCTAAATTTTTGCACAAAGTTATTTTCGTTGTTTAGTTTTCTTGCTTCAAAAGAGAGAAGAGAAACAGATAGAAAGCACAAGGAATTTTGGGAGAAGTATCAATTTATTCAGAGAATGTTGGGACTTAAATACCCAACATTATGAGATACAGAACAGAAATAATAAGACAAATAGCTGACACTGTTATAGACACTGAATCAACAGACTAGTACAAATACAAAGTCAAAAACAACGGAAACAAGAGTCTTCAGGTCTTCCGAGGTTGAAGTAGTTGTGCTAATGTTCAGTGGTTATTCTTTCGGAAGATGATCATCGGAAGCTGATTAAACAATTAGTTATTTCGGAATAGGAGATTGTCTTCCGAGTCATTTGATGTCTTCCGATGCAATGGTTTTCTTCCGAAGGTGTCATAGTCAGCTAGTGTCTTCTGTGTTAGATAAGTTCAGCGGTAGTTCTTTTTGGCGAATCTTCCGCTGTTGATCTTCCGATGCTGAAGCAGTTCTTCAATCGGAAGAGAAGCATTCGTGGTTGGTCAATCCGCGGTTTATTCATCTGTCTGGCTTTAGTGGTTTTGCTCATCAGTCCTTATTTTCCAACAGGCCAGCCCAGGACCGTCGTGGTATGCTAAGGATCCCGGCGAGATCCTTCGCGGTACACGAAGATGGGCGGGCAATTTGAATTCAGCCGAATTACTTCGTGGTACGCCACGAACGATCTACTTTCACCTTAGCGATACGCGGCATGTCCCTGAGGGGCACCCGGCTATTTTGTCCTTGGCAGTAGGCCTGGACCCCCGGGGGCATGCTTGGCAGTACGCGATGGCTTCCAGAAGCCTAAAACATTATAAATAACATCCCATCTCATTTATTAACGTCCTTACACTTTTCTCTCGACTGGAACAGTATATCCCCGACCCAAAAACTCTGTCAACACCACCATACACCTCCTTGAGCTTATTGGGAGCTGCCTTGAACTCCATTGAAGACTTGGAAGCTAGTGGAAACTTTGGAGATGCATCAAGACCAACATAGATTCTACAGTAGCTGTTAGACCACCATCAGGGACTTCCAGAGCCCTGAGACCTCTGCTCTTGCACTAAATCTGTCATCTAGAGCTCTTGGAGGTAGTCTCACATGACCATTTACACTAGTACACACCCAACCACGCATGCCACATATTTTACCAACATGCAACACCATTAATGGCACATGCACGAACCTTGGTGTTTATAAATCTGTATTTGGGTGTTTTGATGATTGATTTAAGCTATTAGAATGATCTATGTTAAGTATGGTTGTCATTTCGTTCTATTTGGTGATGATTTGTGTATGTTACTAAAAATAGTAACTTTTGTTGAGGCAAATGATGTTTTAGACTTATGATGTTTGTTAATAAGATGATTCTTACATAGGAATGATGATAAGAACAAGTTAGCTAGTTTGATTTATTGAAATGGGTGATTTTGACATATGTTACTATAATAGTAACTTCGATGATACAAAATAGAGATAGATGATGTTCTAGGCTTGATAGATGGTGTTAAATGATGATTTGTGAGTGTTGATGAGCATATGGAAGGATTAGTTTGATTGGATTAATGAAATAAATGATCTAACTCCCAAGTTTCTAAATAAGGAAACTTTGGTCAAGAAATCTTGCCATGCATGTTGATCAAGGTTATGTATAACTAATTTGATAATGATAATGGTTATATGAACATATTTTTATAGCTTGATTTTGATTATATTGAGCTTTATGACCAACTTGCTGATTATCGTAACTTTGAATTGGGGATTTTGTTGAAATACATTATAGGGACATGTTAGATGGTGACTTGTATTATAAAATGCCTTGATATGATAATATGAATGTTGTTGTATGAATTATTGAATTAAAACATGATAAATATAAAAACCTTCTATAAATAGTAACTTTATTTGGGAATTTCTATGAAGTAGGACTACTAAGCATGCTTTGTAGTGATAGATGACGAAATATGCTTTGTTTTAACAACATGAAAATCTTTGCATGATTTTTGGTGTTAAGACATGATAAATATAGAAACCTTCTAAATTTAGTAACTTTAATTACCTAAAATGGATTTGGTGTTTACTTGAAGACATGTGACAATGTGTTATGTGATAACATGATCATATAAGGAAAACAAGCATGCTAGAATGTTAAATTGTGAATTTATGTAAACTTACTAAAAATAGAACCTACTAATAATAGAAACTTACTATAAATAGTAAGTAAACCATTGAACGTGGTTTATATGTTTACGTGCAATACGTGATAAATAAAAAACATTAAACACACGATAACAAACTAACGAGTCACCAATGGATCGTTGAGTCAATACGGTCAAACACAGTCAAACATGGATACACATAACAACTTAGAGTTGTTTGGACACAAACATGGTCAAGACAAGCCAACATGGACACGAACACGAACACATACATGAACATGAACGTGAACAAAAACTCATGATACCTATGTGATATAGTTGACAGCTAAAGACAACCAGTTCACAATAACAACAATAGTTATAACTCAGGTGAGTTTACGACCCCATTTTCTATTGATGTGTTAGTTTAACACATCCATTTGTTGTACATAATCGAGTCCGTTTTAGTAAGTCTTGTATATATTTCGAGTCTTTTTAGTTCCTCTTTACATTTTAGTGTTTTTGTGCATGAATGTGTCCCGGAGGAGTGGAAACAAGGGCAAACGGGCATCGGAATTGAGTGCGGTTGATCAAGCGAAGAAAACGAAGAAAAAAACCCTAGGCGGTACGCCCAGGCCACTTCTTGGTCCCAGGCGGTGCGCCTGGGAACATTCTCTGATTCCACAGCATCCACGCACACCGTCTGGTCAGGATGACCGGCCGCAGGCGATGCGCCTGCCAGGCTCAGCCGCCCGACAATTTTGTCTAGCGCGCACCGCCTAGCTCCACGTAGCCCCGCTAAGCGATGTGCCTGAGATCTTTTTCAGCCCTAAAACCATAATTTCATGCCTTCTATAAATGGGACGCTAACAAAACGCTTGGGGGGTCTTCTTCTACGATTTTGGAACCCTAATCAAGCCTGGGAGCTGCTGGAGCTTAACCATGGAGTTGAAGGCTTGATTAGAGCTTGTTGGAGTGAAGAAGGAAGAGCTTTTTGAGTATTTTCTTTATCTTTCCATGTTCTTAATTTAAATCAGTAGTTTGTGATGTATATAGACTTTTATCAGATCTGTTTTGATACTATTGTGATGTTGGTTGGCTAGATCTAGGGTTATATCTAGGTTTGGGATGATAAAGTTGTGAACTTTGTTGATTTTGGACATGATTTATGTTTATGGATGATATATGCATTTTTATCAGATGTAAAGTTCAGATCTTTGATGGTTTTTGCATGTGTTGAATGATGATACTTGATGAACATTGGATCCAAGTGTGTCTAGGAAGGTCTTTCCTCAAATAGATGCATGTTAGGCCTATTACTTGGTGTTTTAGGTTAGTTTATGGGTTGTTGATCACATTCCATAGGATTAGACATCATTAAGTGTTGTTATTTACATGTGTGACCTAACCTAGAAATCCGGGAGGTGATAGGTTAGATGGTTGGTCTCTTTCACTTGGGATATTTGAGTTAAACGACCCGGGAGGGCGTTGTCTTAGATCTACTTAGTGTTGATGTCAATCCATGTCAAAGTTGTCACCTTTATAGCTCTCTAGTGTCTTAGGATACAAACGGGTGGAGAAATCGGGGAGGTGATTCACCCGTTGGAGTGCAATTGCATATCGGGAAAATCCGGAAGGTGACCCTGTAGACTAGTGCATACATTACAGTCTTAGGGTTTCCATTGGAGTTGCCTGGTATCTGATCTGGGTCCCATTAGGTTATCTTTAGTCTGTTCCTTAAGATCCTAGTCTTCATCCTTCATAAGTCAGTCCAAGTCAGCATGTGTCACACTTACGATTCACAGCCTAGGTATACCAGTTTTCTTCAATGCAGTCATATTTCAGTTACACTCTTGTTGTTAGTTGTTGTTTTAGAGTTTAGTTGTTAGATTAGTTGTTTAGTCAGTTTCAGTCTGAATAGGTTTTCAGAGTTGCACCAAAACCCCTCTTTTACTTTTTTTTGTCCACAGTCTACGTTAGTTTTTTAAACTAGTGTCAATTGGTTCGATATCCGGACTTCCACGAGCTATTCTGTCACCGATAGGTACACTTGCCTTCGTAGCTGTCTAGTTTAGGATTTCTCATTATTACTAGGTGTTTAGGTCAAGTCTAGGTCTAGGATTAGTTATTGTGTCTTTAGCTTAGGTTAGACAACTTTAATTTAGTCTTGTTTTAGGTATTGACCGCTGCACATCAAGTTTTTGGTGCTGTTGCCGGGGATACTAGGCAATAGTGAAGATTACTTAGTTTGTGGCCATTACTTGCTTATTTTCCTATTTTCCCCTAGCTTAATTTTCCTTTTTAGGGTTAGTTTTATTTTCTTCTTAGTGCCTTTACTTGTTATTTGGCGTGGGAGAGGTTTAACTCCCTTCTGAGCAGATGCCCGCAGCATTGTCTGTCCGATTGGGCCTTAGTTGAGAAGTTCTATAACGGACTGACGTTGGAGACGAAGGGAATGTTTAATAGAGCTGCTGGGGGACATATCATGGATAAGAAGGAGCTCGAAGAGTGCAAGGCTATGTTTGAGGATTTCGCATTAGCTGAGTATGAGGACCCGTCCTATGTGAGGAGAGCTGCACCAGCTGTTAAGCCCACTATTGCACCGCCTATCATGACTCGAGGGATGCATCATGTCACACCCGAAACGAGAACTGCTGCAGCCTTAGAAGCCCTGGCTAAGGATATTAAGGTGTTGAAGATGGCAGCTGCTCGATGCGAGATATGTCGGGGTGGACATACTACTGCTGAGTGCCCGATTCACAAGTTGAGGCCATCAATTCTGGATGGAACAGGTCCTTCCATTCAAACCCTAGTTGGAACCAGAATTCGAATTGGCGAGGCCAGAATCAGGGACATCACCAGAATCAGCATCACCAGTAGCACTCAAATTGGTTGGGAAACAACATCAATTCCTACGAGAAGCCACCGACGCGCCAGATCTCGATCACCGAGAGAGACGCGCCCGAGAGTTCAGGCAGTAGAGATCACGATACGAAGCTGGAGGACATGATGGCGCAGCAGATGAAGATGCTTCAGCAGATCATGGATAAAGACAAGCTGCGTGACCAGAAGATCGAGGAGCACGACACGCTATTGTGGAATAAGCAGGCCGGATTTTTTGGATCTGTAGGGGTCTTTTAGGGCAAACACTGATCCTAACCCGAGGGGTCATGTGAAGGCAGTGACCACATACAGTGGTCGAGGAGGAGATGTAGAGCTGCCACCACCGGTCATTCATGTTGATGATGAGGCGGTGGATGAGGAGATTGAGTTGGAGACTCCTGCAGGGGTGCTATTGAGGCTAGACCTAGCAAGTACCGCACCGAGCAGCGAGTCTTCAGTTGAGAGGTTGAAGAGGGAGAAAGCGGAAGAGAAGAAGAGAGGTAAGAGAGTGGCTGAGGAGCCTGAGATTGATTTGACTAAGCTTCTATACCTTGCACGCGCATTGCAGTTGAAGCGTGATCAGGAGTATGGATATTTTTTGGAGATGTTTAAGCATCTTAAGATCAATCTCCCTTTTGTAGAGGCCCTCCAGCATATGCCGAAATATGCTAAATTCTTGAAATACCTCCTGTCTAACAAGAAGAAATTGGAGACACTCTCTACCGTTAGTTTGGGAGCTAGGTGCTCGGCGTTGGTTCAGAACAAACTGCCAGAGAAGCTCGAGGATCCAGGGATTTTCACTATTCCCTGTCTGTTTGGTGGTTTTTCTGTGAACCATGCATTGGCTGATCTAGGTGCTAGCATCAATTTGATGCCATACTCCATTTATAAGCAGCTAGATCTGGGAGAGCCGGCACCTACACACATGAGTCTGGCATTGGCTGATCGGTCAGTCAAGTATCCTTGGGGAATTGTTGAGAATGTCCTGATGAAGGTGGACAAGTTTGTTTTCCCCTTGGATTTTGTTATACTTGACATGCAGGCTGATGACCGAGTTCCCCTCATTATGGGACGACCCTTCCTTCGCATGACGAAGGCGATGATTGATGTTTATGAGGGGAATATCTCATTGCGTGTTGGAGAGGATACTGTCACCTTTGATGTGGTGAAGTCCATGAAGAACTCCAGGACGATCAGGTCTACTTTCTTGATGCATTTTGCTCTACCATGGATCATTGCCTAGACTATATTAGTGGAGTTGATATGTTGGTAGATCAGGAATTAGGTGACGGGGATGAGAGAGTTGAGGATGTGGGAGATGAGGTCCATGCTGCTGCTATTAAGGCTTATCTTAATTACATCCCGAGCAGTTTAGCAGTGGAGCCTCCTGTTTACCCCACAGTTTTTGAGGTTGAGAGTTTTGAGCCGGCTGAAAAGCCATCTGTTGAGGCTCCCCCATCATTAGAGCTAATGGAGTTGCCACCTCACCTTGAGTATGCATTCCTTGATGGGGACTATGATCTACTTGTCATTATTTCAGCAGCTCTGACAGATGTAGAGAAGAGTAGACTTATTAGTGTGCTGAGGGAGCACAAGCAGGCGATTGCTTGGAAGCTGATGGACATTAAGGGTATTCAGCCTTCTTTCTGTACGCATCGCATACTGCTTGAGGACGATTTCAAGCCAGTGGTTCAGCCACAGAGACGGCTTAATCCTAACATGGGTGTGGTGGTGAAGAAGGAGGTCCTAAGATTGTTAGATGCTGGGCTCATATACCCCATTTTTGATTCTTCGTGGGTGAGCTCAGTACATGCGGTCCCTAAGAAGGGCGAGATGACTGTGGTGGTGAACAAGAAGAAGGAGATAGTTCCCACCCGGATAGTCACAGGATGGAGGGTGTGCATAGATTATCGGAAGTTGAATGATGCCACCCGGAAGGACCACTTCCCCCTCCCATTTATTGATCAGATGCTGGAGTGTTTGTCAGGACAGCGGTTTTACTGTTTCCTTGACGGTTTCTCTGGTTATTTCCAGATCCCGATTGCACAAGAGGATCAGGAGAAAACCACTTTGACATGCCCGTGCGGTACTTTTGCATATCGCCGTATGCCGTTTGGGTTATGTAACGCTCCAGCCACTTTTCGGAGATGTATGGTTGCCATCTTCCAGGACATGATCGAGACTTCTATGGAGGTGTTTATGGATGATTTTTCTGTGTTTGGAAGTTCTTTCGATCAGTGTTTGATTAACCTGGAGAAGATGCTTAGGAGATGCGTTGAGACGAATCTTATGCTTAACTGGGAGAAATGCCATTTCATGGTCACCGAGGGGATTGTTCTTGGCCATAAGATATCCTGTTACGGCATCCAGGTCGATAAATCAAAGATTGAGACGATCAGCAAGCTTCCTCCACCTACGAATGTTAAAGTTGTTCGTAGCTTTTTAGGTCATGCGGGATTCTACATACGCTTCATTAAGGATTTTTCTAAGATCACCTGACCTATCACTCGTCTTCTTGAGAAGGATGTGGAGTTTGCTTTTGATGATGAGTGTCTGAGAGCCTTCGAGTATTTGAAGGAGAGGCTGGTGAGCGCCACCATTCTGATAGCCCCCGACTGGAGCCGTCCATTCGAGCTCATGTGTGACGCGAGTGATTTCGCTGTGGGGCTATCCTGGGGCAGAGGGTGGATAAGCATTTACACCCTATTTATTATGAGAGTAAGACCTTCAATGCAGCCCAGGAGAATTATACGACTACTGAGAAGGAGTTGTTGGCGGTAGTCTACGCATTTGATAAATTTAGGTCTTATCTTGTTCTCTCCAAGACTGTGGTCTATACCGATCATGTGGCTCTGCGTTACCCTTTTGCTAAAAAGGACGCAAAGCCAAGACTGATCAGGTGGATCCTCCTTCTGTCCGAGTTTGACATCGAGATCAAGGATAAGAAGGGAGCTGAGAATGTAGCCACCGACCATTTGTCACGACTTGAGGATCCGGAGTGGGAGTTCATTCGCGAGGGAGTGATGAGGGATAGGTTTCCCTAGGAGACGCTAATGAGCGTGGGGATAGGTGAGATCTGCCGCACGGAGAGGCTGGATGAAGGATTATTGTGGTTTTCAGACTTTGCCAACTATTTGGCCAATGGTTTCCTTCTTAAGGGTTTGGCATCCCAGCTGCGCAAGAAATTCTTTGCCGATACGAGGCATTACATTTGGGATGCGCCTTACCTCTTCCGTGTGGGTGCTGATCAGGTTTTTAGGAGGTGTGTGAGCAGAGAGGAAGGATTAGAGATCCTTAGGCACTGTCATGAGGGGCTTACCGGTGGGCATCATGGACCTTCTTCCACCGCGAAGAAGGTATTTGATTCTGGTTTTTATTGGCCCACCATTTTTAAGGATGCTCATGAGTTGGTTAGGAAGTGTGATTCCTGTCAAAGGACAGGAAACATCTCATCCAGGAATGAGATGCACCAGCATCCTATTCAGGTTGTTGAGATCTTTGATATCTGGGGCATTGATTTCATGGGACCTTTCCCAGCTTCTCGTGGGAACAGGTACATCCTCGTCGCAATTGACTATGTTTCTAAGTGGGTGAAGGCACATGTGCTCCCCACTAATGACGCGCGAGTGGTTGTGAGATTTCTGAAGCACTTGTTTTGCAGGTTCGGGACCCCGAGAGCGTTGATCAGTGGCCGTGGCACGCACTTTTGTAATGCCTAGATGGATAAAGTTCTGGCCAAGTATGGGGTCACCCACAGACTGTCGACAGCATATCATCCGCAAACCAGCGGTCAGGTGGAAAACACGAATTGGGGAGTGAAGAGGATTTTGGAGAGGACTGTCGACCACAATAGGAAGGATCGGGCCGACAAACTAGATGACGCCTTGTGGGCTTTTAGGACCGCGTTTAAGAATCCGATTGGGACGACTCCCTATCCCATGGTCTATGGTAAAGCCTGTCATCTACCGGTGGAGCTTGAGCATAAAGCCTTTTGGGCTTTGAAGGCTGTGAACTTGGATTTGTCACAGGCCGCCAAGCACTAGTTCCTCCAGATGCACGAGTTGGATGAACTACGCAACGAGGCGTACGCTAGGTTGTGGAATTACGAAGAGCGCATGAAGGCGCTGCATGAAAGGAGATTGGAGAATGTGAAGGAGTTCACGAAGGGTGATCGAGTTTTGGTTTATGACTCGAGACTGAGGCTGTTCCTAGGAAAGCTGAAGTCTAGGTGGAGAGGCCCGTTTGTTATTCGTGAGGTGTTCTCGCATGGTGCGGTGGAGTTGGAATCGGGTGACCACACATGGAAGGTCAATGGGCACCTTTTGAAGCCCTATATTGGAGGCCTGATTCCATTTGATGAAGAGGTTATTCTCCTCGAATCCCGTGCAGATTAGGGATTCGGGCTTCGGCCCAGTTTGTATATAATGTACATAGTTTAGTTTAGTAGTTCGAGTCTTACGTGATTGGTGACGGATTTACACTTAAACGACTATGTGAGGTTCAAGTGTGGGTAAGTGTCACATATTTTGAATCACCATTTCGAACAGTTCACTACAAATCCATGCTTGGAATGTGATCACCATTTGCATCACCAAACACTTAGACTCTCTTTTTCTTGATTTTTAGTTAAAATTTTTTAGTTAAATTGCCTTAGGTTAATTTTTAGTTTGAAATTTTTATTATTAGGGTTTATTTGGTTTTAAACTTATTTGATTTTAATTCTTGTTGCATTAAGTAATTTTTAGAATTTAGTATATTTTAATTTTCTTAGCTAATTTTTGTTTTGTAAGAATTTTTATCTAGGTTGATTTAACTAGTTTAAGTTTTATTAGGATTTTTATTTAATTCTAAAATTCATTAGTTTAAATTTAATTTTCTTAGAATTTAATTTAGTTTTCAATTTATTTATTTCACAAAAAAAAACTTAAAAAACTGAAAATGAAACCCTAGGCGTAACGCCTAGCCAGAACAACCGTGAGTAGGCGTTACGTGCGGATAAAACTTAGAAGTCCAATCTTTTACTTCCGTGCGCTACACCCAATCCAGGTGTTCGGTCTAAGGCGATGCGCGCGAGAGTTAGAAATTCGAAAAAAATTAAATTTCAAAATAAGAACCACCGTTCAAACACTACGCCCACGATCACTTCTTAGAGACGATGCAACATCATGGCTATGACAGAGACATACTGGACCAGCTGGGTCGCGTAGTCGAGTTCGACGCGATGATGACCCCACAGTGGGCCCCCCTGCTACACTGCAGCTGGCTGTAGTATGATGAGCTTACAGTGGAGTTCTTATCCACTTTTCAGTACGACACAGGCTCCCTCTCGTATCCTGGAGCTATGTCGTTTGCTTTGGGGCGACAGACTCATACCATGAGTGTCGCCCAGTTCGCGGTAGCCTTCGGGTTTTACACGCAGGAGCAGGTGGCGGCTCCAGATTTTGAGGACCTCCTCAGAGGCTTTACTCGGGCAACTAGGCCCGGGTACGCCACTAAGGAGGATTTGGTTGCTTACTGGAGGACTATCTCCACCCAGCCTCACACCGATCGTAGGCTGGCTACCCAGATCATTGATCATTTCATCAGATACATCCCTAGGATTTTGGGGCGCAACTTGATTCCTCGCAACAATGGCAAGGACAAGGTCGACTATTTTGACCTGTTTTGCTTATATTGCATACAGGGTCGCCACCCGGTGAACCTCGCCACCATTCTTCTTGCATCAATAGCGAGGCCTCGCCGGGGATGCCACACGACGCGTCTGGATATGGGGCCGTACACAGGCCATTTGGCGCATCGTCTCCGCGTGTTCCTCACATATCCAGTGGAGCATGTCACAATCGGCCCTGAGACATCGCCATATGCGCTTCATGACATGCAGACATCGGGGATGGTTACGTGGGATGTACCACCCCATTAGATTCCTCTGTTAGCGGCCCAGATCAGGCACCTGCTGTCCCTCCGCCATCTACGCACCGTATCTTGCACCGAAGGGAGCGACCGCCCCGTGACGCCCCACCACGCCCTCCTATTCCTCCTCGTCTTACCCTCCAATATGTCATCCAGAGGATAGACATGATGGAGGACATTCAGATGCTCATGGCGACTCATTTTGGCATTGAGTTGCCCCCTCAAATGCCGATCCCCGCGTCCCATCCGACCCCGAGAACGACACTGCGACTGAGCCAGAGGACGGGGAGGATGAGGATTAGCTTGTATGTAGCTTAGATGATGTATTTTTCTTTTCTTTGTATTAAGACAGACTTTGTATATATTTTTATTTTGGCATGTTTGATTTCTTATTTTGTGTTGTTGTGGTTGTATTTACATTTCTGTGTTATTATGATTGTTGTATATTCATGTTGTGCATTGGTTGTTTAATTTACTGTAAAGTGGTTGTTAATTTGTGGTTGATTGTATAATTGTTTAATTTCTGTATATCACCGTTTGTATTATTAATGTTGTTATGTAAATTGTAATCCAATTGTTGTATTAACAATTGTATGTTTGAGTTGTCTTTTGTATATTGAAAGGCGCAGCAACTCCATTTACGACACGTCTATGTGATATCAGAGAGTCGTTGCTAACCTTTTGTAATTTTACTTTTCATTTTTTTTTTGCCAGTTCTGACTCCACATTGAGGACAATGTGTTGTTCTAAGTGTGGGTATGTCAAGCTGGCGCCTTTTAGTTTTTTAATTTGTGTAAATTCAAGTCTTTGTATAGGTCAAGTCAAATCTTTAATAAAATTTTTAAATTTTGAATAAAATTTTTGTAAATATTTAGAACTTGTAATTAAATAATTCAAATTGCAAATTTTTAAAGTTAAAAACACAAAAAAAAATTGAAAAAATTCACAAAAAGATTTTTCTTTCAATTTAGTCAGTTGTAAATAGTTAATCAAGTCAGTCATTGAGTCTTTTTATTTTACAGTTTATCTTGTTGGTTGTTTGAGATCCTAAATGTAGTCTGGTTCTAACCGCTCGTACTCAATTACATTCGGGTGGCGACTACTTAGACTATTTCATATGCAAATGGCCTGCTATTGATCGACTTCGTTTTGGATCAGACTCACGCGTGCTGATTCTGCGTGATCAGCTAAGTCTTTTCCACTTTTTACCTTATGTTTCTTTTTCTGTAAATATTCTTTTATTTTGCATATTCTGATTGTGTCTAGAGTTTTAGGTTGTATATAGCTAGAGTCTTGAAAATGTCCTTGGTTTTGGCTTGCACCTAATAAATGGAAGATGATCGGATTATGATTAGGACTTTGGTTTTTAGAGGCTAACTTGTGTATTGATTTGGGATTTGTTGGTAGGCTCAACCGATAGAAAGTTCCATAGGATTGACAGAATAAACCTAAATTCAGAATTCTTGTGGGTTTAAGACTTGGAAAATTCGAGAAATCTGAAACTGGGTATTAGTGAATAAAGGAACCTCTGTAAACTAGCAACCTAGAATTTTTTTAAAATTTAAACCTGGCACATATGCCTTCTTTTTATAGAAATAAATCCGAGGCTTATGGCGCCCGCTAAATAAAAGAAATTCCACAATCCACTAAGTGAGCTGAGCCTGTGCAAATAAAAGAAAGAGAGAATAAAAGCTAGAAGGCAGTTGTCATACCCCAGCTCACAACCAAGTGAAACAGTGCTGTAATACGCTCAAGTGAGGTAAAAACAGAAGAAAATGAGAGAATAAAAAGCCAAAATGCTCACACTTTCATCCATCTTCATCATTAGGTTAAATTTTGATTATCTCTAGGTCGTTTGCATACAGAGGTGGGTTTAAGTCAGCAGATTTAAACATGTGCCTTGAAAGCTGTTACATGGGATTAGGATAACTTGTTTTGACCAAGGGATGGGATCCATAAGAGGAATGAATGAATTTGAACATATATAAGCATGATTAGAGAACTTGAAATTAGTGTTTGGGTTTAGATTGGACCATTATAACAACAATCGCGATTAATACACAAGGATTTAGGATTGTTAAATCTTTTGCAAATAGAAACCAAGTCTCTGATCTATGATTCCATTTTGTAAGCTTTTTCGAGGATGAAAAAGGTTTAATTGTGGGTATTTTTGATGCGTTAGTTTAACACATCCATTTTTTGTACATAATCGAGTCCGTTTTCATAAGTTTTGTATATATTTCAAGTCGTTTTTAGTACCTTTTTACATTTTAGTGTTTTTGTGCAGGAATGTCTCCCAGAGGAGCGGAAACGAGGGCAACCGTGCATCGGAATCAAGTGCGGTTGATCGAGCGAAGAAAACGAAGATAGGCGGTACGCCCCAGGCCACTGCTTGGTCCTAGGCGGTGCGCCTGGGAACATTCTCTGATTCTACAGCATTCGGGCGCACCGCCTGGTTAGGATGACCGGCCGCAGGCGATGCGCCTGCGAGGCTCAGCCGCCCGACAATTTTGTCTCGCGCGCACCGCCTAGCCCCACGCAGCCCCGCTAGGCGATACGCCTGAGATCTTTTTAAACCCTAAAACCCTAATTTCATGTCTTCTATAAATGGGACGCTTCCATAACGATTGGAGTGAAGAAGGAAGAGCTTTTTGAGTATTTTCTTTATCTTTCCATGTTCTTAGTTTAAATCAGTAGTTTGTGATGTATTTAGACTTTTTTCAGATCTGTTTTGCTACTATTGTGATGTTGGTTGGCTAGATCTAGGGTTATATTTAGGTTTGGGATGATAAAGTTGTGAACTTTGTTGATTTTGGACATGATTTATGTTTATGGATGATATATGCATTGTTATCAGCTGTAAAGTTCAGATCTTTGATGGTTTTTGCATGTGTTGAGTGATGATACTTGATGAACGTTGGATCCATATGTGTCTAGGAAGGTCTTTACACAAATAGATGCATGCTAGGCCTATTACTTGGTGTTTTAGGTTAGTTTATGGGTTGTTGATCACATTCCATAGGATTAGACATCATTAAGTGTTGTTATTTACATGTGTGACCTAACCTAGAAATCCAGGAGGTGATAGGTTAGATGGTTGGTCTCTTTCACTTGGGATATTTAAGTTAAACAACCTGGGTGGGCGTTGTCTTAGATCTACTTAGTGTTGATGTCAATCCATGTCAAAGTTGTCACCTTTATAGCTCTCTAGTGTCTTAGGATACAAACGGGTGGAGAAATCGGCGAGGTGATTCACCCGTTGGAGTGCAATTGCATATCGGGAAAATCCGGAAGGTGACCCTGTAGACTAGTGCACACATTACAGTCTTAGGGTTTCCATTGGAGTTGCCTGGTATCTGATCTGGGTCCCATTAGGTTATCCTTAGTCTGTTCCTTAAGATCCTAGTATTCATCCTTCATAAGTCAGTCCAAGTCAGCACGTGTCACACTTTCGATTCCCAGACTAGGTATACCAGTTTTCTTCAATGCAGTCAGATTTCAGTTACACTCTTGTTGTTAGTTGTTGTTTTAGAGTTTAGTTGTTAGATTAGTTGTTTAGTCAGTTTTAGTCTGAATAGGTTTTCAGAGTTGCACCAAAACCCCCTCTTTTACTTTATTTTGTCCACAGTCTACGTTAGTTTGTTAAACTAGTGTCCATTGGTTCGATATCTGGACTTCTACCAGCTTTTCTGTCACTGATAGGCACACTTGCCTTCGTAGCGGTCTAGTTTAGGATTTCCGATTATTACTAGGTGTTTAGGTCAAGTCTAGGTCTAGGATTAGTTAATGTGTCTTTAGCATAGGTTAGACAGCTTTAATTTAGTCTTGTTTTTAGGTACTGGCCGCTGCACATCATCTATCTTAACTGTTTTTCTTTAAACTTGGGGGAGAATGCATTGCAAACAACTTTTAGATATACGACTGGTATGTTGTACAAACAACTTTTTGAGTGTGCTTATATCATAACAAAGTCCTCACAAAACCGTACCGTTAGTTAAACACGAACTAGGCGTTATTGGATAGTACTATTGGGTCTGACAAACCCCGCTTGACGACAACTCTGACTGGTGGTCTGGACGAGCGTAATATCGACCTATGCCATAGTTTTTACGATAGACTTGGCGGTGGCATCTAACAGTCTAGTTTCGGTAGAGGTGCAACACATACACTCGGGAACTATGGTCTACAACTTTACATGCCTAGTATATATCTCGTGAACTATTTTACTATTACTTAAACCTATGAACTCGCCAACTTTATGTTGACACGTTTTAGCATGTATTCTCAGGTAATTGATTGCACAAAGCTAGGAAGCACAAGGAGTCTCAGGAAGAGGATCCTGCATGCATGTCAACTTATTTTGAAAACACTTTATGATATTAAGTACTTATGAACAATGTAGTGTTAATTTAACACTTCCGATGTGTAACTTTTATATTCCGTTGCTTAACATTTAAACTACTTTAGTTATTTCAATTATAACCATGTACTTTTCAAAAGCATATAGAGTCATTCTATATGACCAACACATCTGATCCAACTCCGTCACACCCAGCATCCTGACGCAGTAAGTGGTAATTTGGGGGTGTTACATATAAATTCTAGGCCAATGATTTGACTTTCAGCTATCTCTGACCATAAAGTGCTTCAAATGGAGCGCATTGAATACTAGTATGGTAGATGTTATTCTATGAGAATTCAACAAGTGGAAGATGAATATCTCAGCTACCTCCGAAATCAATCACACAGCTTCTTTGCATATCTTCAAGGGTTTGATTTGTATGCTGTGTATGTCCATCCTTTTGTGGATGATGATTTGTGCTCATATTTATTTGTGTGCCCAAAGCATTTTGCAGAGTGTCACACCCCGAGCCGGCGGGCTGGATCGACTTTCCTGCCGGGCGGAATGGTCCCGGGGCGCGATATCGTGTGATAATCAGAATGATCAGATTTTTGATACATAGCATCAACATTTGAGAATAACTAAAGCACAATAACATTAAACTAGGATTACAAAGTTAAATTACAGTTGTCACGTTTGATAATTTAACTAAGTAAACCTATCAAAAGAATAATGAGTTCACTATCTTGTAACTGTACAAGATTTCAAAATGATTCACAAGTAATAAATAAAATATGTGCTTCCAAAAGCTACTAGGTCCTCTATTTAGGCATCCTAGTATGCATCCTGAACCTTAACTTAGTCTTGTCCGTCACCTGAGAAAACATGTAAGAAAACAAAGTCAACACATGGTTGGTGAGTTCATATAGTTTAGTATTTGAAAATGATTTTCAACAAACATTTTACAGTAACAACCTTAACCTCACCAACAACACCTATCATATCTAGCCAAGTATGCTTATATATAGGGCATGCGTAGGGTCAAGCTTACCTCCAGCCCAGCCGCCAGTCCACCACATACCAGAGCACATATGATATTCAAGTTACTGATAATTAAGCGTTTTTCCAATTTTGACAAACCTTTCAGAGTAACAACCTTAACCTCACCAACAACAAATATCCTCTCCAGTCAAGTATAATATATGGCATACGTAGGGTCAAGCTTACCGCCAGCCCACCACATATCGAACCACATATAATATTGTTGTTATTGATAATTAAGTGTTTTAATACATACCATTTAATAATACCTTTTAATAAAAATGCAAGTTAAATTATGAAAATACAAAGTTTAAAAACTTAGAACTTAGACTATGCTTGTCAAGTATAATCCGAGTTCTTAAGTTGTAACATCCCAAATTTTCTAATACAAATTACTGGAACTTACAAATGGGTAACGAATAATAAGTCTGTAGGACAATAGACGAAAAATAGCCAGGGGGTGTAGAGATCGTGTACTCGAAATGAAGAGGATTTCGAGTACACCATATTTCGAGTACACCATGTTTCGTGAACATGGGTTTTCGAATATAGGGTCCCTCCCTATAAATACCAGTGCCTTGGGAAACGTGCTAACCTTTGGCTGAAGCACATCTTTTCTCGAGTACACGAAGCAGAATTCGAACATTGCAAAGTTCAAGCTTTTAATTGACCAAACGGAGGGGAAACACACGAGAATCTACAGGAGTCATCACCTAACTTCAAGTAAGTGTTCCAAACCAAAAAGCTAGGATTTTTATGCAAAAGTTAGGGTTGCTAAACAAAGAGCGAACTTATGTATAAAGCTCACACCTTTATACACAAAGTTCGTAACTTCAAGGTTCCAGTGTGTTGGTAACGACCTAAGGAACCTAGAACTAGTTCCCCAAAGCCTTAGATAAATTCCTGAGATGTCTAGTGACGAAATGATGAGTACACGAAGTTATACACTAAGGGTAATTCGGATAAACTGATAATTCGAATACAAAGGTCATTCCGAATACATGGGCATTTCGAGTACAGGGCCATGTTCGAGTACAAAGGCTATTTCGTGTACATGGCCATTTCGAATACAAAGGTTATTTCGTGTACACTAATTTCGGGTACAGGAGTAATTCGTGAACAACGAGTGTTTCGAATACTAACAGTTTGAGGACTTGGAGTGGGAGGGGAACTAGTAGACTACAGGGGCTTAGAATAAATTCTAAGTCTAAGTATGGAATGTGATAAGATAATGTAATGATGTAGGTTCCTTGAGTCCTAGCTAAGGAGTTCGGCTAAGGAAAACAAGAGTCTACTATCAGGTGAGTTCTAGACGCCCTATTTACACTTACTGTTTTGGGCTGGCATACATGCTTATTGTTATGTTATGTGATTATGTTATGATGATTACTGAATGATGTTATGCCTTGATGATGTATGTATGAATATGTATTTCACATGATGAAATGTGTCTGGGAATATGCTAAGGTATTATACGTGTATGGTAAATGAATTATGATGACATAACATGTTAATGAGAGCATGCATTATGATGTTAACTAAGACAATAGTTAATAGATGCTTTGACGAGGTCCTAGAATACAAGGATGCACGAATGTTGAATGATGATTATATGCTAGCATGATATGAAAATATGATGCCATGATGTATGAATGAGGAAATGATGCTAGCACTACATAATGCCATGATGTATGATAATATGCTATGATGCTTGCATGCTATGTATGTGATGATAGAATGTTATGATGAATTCCTATACATGTTATAGGATATGTATGTATGATGTACTAGTACCCGTACTAGTAAGTATGGACGATGACCTGAACATATCAGGATATGAACAGCCGATCGGGCTATAAACACAGAGTCGATCGGACTACAAACAAGGTAAGAGCCGATCGGGCTATAAACACAGAGTCGACCGGACTATAAACAAGGTAAGAGCCGATCGGGCTATAAACACAGAGTCTACCGGACTATAAACAAGGTAAGAGCCGATCGGGCTATAAACACAGAGTCGACCGGACTATAAAGATGAGAGTCGATTGGACTATAAACATGGTAAGAGCCGATCGGGCTATAAACACGGAGCCGATCGGGCTATAAACATGGTAAGAGCCGATCGGGCTATAAACATGGTAAGAGTCGATCGGACTATAAACATGGAGCCTTGTGCCGGCATAAGCCCACTGCCCATGTTGAAGACAGTGGTTTGATGATGACGATGGTTATATGGCTACGATGATGACGATGGTTATATGGCTACGATGATGACATGGTTATGTATTATGGTTTATGTGTATGATATGACGCTTTCATGTTAAAATGTTTAACTCACTAAACGATTATGATGTTTTATGAAAAAACTAGAACTCACCAGCGTAAGCTGACTTGATTTAGCATGTATGTCAGGTTAAAGCTATGATAAGAGAAAGCATGGAGCTCGGGCATCAATCCAGACGATCCGTTGGTTTTGGCATTTTGATATGATTTTGATACAGACACTTTATTGAATTCTGTTTATCAACTATGTTTACATTTCCGCTGCATGATTATGAAAGTTTTTAGTTTAAGAGCTATGTGTTATGATGAAAACCAACCTCTGCGAGGTGCCCGGTTTCGGGGCCTCACATAAGTTCTCCCTTGAAGTTTGTGAGTTTGATTTTAACTCTTGAGTTTGTTTGCATTTGATCCTTGATGTTTCTCCATTATAACCCTAGTAAGTTTATCAAACCCTTAGAATTCTTAGAGATTTTGTGTTGATGGAACATGAATAGCATTGGTAGTGTACAATATCAACTTACACTTGCACACACTAAAACCATTAGTTGATACTATCCCCATAATTCCATCCTTTTGATTAGTGAATTCTATGAATTTTGATCCTCATTAGTTATAAATCAGTGTTTTTGTAAGTAATTAGATTGGAAAATGTTAGTTTTGATCTCAAAACATTAGTATCGATGGTAAGCTAAACGGGTTAACACCTCGATCAAACCCTAAGAACTCCTACCCAACACTACAATGTTTGATCCACTCCCACGACCTCATTTTTGGTCCTTATCAACTGATTTTGAACTTAAACTACTTGGATAGGATTAAATATTAGTATCGACAAGGTTCTAATTAGTATCGATGGAACTTGAAAACTATCCTGTCGATACTATAGTATTGATAGGCTAATGTTGACCGGTCCTTAGACCATCGATGCTACTAGTATCGATGGTCACTTGACCTGTGACTCTTGGAGATCATCGATATTAACAAGTTTAATGGGTCCTGGGTCATCCAATCGAGCGTTGAACTTAGTAGATTCGGTGAACCTGAAGCTGGGCCCATCGATACTATAGTATCGATACCCTTGCTTTCATCTGACTCGAATCGTGGCCTCTTACAGGCACGAAACCTAGGTGGCATACGGTACGAAGACTCCTCGGCGGATTCCTCCACAGGTGCTTTCTCTGGGTATCTCTGTGGTTCCTCCTCGGGATCCTCCTGTGGATCCTCCTCGGGATCCTCCTGTGGATCCTCCTCTGGGTCCTCCTCTTCCGGATCCTCCTCCGGGTCCTCGTCTGAGTCCTCAACAGGATCCTCCTCCAGACCCTCCTCATGGTCCTGAAATACTGGAGCATATCAGTATTGTGTCTGTGTGTGCCGTTTATCAGTATTGAGCTTCTACACTGTTAGCATTAACTGTTTCACATAATATTTGTCACACCCCCAATTTTCAACTAACGGAATCATACCGTTTGGGACGTGACAAACCAGGATCTCAGATCATTAGACATAACGAAGACCTCTATATGATTTTCAAAACATACTTTGGTCTAAAACTGTAATATCAAAGTACTAACGTTGCGGAAGCGTTTTTAAAACATAAACAACCATAACGGTTCGAAAACTGTAAATTACAATGCAAAGTTTCAATTGTTCAAATCCAAATAACAGAAATGTAAAACATGCATGCGACTCGATCTCCTAGTCCATGCCTGCTTGCTTGTGTACCTTAGCGTCCTGAGAAAACATGTAAATCAAGTCAACACAAAGGTTGGTGCATTACACAGGTTTAAGCATTCACAAATGATTGAAACCACAGTTTGAATATAATGTTTGCAGATAACATAATCACACATGCATAGTCATGATAGCTTGTCATTTATACTATTTACATAAGTGGTCGACACCGAAGCTGACTGTTGCATGCTATCGCATGTTTTGCCTTGCCACTATTGTCTAGCACAAACAATAGAAATGTGAATTGGCTAGTCAAACACTTGCGTAGATCCCATCTACCAAGTGAGGTTTGTCAAACCTAATAGATCTATTTCCAACTACCACGCTTTGCACTACGGCAAACTAAACGGTTCGAAATGTAAGGACTTGTAATGCTATGTTTGCACCCAATGTAAACAGCTAACTCATGCAAGTGATATGTATCTAAAAGTGTTTGTTGCACATGTTTTCTCCCCCAAAACAGTTAAAATAAGAAAGGGGCCGTGTACGCACCTTTGATAGCAATAGAATGATCAAACATGTGAACTCGCGTAGAAAGTCCTCTTACGAAGAACCTGTGTTTTAACAATAACTTAGTGTTATTCGGAATGTCGTTTTGTGATTGAAATCACATACGTGTCAACACACGTATGTTAGACTCGTTAGAAACGTGCGTACGTAAGTACCCGTGACTTTAAGTCGTTTAAATAAAATCATATAATTGTTTATGATTTTATTTAACTAAGCGTAATCATACACGATTACGTTTTCAGTCTAAAATGTGAATTTTATCATTCTAATATGTTCGGAATGTAATTCTGGTCCTAACGCAATTCGAATGGGTCGAAACGGAGTTAGAACGAGTGAAATATGATAAAAACACTACAACGGTTTAAATTTCAATAAAAACAGTGGAGCCTGGGTTCGAACCCATGACCCCCAACTCCATGCACACTCATCCAACCAGCCTTCCCTATTGAACATTTGCAACAGAATCTCCTCTTAAATCCTTTTAACCATACCCAGCTCGGTTCCCTCTTGTTTATCCTATTTCGAACCTAATACCATTCAAGACCCAAAATTCGAACTCAATCAAACCCATAATCATGGGGCTATGTTTCTGGAGACCCAACCGAACATAACTATGCTTTTAATTTATCCAAAGGTTCGATTAATTACCACAATTTAGTCCCGAACACAACCGAATTCGAGTAACTAAATCCTAAATTCAATTGAGTCGAATTCGAACATGTTAGTACCCGAAATCAAAGGGTTTTTCATCCCTAGATTAAACCGAACCCATCTGTATAATTTAATTTGAACTTAAACTCTATTTAGGCCGAAATCCCCAAAACGTTTTTACAACAAGAACCCTAGAATTGAAATCTTATAAGTCGCGATTATTTCATAAAATTGACACATGGTTTTCAATCTAGAATGAATTTCGAACCTTTCTGTGTCGCTTAATTTGATTTTAAAGTCCATTCTCATCAAGACCCCCAAATCGTTTTCTAAAAGAAACCCTAGAATCAAAAATCATTAAATTCGTAGTTCTATGATGAAATTAGCATAGCATTAACATTAATCGGGATCTTCTGAAGCCACCCATGCTATTTAATTTGTTTTTCGAACTCAGCTAGTTCGAAATCCCCAATTCGGATCCAAGAACGAGCCCTAGAATTCGAACACTATAAATTCGCTAATGCCTCATGAAATTGGCACTTGTTTTAGTTTAATCGGAGGTTTCTGAAACTAATGGTGATGTTTAGTTTCATTTTAACATCCATCTCGATCGAAACCCCCAAAACCGTTATAGTGATGAACCCTAAAATTCGTACACATGAAATTCGATGTTTTGACATGAAATCAGCATAGGGGTTAGTTTAATTGGCCATTTTAGGATGTGTAGGTGTCGAGCATTACCTGGATTGGTTTCGAATTGTTGTTAATCGACTACAGGGTGTTCTTCGGCTGTCCCCCGTTCAAGCTTCTTCAATCCACAGCTTCTGCGATGCAATTGTGATATGCAGAGCACTCTAAAGATGTCGACTAAAGGTTTAGGAGTTTCAATTGTGAGAGACAAAGTCGATTTGTGTGGGTTTGATAACTCATAGTGACGGTTTCGACTCTTGGACACCAAATGAGTTAAATTCGATCATTAATAAGCCTAATAACGTATGATTGCTGTTAAGGATCATTAGTATACATGATTGGAAGGTTTAATTCCAATAATTACAGTGTAACAAATCAAATTTCGAATTTTCAATCATTGTTATAAACGAATTTTGACTCCAAAAAGTCAAAATTGCTTATTTATTCACTAATTACAAACTAAATCTTGAATTTAAAGTATTTCTAACTTATATTGCTTACTTTTACCCCTACAAATTTGATTTCGTTTGATTTCGTATAATTTCCGTTAATTCTGGAGTTAACAGAGTTAATCCAGAATACCGAATTGTCACATCATCCCCTTGTTGAAGGAATTTTCGTCCCGAAAATTGCTAGTTGTTAGAAGTAGTTAGGAAACTACTTGCGAGTTTAAATAGCACGTGCTAGTGTGGTTTGATCATTCTGTGTGCTTGTGTGTGCTCACACACAAGATTCAACGTTTGCAACATCACACCGACGTGTGATCGTTCTGTGTGACTGTTTGCGTGCACACCAGTTAGTTCACCTAACTGTGACTGTTTGTGTTTGATCATATTGTGCTGTGTAACCTTGCACCTAGTGAGTGTTTGCAACTGTTTGTACTATGTAACCTCGCACATAGCAAAATGTGTGTAACGTGTAACTACTCATGCATGTACCACCATAACATGTAACATATGAAATGTAGCACATAAAATGTAATGTAGCACAAATGTTTGTAACAAAACCAATTGAATAAAGTGTTTGTGCTTACAGTTTGAAATCTGAAATGTTGATGTGTGAAGCATCACGTCATCCCCTTGTTGAAGGAAATTTCGTCCCGAAATTTAACGTGTCTTCACAGTGTTTGTGGTTGTTGTTTTGAACAGATGAGAATATTTCTTCATCATTTGGTCTTCCCTTTCCCATGCGAATTCAGGTCCACGTCGTGAATTCCACCGGACTTTGACTATCGGGATCTTGCTTTGTTTAAGTTGTTTGACCTCTCGGTCCATGATTTCAGCTGGTTCCTCAATGAATCGTAACTGTTCATCGACTTGTATTTCTTCCAGTGGTACAATCAATGTCTCATCAGAAAGACATTTCTTCAAGTTTGAAACATGAAAGACATCATGAACTCCACTGAGTTCATCCGGTAACTTGAGTTGATACGCAACCGGACCAATCCTTTTCAGGATCTCAAAAGGTCCTACGTAACGTGGACTAAGCTTCCCACGCTTGCCAAATCGTATAACACCTTTCCAAGGTGATACCTTTAGAAGAACTCGGTCTCCTACTTGAAATTCCAATGGTTTACGACGCTTGTCAGCATAACTCTTTTGTCGATCCCGAGCTGCTACCATACGGTTTCGGATTTGAACTGTCTTCTCTGTCGTTTCATGTACTAGTTCTGGACCTGTAATCTGACTGTCACCAATTTCAGCCCAACAAACTGGTGAACGACATTTACGACCATACAAAGCTTCAAACGGTGCTGCCTGAATACTTGTATGATAACTGTTGTTGTAAGAGAATTCCACTAACGGTAAATGGTTTTCCCAGCTATCACCAAAATCAATTACACAAGCTCGTAACATATCCTCGAGCGTTTGAATCGTACGTTCACTCTGACCGTCGGTCTGTGGATGATATGCGGTACTCATATCCAAACGTGTTCCCAATGACTTATGAAGAGATTTCCAGAAGTTTGAAGTAAATCGGGCATCCCGATCTAATATAATAGAGATTGGCACGCCATGCCGTGCTACCACTTCCTTGATGTAAATACGAGTCAGTTTCTCCATCTTATCGGTTTCCTTGATCGCTAAGAAATGTGCAGATTTCGTTAATCGATCAACAATCACCCATATCGTATCACAACCACTCGGTGTACGGGGTAACTTAGTAATGAAGTCCATCGAAATCTGTTCCCATTTCCACATTGGTATTTCTGGTTGTTGCAGCAGACCAGATGGTTTCTGATATTCCACTTTGACTTTCGAACAAGTCAAACATTTGCTAACGTATCTAGCAATGTCAGCTTTCATGTGAGGCCACCAATACAGTGCCTTCAAGTCATGATACATCTTGTCTGACCCCGGATGGACTGAATACCTAGACTTATGTGCTTCATCCATCACAAGTTCCCTTAAACCACCATGCAAAGGTATCCACAGTCGGTTAATGAAATAACGAATTCTATCAGGCTTGACATCCAATTGAGTTTCCATCCCCCGTAAGGATTCACGTACCAAGTTATCCTTTTCTAAAGCTTCCAGCTGAGCACTGCGTACCTTGTCAGGTAAGTCAGTCTGTATCGTCATCATAAGTGCGCGAACCCGTCTTGTTCCTGTTGTGTCTTTTCTGCTTAGAGCGTCAGCTACCACATTAGCTTTTCCCGGATGGTACTTAATTGCGCATTCGTAGTCATTCAACAACTCGACCCACCGTCGCTGTCTCATATTAAGCTCCTTCTGATCAAAGATATGTTGCAAACTCTTATGATCAGTGTAAATGGTACACTTGGTTCCATATAGGTAATGCCTCCAAATCTTCAAAGCAAAAACCACTGATCCTAACTCCAAGTCGTGAGTAGTGTAATTCTTTTCGTGTGGTCTCAGTTGCCTTGAAGCATAAGCAATCACTTTATCACGTTGCATCAACACACATCCCAAACCCTGTGCAGATGCATCACAATACACCACAAAGTCTTATGTCCCTTCCGGTAAGGACAGAATCTGTGCACTGCAGAGTTTCTGTTTCAATAACTGGAATGCAGCTTCTTGTTTATCCGTCCAGTTATACTTCACTCCTTTGTGCGTAAGAGCTGTAAGTGGTTGAGCGATCTTTGAGAAACCCTCAATGAATCGTCTGTAATAACCCGCCAAACCAAGGAATTGTCGTATCTCGGTATGGGTCTTTGGTGCTTCCCAATTCTTAATCGCTTCAATCTTTGCTGGATCAACATGTATACCCTTTTCATTGACTATATGACCTAGGAATTGAACTTCTCGCATCCAGAAGTCACATTTCGAGAACTTAGCGTACAGTTGCTCTTTTCAGTAATTCTAACAGCAATCGAAGGTGTTCGGCGTGCTTCTCCTCGGTCTGAGAATAGATAAGAATGTCATCAATGAAAACAATGACAAACTTATCAAGATAAGGTTTACAAACACGATTCATGAGATCCATGAATACAGCTGGAGCGTTTGTCAACCCAAATGGCATGACCAAGAACTCATAATGGCCATAGCGCGTCCTGAATGATGTCTTCGGAATGTCTTCTTCTTGAACTCTGAGTTGATGATAACCCGATCTGAGATCAATCTTCGAGTAATAACTCGAACCTTGCAACTGATCGAACAGATCGTCAATTCTGGGTAACGGATACCGGTTTTTGATGGTAACCTTGTTCAGTTCCCAGTAATCGATGCACATACGGAAAGTCCCATCCTTCTTCTTAACAAATAAGACTGGAGCTCCCCAAGGTGAAAAACTAGGTCGTATGAAACCCTTATCTAACAACTCTTGTAGTTGTGTAGATAACTCTTGCATTTCAGATGGTGCAAGTCGATAAGGCGCCCTAGCTATCGGTGCTGCATCTGGTGTAAGGTCGATTCGAAATTCCACCTGTCTGATAGGCGGTAATCCCGGTAGGTCTTCTGGAAATACTTCAGGAAATTCACAAACTACTGGGATGTCTTCAATCTTCTTCTCAGCTACCGGCTTCTAAGTTATAAGTGCTATAACTGCTGTATGACCTTTACGCAGGCATTTGTGTGCTTTCATACAAGACATGAGACGCAGTGGTGTACTGGTCTTTTCGCCTTGTACATACAATGTCTCTCCATGCGAAAGAGGTATACGAACGATCTTTTCATGGCATACTATTTCAGCCTGGTGTTTGGATAACCAGTCCATGCCAATGACTACATCAAAACTGCCTAATGTGATAGGCATAAGATCAATTTCCAGTGTTTGACCCATCAAGTCAAGCATACATCCCTTAAGGATTTGTTCAACTACAATTAGCTTACCATCAGCTAGTTCTACAGTGTATGGATTTTCTAGGGCAGTGGGACTAACATTTAGCAACTTAGAAAATGAACTAGATACAAAACTCCGGTCTGCACCAGTGTCAAATAGCATAGAGGCATAGTGATTATTTAAGAGGAACGTACCCGTAACAATGTTGGGATCCTCCCGTGCCTGACGTCCTCCAATCACAAACGCCCTGCCCCTAGCACCCTTGTTGTTGTTATTGTTGTTATTGGTGCTATTGCCATTGCCGTTGCCGTTGCCATTTGCATCGTTAGTCCTGCCTTTCTTGAGTTGTGGGCAATCCTTTTTAAAGTGCCCTAGCGTACCACACTCAAAACAACCCTTCTGTGCGTTGTTCTGGTTGTTATTTTGATTGTTGGAATTGTTTTGCAGCTCTCCGCGGCAATCCTTAGCTGCATGCCCAACTTTACCACACCGTTGACACTTAAATTTATCACACTGATTCCCCGCATGATGAAATCCACACCTGTTGCACTTTGGGTGTTTACCAATATAACCCCCTGATGATGATGACTGCTGACCACTGTTCGAGTTGTGATAAGACTTATTTGAATCCTGCCTTCGATTCTGCTGAAAAGGCTGTTGGTTGAAATTCTTAGAGTTACTGCTTTCCCACTTCCTCTTGTGGTCTCCTACCTTAGTAGCTGATGTTCGTTTAGGCAGAGTTCCCTGTAACACTGCCTGATCAGTCAGTTGGTGCGCTAAACGAACAGCTTGTTGAATCGTTGTGGGATTTGCAGATGTAACCAATCCCTGGATCTGAGGCACCAACCCTCCTATGTACCTCTCTATCCACTTACTGGCTGGAGTAGCCATGTGAGGTAGAAGTCTGGCCAGTTCATGTGACCGAGTCGTGTACTCCTCGATGTTTGACCCCTCCATCTTAAGGTGCCAATATTCCTCCTCCAGTTTCTACATTTCACTGCGAGGACAATACTCCTCTTGCAGTAAGGTCTTGAAACCATTCCAAGTTAAGGCATTGGCCTCACCCAATCCCAGAGTTTGAACATTTGAATTCCACCATGTCAACGCTGGACCCTCCAACGTACCCGTGGCATATTTCACCTTATTTTCCTCTGGACAGTTACACATTTCAAATACCGATTCCGCTTTCTCAATCCATCGAAGGAGTCCAATGGCCCCCTCCGATCCTTTGAAATTATGCGGTTTGCAATCTAAGAACGTCTTGAATGTGCACACTTGTGGGTTCACCAATCCCCCTGTTGGACCCTGAGGTCCTGTTGTGTGGGTCTGGACGTAGTTCGCGATTGCTTCCGCGACCCTGTTATTGATCAGCTCATTGAGCTCAGCAACTGTCATCTGTACGTTCTCGCCAGACATTATCTCCCTAGTTAAAAGAAATGTTAGAGTGTTATCAAGTCCAATGTGAAACGTGTAAACAATACAACAAACAACAAACATGTAATGTAGAGATCAACACAACTGTTGGCAATAAATAATAGTTTCCAATAGATAATAATCTGATTTGAGTACAATACTTTCAAAATCAAAACATAGGTTTTCAAACTTCTAATGTAGGGACACAACCCGCCCCTAATAAGTTTAAACAAAATAAATAAAATCAAGCATCCTCAATAGTGGAGTCAGCATCAGAATCAACATCCTGTACTGGTACCAACTCCTCCTCCTCCTCTGCCTCAGATACAAACTGCTCCTCTAGTGCAATCAACCTCCCCTCAGCAATGTCAGCTCGGTGCTCCTCCTCCTGCACTCGAGTTGTCAGATGCACAATGTGTGACTCCATCCCCTGAACCACACTATAAAGCTCTGCGTATCGGGCATTTACATCCCGAAGCTCCTGTGCCATGTGCTCAATCTGATCATTCGCCCACTTTGACTCCCATGTCAATCGGGCGATATCATCTGACTCGAATCGTGGCCTCTTACAGGCACGAAACCTAGGTGGCATACGGTACGAAGACTCCTCGGCGGATTCCTCCACAGGTGCTTTCTCTGGGTATCTCTGTGGTTCCTCCTCGGGATCCTCCTGTGGATCCTCCTCTGGGTCCTCCTCTTCCGGATCCTCCTCCGGGTCCTCGTCTGAGTCCTCAACAGGATCCTCCTCCGGACCCTCCTCATGGTCCTGAAATACTGGAGCATATCAGTATTGTGTCTGTGTGTGCCGTTTATCAGTATTGAGCTTCTACACTGTTAGCATTAACTGTTTCACATAATATTTGTCACACCCCCAATTTTCAACTAACGGAATCATACCGTTTGGGACGTGACAAACCAGGATCTCAGATCATTAGACATAACGAAGACCTCTATATGATTTTCAAAACATACTTTGGTCTAAAACTGTAATATCAAAGTACTAACGTTGCGGAAGCGTTTTTAAAACATAAACAACCATAACGGTTCGAAAACTGTAAATTACAATGCAAAGTTTCAATTGTTCAAATCCAAATAACAGAAATGTAAAACATGCATGCGACTCGATCTCCTAGTCCATGCCTGCTTGCTTGTGTACCTTAGCGTCCTGAGAAAACATGTAAATCAAGTCAACACAAAGGTTGGTGCATTACACAGGTTTAAGCATTCACAAATGATTGAAACCACAGTTTGAATATAATGTTTGCAGATAACATAATCACACATGCATAGTCATGATAGCTAGTCATTTATACTATTTACATAAGTGGTCGACACCGAAGCTGACTGTTGCATGCTATCGCATGTTTTGCCTTGCCACTATTGTCTAGCACAAACAATAGAAATGTGAATTGGCTAGTCAAACACTTGCGTAGATCCCATCTACCAAGTGAGGTTTGTCAAACCTAATAGATCTATTTCCAACTACCACGCTTTGCACTACGGCAAACTAAACGGTTCGAAATGTAAGGACTTGTAATGCTATGTTTTCACCCAATGTAAACAGCTAACTCATGCAAGTGATATGTATCTAAAAGTGTTTGTTGCACATGTTTTCTCCCCCAAAACAGTTAAAATAAGAAAGGGGCCGTGTACGCACCTTTGATAGCAATAGAATGATCAAACACGTGAACTCGCGTAGAAAGTCCTCTTACGAAGAACCTGTGTTTTAACAATAACTTAGTGTTATTCGGAATGTCGTTTTGTGATTGAAATCACATACGTGTCAACACACGTATGTTAGACTCGTTAGAAACGTGCGTACGTAAGTACCCGTGACTTTAAGTCGTTTAAATAAAATCATATAATTGTTTATGATTTTATTTAACTAAGCGTAATCATAAACGATTACGTTTTCAGTCTAAAATGTGAATTTTATCATTCTAATATGTTCAGAATGTAATTCTGGTCCTAATGCAATTCGAATGGGTCGAAACGGAGTTAGAACGAGTGAAATATGATAAAAACACTAAAACGGTTTAAATTTCAATAAAAACAGTGGAGCCTGGGTTCGAACCCATGACCCCCAACTCCATGCACACTCATCCAACCAGCCTTCCCTATTGAACATTTGCAACAGAATCTCCTCTTAAATCCTTTTAACCATACCCAGCTCGGTTCCCTCTTGTTTATCCTATTTCGAACCTAATACCATTCAAGACCCAAAATTCGAACTCAATCAAACCCATAATCATGGGGCTATGTTTCTGGAGACCCAACCGAACATAACTATGCTTTTAATTTATCCAAAGGTTCGATTAATTACCACAATTTAGTCCCGAACACAACCGAATTCGAGTAACTAAATCCTAAATTCAATTGAGTCGAATTCGAACATGTTAGTACCCGAAATCAAAGGGTTTTTCATCCCTAGATTAAACCGAACCCATCTGTATAATTTAATTTGAACATAAACTCTATTTAGGCCGAAATCCCCAAAACGTTTTTACAACAAGAACCCTAGAATTGAAATCTTATAATTCGCGATTATTTCATAAAATTGACACATGGTTTTCAATCTAGAATGAATTTCGAACCTTTCTGTGTCGCTTAATTTGATTTTAAAGTCCATTCTCATCAAGACCCCCAAATCGTTTTCTAAAAGAAACCCTAGAATCAAAAATCATTAAATTCGTAGTTCTATGATGAAATTAGCATAGCATTAACATTAATCGGGATCTTCTGAAGCCACCCATGCTATATAATTTGTTTTTCGAACTCAGCTAGTTCGAAATCCCCAATTCGGTTCCATGAACGAGCCCTAGAATTCGAACACTATAAATTCGCTAATGCCTCATGAAATTGGCACTTGTTTTAGTTTAATCGGAGGTTTCTGAAACTAATGGTGATGTTTAATTTCATTTTAACATCCATCTCGATCGAAACCCCCAAAACCGTTATAGTGATGAACCCTAAAATTCGTACACATGAAATTCGATGTTTTGACATGAAATCAGCATAGGGGTTAGTTTAATCGGCCATTTTAGGATGTGTAGGTGTCGAGCATTACCTGGATTGGTTTCGAATTGTTGTTAATCGACTACAGGGTGTTCTTCGGCCGTCCCCCGTTCAAGCTTCTTCAATCCACAGCTTCTGCGATGCAATTGTGATATGTAGAACACTCTAAAGATGTCGACTAAAGGTTTAGGAGTTTCAATTGTGAGAGACAAAGTCGATTTGTGTGGGTTTGATAACTCATAGAGACGGTTTCGACTCTTGGACACCAAATGAGTTAAATTCGATCATTAATAAGCCTAATAACGTATGATTGCTGTTAAGGATCATTAGTATACCTGATTGGAAGGTTTAACTCCAATAATTACAGTGTAACAAATCAAATTTCGAATTTTCCATCATTGTTATAAACGAATTTTGACTCCAAAAAGTCAAAATTGCTTATTTATTCACTAATTACAAACTAAATCTTGAATTTAAAGTATTTCTAACTTATATTGCTTACTTTTACCCCTACAAATTTGATTTCGTTTGATTTCGTATAATTTCCGTTAATTCTGGAGTTAACAGAGTTAATCCAGAATACCGGATTGTCACAATATTAACACAAAATATTATACAAATAGTTTCCGTACAAGTATCTACAGCACATTCCTACTTTTCCGAACTACTGTTTTGGCATTGATGTTACATAGAGTTGCCAAAATCGTGACATAAATCGACTATCTCTATCAGAAATGATTGATATCAGTAATCCATGTCGGGGCACAATCTCATTAACATAGATTTTAGCTAATCAATCCATAGAATAATCTTCATGAATTGGTAAGAAATGTGCAAATTTCGTAAGGCGATCAACTATAACTCATATAGAGTCATGATTGTGCGACGTTCTGGATAGTTTAGTAATGAAATACATAGACATCTGAACCCATTTCCACATGGGAATCTCTGGTTGTTGCAATAACCTAGAAGGTCGTTGATGTTCTGCCTTAACTTTAAGACATATTAAACATCTATCCACGTATTCTGCTACATGTTTCTTCATTCCAGGCCACCAATAAAAATCTCTCAGGTCTTTGTACATTTTATTGGCACCTGGATGAATAGAGTACCTGGATTTGTGCACTTCATATAGGATGATTGATCTAATGTTACCAAATAGAGGAATCCATATTAGACTTTTGAAATACAACACTCCATCATCTTTTGAATTTTAAAAACGTGTTTGGTAGCGTTTCTTATGTAAAACCGGGCTGTTAAATGTTCGAACTCTCGATTGAGAAAGAAGAAGGAGAGTGGTTTGGGTTTTGACACTTTTAATCCCTCATTTTTCTGCTTCTTTTAGATTTAATTTTTAAGCTTTTCTTTCTCTTACAATATAATTTCCTTTTAAACACATTCAACCCCTCATGTTTTATATTTTATCATTTCATGTAGAAACCTTTTTAATACTTTATAAAACTCTTGATTTAAATCTTATATTATTAAAAACTTTTATAAAATAATTCTTAATATAAATACATAATAAATTTTATTTTGATTTTATTAAGATTTATTTTATAAGATTAACTCATTTTTGTATATATTATCATACTATTATGCATGTGTGTGTATGTGGGTATTTATTGTTATATATTTTTTTCAATTGAATATTAACCTTTTTGTGAGGAGAGGAATCTTGAACTTAATCTCGGGTTCTAAACCAATGGGGGCGAGGGTTTACCTATTCCATGGGGTTCCCGTGCATCAGGGGGTACGGTCTCACGGTCGGCGATTGAGATATCGATTTTAGTTACCAACAGGCAGGATAACTTAAGGTAGCATGACAAGACCCTCTGTCGTTTAAAAAAAAAATTAACTCAAAGTATTAAATTATAGAAAATTTTAATCATATTTTATATTAAAAATCTTTTTATATTGTCTAATTTTTCATTGGTTGACTATTTATTGTATTTTTTTATGTACGCACGGAGTACTAACGTGGTATATTTTATGATATTATAAGAATTAAAAAAAATAAAAATGATGATAAGTAGTTGTTGCCTGTTGTTGGTGCACTAAATGTCCCTAGTTCGATTTTGTATCATTCATCATGTAAAAATCAAGTTATATTAATGGAAGTTGTCTTTCTATATTGTTCTTAATGTTTATATTTTAGTTAATTGATTATATGATTGGGTGATTTGGTTTATTAAGTAATTGAGTATGAGTATTGTTCATTCGGCCGAATGACTCTAACGTATGAAGTCATTCACCGAATGAAACTAGAGTATGACTATAGTCAGCGAAAGAGTCATTCGCCGAATGACTCATTCGACTGAATTACCTATTCGACAGAGTCATTCGCCGAATGAGTTGTTTCGGCCACTCATTCGGCCGAATGTCTACTGCCTATAAATTCAAGTTCAAAATCATTTCAACCCTAACTTCTGAGAACCCTCATTCTTCCCTGTGTGCTTCAGTGTCAAACCCCTGAAGATTTGAGTGTTTCTTGCTGTCCAAGTTCGATTCATAGCTCGTGGTGTTCGATTCTCACTCAAACGTTCATCTCTTACCTTCGAATCACCACGGTTGCTGTTGGTTTCGATTGGAAAACCCTGGAATAGGATTCCGCACTATTCCAGAGGCTGTAGAGCAGATTTCTCTTGATTTCGTGTTGTTTCCGAGATCAACCCTGGTCCTACAAAGTGGTACCAGAGCTTTGGCTCTTGATTCTGCTCGATTTCCAATCCAAATCATCATATCTTTGATTTTTCGTTCGAGATCTGCAAAAACCCTAAACTTATTGTCCTAAAAGTTACTGTTTCATTGCAAATCTGTGGATTTTTGTGGTGTTTTTGTCAAATCGTTTATCCCAATTTGTTCATTATCATTTCATGATGTTCTGTACTAAATTTGGTACTTTGAACTGGTCTAAATCTCAAGTTATCGCGATTTTTGTTGCCAAAACCCTCAGATCGGCCGAATGAGCATGGCGGCCGAATAAGTTTGGCCGAATCAACCTCATTCGCCGAATAGCTTCATTCACTGGTTTCATTCGCCGAATAGCTTCTTTCGTTTTACTCATTCGGCGAATAGCTTCATTCTCAGGTCTCATTCGGCGAATAGCCTCATTCGACACTCCATTCGCCGAATAGGTCCATTCTCTTTACTCATTCGCCAGACAGTCATACTGAGCCTCTCATTCGCCAGTTCTATTTCATTCGGCCCCCGTCATTCGTTCTAAGGATCTTCATTCGGCCATCAGTCTGAAAAATTTTCTAAGTGTTGGATCTTGTTATTCTTGACTCTATGGAGGATTTAGCATTGATGGCGAACCAGAATCATCGTATTCAGACTTTGTTAGTTACTGAGACTGAGACTGGAAGCTCTAATAAAGCTCCAAAGTTGTTATCTTTAGACGATTATCCACACTGGAAGTATCGGTTTGAGATCCATATCAATGGGGTGGATACAAACTTATGGATGATGATTGAGGGAGGTTATCTGAGGCCTCTGAATGAAGATGGAACTCCTATGCTAGTCACACGGATGACTGAGCCTTAGAGGAAGCTGTACGATTATGAAAAGAAAGCCTATGCTATTCTATCCCAGTCCATTGCCACTGATATTTTCCATCAGTTTAGACAGTTTACCTCTGCAAAGCTACTGTGGGATGCACTGCAACAAAGATATGAGGGTAATGATGCTTTGAAGAGCATCAAGTCAAAGGCATTGAGAAAGGAATTCAATAGCTTCATGTATGTGGGAAATGAGTCCCTGGATGAGTTTATTGCTAGATTTTATCATCTTTTGAGTGAGTTATTCAATCATGAAGTCAAGACAACTACTCAGGAAAAGATCCAGTGTTTGGCAGATGCGCTACCTCCAAAGTGGGAGTCATTTTTGATGGTACTAAAGCAGAATCAGATGTTGGCTCATATGGACATAAATGATTTCATTCAGAAGCTGAAAGAACAAGAAATAGAGAACAAGTGGAAGGCCAAGAGAGTTGCCCAAGTCCAGGACCCATCGTTGTATTATTCTACTCCTACTGTTGAGAAATCATCTTCTCATGCTCCATTGAAGACAACTTTTGTTTCTCAGACTACTGAAGCTCCATCATCTACTCAAATTCATTTTAGTCAATCATCCTCTTCATCCAATTCTCAAAAAGAACATCATCAGCCTGTAACCAGTTTGAAGACAGAAAATTTTGATAAAGTGACTGTGGAGATTGCCAAAGAGCACATGGGACTTCTATCTACTCTAGTTAGCTCTTATGATGGGTTAGTAGCAGGACAGATTGGCAATCCTTATCTGACTAATGATGATTACTCTCAGATAGATCCAGATGACATGGAAAGGATTGATATTATGTGGGCTTTGGCTAGTGCTGTCAGAAGAGCTAAAGATTTTGTGAAGAGAACTGGAAAAGACATCAACTTGAACAAAGACTCAAAGTTTGGATTTGATATGGCTTCTGTCACTTGCTACAATTGTGGAGAAAAGGGTCACTTTGCTAGACAGTGCAAGCATCCTAAGAAAGCTGGAAACAAGAATCCTTTTCAGCATCAAAAGTCTTCTGCAGCAAATCCAGAGAGAAGACTTGTTCCTATTGATTCTCCTGCTCAGACTAGTTCTTCAAATACAGGCAAAGCTTTGATGGTACAGCAGGATGAAGGTGAAAATTGGGATTTCAGATTTAATTCTGAACAGGGGGGGCAAGATCAAGCTTGTGTTGCTGAGATCCAGAAGATGGATGATCAACTTAAGGAGAGTACTGTAGAAAGAGCACAGATCAAGATAGAAGAAACATCTGGATCAGAGTCTGAGAGCTTGACTGATTCTGACACTCAATCTGAGTCTGATGCTGATGTTGAAGAATCTCCTATTAAGTTTGCCTTGATGGTAAACTCATCTGCTACTCCTGCTGCAACTTCTCAATCAGATCAGGTATCTGATGATTGTTCATCTTCTGTTTCTAATTGTTTTAATTGTGTTGACCTTAAAAGCAAGGTTCTTTCCTATCAGAATCACAATGCTGCTTTGATCAGTGATCTCAACCAATGTATCGATGCTAACAAAGTTTTAAAAGCTAATGAAAAGGATTTTCAAGCTAAAATTGAACTTTTAAATAGACAACTTCATGAGGCTGAGATTGCTGTTCTTAACAAGCAAGATGCTATAACTTCTTATCTCAATACCATTAATGAGGTAAAGAAGAAGTTAGCAATGGTTGAGTGTGATTATGAGACCTTAGGACAGAAGCTCAAGAGCTATGAGAGTGCATCTTATATTATTGAGCACATGATCAGCAAAGAAGCGGATCATAAGGGTAAGGGAACTATGAGTTATCAAAGATGTCTTCCACCAATCTTAAACAGCTTTGTCAATTCACCAAATGACAAAGATGTTAAAGATTTTCAAGTGATAACTCCTTTAGTAATTGATCCAATTGGGATGATTACTGATGAAGGTTCCTCTTTGTCAAAGGAATCTTCAGTGGATGGACTTGTAGAGGATTGGGTTTCAGATTCTGAGGATGAATCTGATGATTCATCTGATTATGGTACTGCTCAGAATCCACTCCCTGTTATCAAAAAGGGTTACCCAATCTCATCTTCAAAAATATATCAAGCCTTAGGTTTTGTGAAAGCTTCAAAAGAAAATGAAGCTTGTGTGTTGAACAAGTTTGACAATCTTGTTCCAAATGGGAAAAAGGGTTTGGGTTTTAATCAGAACATGCCTAAAACAAATGTTTTTAAACCAAAAAGGCAATCTTTTTCTAAGTTAAAACATTTTTATAGAAAAGGCGAACCGGTTTGTTTTGAGTGTGGTGCACCTGGGCACTTTGTTAGATCTTGCCCTCAGTTGATTAGACCAAAGGTTGCACCACCCAGAAAACAAAATCAGAATTTTGTTAAACCTGTCAGATCTGAGTCCAAGTCATTTCTGACAAAACCCAAACAACCAAATCAGGTTAAATCTGTGGACAAGGGTAAAGGGAAATTGATGAACTTGAATATTCTCAAGCCTGTTAATGTTGATCAATCTAAATCATCATCCATTTATCTGAAAAACTCTTTCAGTAAAAATGCAGTCTGGAAAGTAAAGTCTGAGACTACAGTTCCACCCACTTCAGACAAGACTGTTTCAGATGGTAAATGGATCGATGTTATGATCCGAGACTCATTGGGTCAACCCAAGACTGTAAAGGCTTGGGTTCCCAAATTAAACTAATTGTCTTATTTTTGTGTAGAATGCCCCAACAGCTGCTTTAAACAGTTCTTGGATTGTTGATAGTGGGGCTTCAAGGCACATGACTGGAAACATCTCTTTGCTCTCCAACATTCAATCTGTTCATGGTGGTTATGTAGCTTTTGCTGGTGACAAAGGTGGTTTTATCACAGGAGAGGGAATCTTATCAAATGGGCAAGTTTCATTTGACAAAGTCAGATATGTCAAGCAATTGGAGAATAATCTGCTTTCTGTATCACATATATGTGATAAAAACTACAAAGTTCTTTTCGATGACTCCAAATGCTACATTCTAAAGCAAGGTGTAGTTATCCCTGAAGAAAGGATTTTGATGTCTGCCCCCAGGAAGCAAGACTTGTACGTACTCAATATGGCCACAGCTTCAACTACATCCTCCACAGCTTCATGTTTTATGTCAAAGGCAACAGAAAAAGATTCAATTCTTTGGCATAAGAGGATGGGTCAATTGAGTCTACGCAAGATGAACCACTTGGTACACAATAATCTGGTTGAGGGGGTAAGTCTGAAGAATTTAAAGTTGTCTGATGTCTGTGTATCTTGCAAGAAAGGCAAGCAAGTCAAGCAGTCTCACAAACCGAAGAAGTATCACTCAATCACTGTTCCACTTGAGCTGCTCAATATGGATCTTTTTGGTCCTGTTAACCGCAAGAGTATTGCTGGTGATCAGTACCGTCTTGTCATCACTAATGAATATTCCAGATACTCTTGGGTTTTCTTTCTAAAGGAGAAGTCTGAAACGTTTGACTGCATTCAAGTGTTGGTTACCAAACTTGAATCTCTATATAAGCTCAAGATTCGCATACTCAGAACCGACAATAGGACAGAGTTCAAAAATCACAACATGGAGAACTTTTGTAATGAACGAGGTATTGTTCAACAATTTAGTGCTCCATATGTTCCCCAAATGAACGGTGTTGCTGAGCGAAAGAACAGGACTTTGATTGAGGCTGCTAGGACTATGCTTGCAGATTCGTCTCTTCCAGTACAATTCTGGAATGAAGCTGTAGCTAATGCTTGTTACACTCTAAATCGAGTGTTGATAGTGAAGAGACATGGGAAAACTTGCTTCGAATTGCTCCATAACAGAAAGTCAAATCTTAAGTATCTTGAACCATTTGGTGCACCATGCACTATGCTTAAGAAACATGAGCAAGGCAAGTTTAATGAAAAGGTGGAAGAAGGGTATTTTCTTGGGTACAGCACTCCAAATAAAAGAGTTTATAACAGATCAACTCAAAATGTGGAGGAGTGGTACCATGTTGATGTTCAGAAGTATTCCATGCCCCCACCTGGGAAGGGTCCTGATTGGATGTTCAACTATTCTGATCTGTTTGACTCATTCAACATGCCTCCCATGTACACTGATGAAGATGTTGTTGTTCAGATGTTGTATGATGCACAAAATGCACCTGAAGAACCAAAGCAACCTTCATCTGTTTCAACTCCTACAGCACAGACACATGATGACAGCTCAGACACAGACGACAACTCAGCTCCTCCAGCTGCCCCTGAACCAGCTGTTGACAATCTTGTGCCAAGACTTGAGGATCTGAATCTGAATAATCTTGATCCACATGTTGAAGTTCCCGCTCATCCTGTTGGCAGAATTAATCGGATTCATCCTCAAGAAAATATTATTGGAAGTCCTTTGGATGGTGTCAAGACAAGAAATCAGCTTTCTTCAGGAGGACTTGCAGACATTCTTGACTTTGCAGATGTAAACTTTTGTGCCCATTCATGTTTTATCTCCCAAGTTGAGCCACGTACTGTTACTGAAGCTCTCAGAGAAGAATCGTGGGTAGATGCAATGCAAGAAGAACTCCTTCAGTTCAAAAAGTTAGGTGTCTGGCAATTGGTTGACAGACCTAAAGGTGTGAAAGTAATAGGCACCAGATGGGTTCTTCGTTGCAAGAAGGATGATCATGGTATCATTGTGCGAAACAAAGCACGTCTGGTTGTTCAAGGATTCAGACAAGTTGAAGGTTTGGACTATAATGAAGTATTTGCACCAGTTGCTCGACTTGAAGCCATTCGTATCTTCTTGGCTTATGCATCCTTCAAGAAGTTTAAAGTTTATCATATGGATGTAAAGAGTGCATTTCTTCATGGTGTGATAAATGAAACAGTGTATGTTAGTCAACCTCCCGGGTTTGAGGATCCATTGCATAGAGACCAAGTCTACAAGCTAGACAAGGCCTTATATGGATTGCATCAAGCGCCGCGAGCATGGTATGAGACACTGTCTACACACCTTCTGAACAACGGGTTCAGAAGAGGTGTCATTGACTGTACACTGTTCATTCGAGAAAAGGATGGTGACTTACTCTTGGTGCAAGTATATGTGGACGACATCATCTTCGGTTCAACAAATGATGGTCTGTGCAAAGAGTTTGAAAAGGTTATGAAAGAGAAGTTTGAGATGAGCTCAATGGAGAGATGAAATTTTTTTGGGATTACAAGTGGATCAGTCTGAGGCAGGAATCTTCATTCATCAAACCAAGTATGTTGGGGACATACTGAGCCGGTTCAGTATGTCTGATGCAAAGCCTGCTGGTACCCCACTGGCTGTCAATCACGGGATTACTCCAGATGAAAAGGGGGAGTTAATTGATGCTACTTTGTACCGAGGAATGATTGGGTCTCTTATGTATCTTACTGCTTCTCGGCCAGACATCATGTTTGCCACATGCTTGTGTGCACGGTATCAATCAAAACCAAGAGTGTCTCATATGATTGCTATCAAAAGGATTATGCGTTATCTGAAGGGTACTCCTGATCTCGGTTTATGGTACCCTAATGATGATAATTTTGAACTTACTGCATACAGTGACTCTGATTATGGTGGCTGCAAAAGAGACTTCAAGTCAACATCTGCGGGATGTCAGTTCTTTGGAATCCGTTTAGTTACCTGGCATTGCAAGAAGCAGACGTCGGTGTCTACTTCAACCTGTGAAGCTGAATATATTGTTGCTGCTAGTTGCTGTTCTCAGATCATCTGGATCCAACAGCAACTCAGGGACTATGGGTTACATTTTTCTAACACTCCTATATATGTTGATAATACTGCCGCCATAGCTGTCACTAAAAATCATGTTCAGCACTCAAAAACAAAACACATCGACATTAAATATCACTTCATACGTGATTGTTTTGAAAAGAAATTAATCAATGTTGTTAAAATTCACACCGATCACCACAAAGCCGATCTTTTCACAAAAGCTTTTGATAAACCCAGATTTTTATATCTGTTATCAGCTAATGGTGTTCTCCAAAAGGATGAAGTCCTACCTTCATCTGAATCTAACAAATGGTCATCATCTTTCTTAGATAATTTTTGTTTTGTCTATTTACTTTATTACAGTTTTCTTGTCTAGTTTCTTTTCTTAAATCAAAAACTCAAAAAGATTTTCTGTTTTAGGTTTTTAGGGGGAGATAGTTGTTAATTGAAAAACCAAAAACATCTGAAAATTGAAAAACTAAAAACATTTGAAAAATTCAGAAATACAAAAACAGTTGAAAAAGTTAAAATTGAGATGGTCTTTCTTTGAAAAAGTGACACATTAATCTATCATGATATAGAAGCTGAGTTGAATGTGTAAGCTGAACACACAAGACAATTGTGATGTGATGTACTGATAGGCCAACTCTACAAATGAATAAACAGCTTGTGATAACTTAGAAAGTCTGATTTGTGGAATCTGTTTTATAACACCATTTATGTGAGAAATAGTTTTTGACTCAAATCAAGCATACACCGGTCATCATGGAATCAAATGAGGCTTCAATTAAATGAAAATAAAAACAAGCTGGTATTAAGCTTGAAGAAAAAGAAAAGCAAGCTGGTATTAAGCTTGAAGAAAAATAAAAACAAGCTGGTATTAAGCTTGAAGAAAAATAAATGCAAGCTGGTATTAAGCTTGAGAAATACTTGAACAAATTAAGTTCGATTCCATACACGTGCCATATTGCTGGGACGAACCTAGCTGAAGCCGTCCATTTGGATAGAACAAGAAAAATACAAAAAGATAATAAATTTGAAATCTTATTGAATTTATGATGACTGGTATTAAGTTATGCAGAAATGAGTTATAAACTGATTTTGATCTTTAATGGTGAAATGAAATGGGGAACTCAATCAGAAAACATGAGTAATCATGAAGCTTGTTTGGTAGTTGTGTATTGTATGGTTGAAGATTGGACAAGTATATCAGTAATCGTATCATAAGATAAATGTGTTTAAGGTGAAACATTCAATGAAGCTGATGTGATGTGATGTGATTAGATGCATGTGTTATTTTATCAATAGATTCTCACAAAAACATGTGTTTCTTTGTCTTTAGGTACTAGTTGTACAGTCGTAATTGTTGTTTCAGAAAAATACAAAAAGATTTTCTATTTTCAATTTTAGTTCAGATGATCATTTGTAGGTTCAGATGTCTGTCACATCTGAATCCAGAACCAACCATACATATTTTCATAATTGTCACAATTTTGATGTTCAAAATGTAAAATCTGAAAAAGTTTGTGTTTTGGGTGTTAAACCACCTATTCGCCCGAATAAGGTTTGAAATTATTTCATTCGGCCGAATGACTTTATTCTGCGAATAAGTCATTCGACCGAATCAATTGTGATAGAGTATGTCTCATTCGGCGAATGAAGTGTGTCGAATGACTCATTCGACATTCACATTCGGCGAATGAGTTGTGACGAATGTCTTATTCGCCAATTACATTCGGCGAATGTGTTTGATATTCAACCGAACTTTCGCCTTTCTCATTCGGCGAACGAGTAAACCTATTTAAGCATTCAATCGGGCGAAAGAGCTCATTCGACCATAAACTCTTTCGCCGTAACTGTGTGCGCACATTCGCCTGATATACATTTTTCTTCAGTCGATCTTTTCTTCTTGATTTCCACGAACTCAGCCTCTGATAATCTTGTTCACTATCATTTCAGGTATACCAGGATCGTATATCATCAAGTTTCAACCGTGGAATCATCAAAAACCTAACCTGATTTAGAGTTTTAGGGTTTTTAAGTTCGCCCTTCAAATAAATGGTCAAAAAGGACTTAAAGTAAATTTTGGCTTGTTTTAAACATGTTAATCGGTCGATTATGAGCATAGATATATAGTTTTTATGGGCTGATTTGATTTTCTGATAAACCAGGGTTTGAATTTCAAAATATAGCCAAATGATGACATTCGGCGAATGAAACTCATTCGGCGAATGACTCATACTTTCAATGTCATTCGGCGAATGAGCACTATTCGCCAAATGAAGTTCATTCGGCGAATGACTCTTTCGGCTAATGTGTTCATTCGCCAAATTACCCTTCATTCTGCATATCAGTCTGAATTGGTTCTGAGTTCTGATTTTGATCTGGTTTCAACATTTTAAGTTATGTGAACTGCTCTAACATGTTTTTATATGATTTTCAGAATAGCTGGATACAAATCTGTGACGAAGAACAACATTTGTGCTCACTTAGATCTCGACACTCCGAACGCCAAGCACTACACTGAGATTATTACCTTTCTCAGGCGTTCGAGGATATTTACTGCCATCTCTACTGTACATGTGCCTTATAGGTCACATCAGCAGGATTTCTAGGCCTCTGCTGATATAGATTGCGAGGCTGAACCTCCAGTGATCAGAGGGAAAGTTCTTGGACATGATGTGGTTATTTCAGCAGAGCACATCAGGAGAGTTTGTGGTTTCCAGGATACACCTGATCAGCCATATCTGTTGGACCGTTACCTAGTTCGTGGTTGCTTTATGAGGTGCAAGTACGAAGGTGATCTTGGAGCGGGAATTCTCAACAAAGGATATATGTCTCCGCAATTCAAGTACCTTGCTCACGTACTAATTCACTGTCTAGGATCCAGGAGAGGAGGATTCGATGACATGCGGGAGACAATACAGTGTGCTTTTGTCGCACTGGTGCTGAACAGACCATTCAACTTCTCTGAGATGGTTTTCTCTCATATGAAGGAGAATGTGACTCTAAAGGGAGACAAGAAGTTCTTAATGTATCCCAGGTTTCTGCAGCAGTTGATTGATGCTCAGTTGCCTGACTTACCGAAGATTAATGCTGATGTCATCAAGCTGGAACACATGAATGACCTCACCCTCAACAGGGTGATGTCATACAGAGGCAAGGAGAGGAAACCAGCATCTCGATCTTTATTTGGTCATCTCTCTAGGCCAGATTACAGAGCTCCTGTTGGTCGTAGATGGAGACATGAAGATTCTGACTCAAATGTTGAGGATGTTATTGTACCTGGTGATGGTGGAGATGATGATGATGCTGGTGATGCAGGTGAGGGTGTTGGTGGTGCTGGTGAAAGCTCAGTAGGTGTGAGCACTGTATCTGTGAGCACTGTTGATGTTGGTGAGATGGCTACTGCTGCTCAAGTTAGCCTGGTTGAGGCTGGTGATGTGACTGCTGGTGCTGCAGTCAGTACCTCTTTAGCTGCAGAAGAGGAGGTTGATATTGATTCACTGATGGAGCTGGATTTCATGATTACTACTAGCTCCACAGTGTCTATTCCTCTTGATACTCCAGTCACTCAATCTGCAGAAGGTAAAGATGAGTCAGAGGACTCAAGCGAAGATGAAGGTGAAGCAGGTGATGGTGATGGAGATAGTTCTGATTCGGAAGAGACTCAGAATGATGAGTTTGAGAAAGTGATGGTGGGAGGAAGGATGGAGATGAGAAAGAGGAAGAGGAGTGAGGAGTGAGGAGGAGATAGAAGAGATTACTGATCCATCTTTCATTCCAGAGTTTGATATACCTTCAACTCCTCGATCCTCTGCACCTGTTACTGTGGTTGTGTCTGTTACAGCTTCTCAGCCTACATCTTCCAGAGCAAGGAGAGGAAAGAGATCAAGATTCTCTTTTCAGAGGAGGTCAGAACTGACAACAGCTGCTACAACTACTGTTACATCAGTAGCAGCTGTTTCAGTTTCTTCACTGACTAGATCAAGGGCAACTCATGTTCATGCTACTACTGCCCCTCTGATCACCTCTGTGTCTCAAGCCCCTATCTTTACTACTGCATCTGCTGGTCCCTCCATCTCACGGGTCGATATGTCTATACCTACTGTTTCAGTTATTGATCAGTTGAGCACACTGAACAGTATGGTACTTAGATTGATGGAGAGGAGCCTAGAGCAGGAAAAGAAGAACAAAGAGCAGGAGTTAGTTATTGCCCAGCTCACCAAGAGGGTGGAAGAGCAGGATACTCTGCTTCTTCAAGCTGCAGACCAGAGAGCTGACCTAAGGGCTCGTTCTGCCCAACAGGAGCAGCAGCTGCTGCAGTATATTGACGAACATCATCAGTTGGCATTAACTGTCACTGATTTCAGTGATCGAATATTATCCTTGGAGACCGAGAATGCTAGACTAGCAGATCAGATTGACGGTCTCAAGGATAGTACTCCCAGGATAGAAGGCTCTGCAGCTCGTTCCGATGAATCAGACAAGGAAGAAGATGAAGAAAAAGAAGAGTCTGAGGAGGAGCAGGTGGATTATGAAGACTCAGATAAAGATGATGAGTCTGATGATGAGGATAAGGACGGATCTGGGAGTGGGCCTTCTGATTCATCTAGTACTGATGATGATGATGACGATGATGATCAAGCTCCTCCCTCATCTGAGATCCGGTCCAAGACAGCAAACGACAAGAAGACTCAGGCTCCTCCTCCTTCGTCTCCCTCAAAGACAGCTGAACCTGAAGCAACTGAGGAAGTAGAAGCTGTGCCTGTGAGACGTCAGCTGGACGAGACTCTCACTATGATTCTAGACGCTCAAGGCATTATACAGCACTCAGTTAGCTACGACAAGGAGGAAGGAGAGATCATTCACTGCCTTACTAAGGAACAAATAGCTGAGTTATTCAGGTTAAATCCTGATGAGGTTATCACTGACGATACCTCTGTTCCTGTTTTTGATGAGCCTGATCCAAAACCTTTTGATGATATTGATGAGGTTATTCTAGAGGATATTACAGATGAGGAGTATCCAAAGTATACATCGGCTGAGGATGAGCTGCCTACATTTACTGACCAGTTTGATCAAGCCACAGAGGATCTTCTGGTCAGATACCTAGAAGAACAAGTTGAAGCAAGCAAGTCTGAAGCCAATGATCAAAAGAAGAGGAAAGAAGAGTGGGAGGCCTATTGGGAGGTCCTGAAGAAACAGAGTACTGAGAAGATGCCAGCTACTCACAAGAAGGTTTACAGGACCAAAGGCTATAAGGCTGGAGGTCAAATTCTTAGCTGGGCATACTTCCACGACCTTGGATGTTATGCAGTGAAAAGAGAGAGAGCAATAGATTACTTCAAGGATCCCCATGACTTTAAGACGTTGCCAGGCTTTGAAGTGAATCAATTAGCACGTCTAAAGATGCTATACAGTGAAGATTCGGGGATGTCTGCTTGGTTTTCTCGACAGATCCAGTACGAGTACAGAAAGCGATGGGTGAACTTCCAACCTCAACAGCCTGAACGTTACTATCTTCCAGAGATTGATGGAGACACCCGGAAACATAAAGTTATCCTGAAGTGGCTTCCTCCTAAAGTCTTGAAGAAGATTCCTTTACGGAAGATGCGTCAAGATTTTATGGAAGGCTTCTGATGGTGGTATTACGATGGTCGTACTGGAGAAGCAGTGATTGTTCTATGCAAGGACAAGAAATGGGAGACTGTGAGGATTTTTGAGCCTATGTGGTTGACTAACTTGTCCTACAAAGATGTTATAGCACTGTATCATCATCAGATTTTCTTCGATGTACAGGATATGGAACAGGCACTTCAGTTCATGAGAGTGATCCGAATTTGCATATGCTTAAAGGTTCATGCTGGAGCTGACTGGAAAGCGATTTCTGAGAAATATTTCAAGAAAGACACTTTCAAGAGTTGAACTAGGTCCAAGGGGGAGTTTGTTGGGGCACTAAATGTCCCTAGTTCGATTTTGTATCATTCATCATGTAAAAATCAAGTTATATTAATGGAAGTTGTCTTTCTATATTGTTCTTAATGTTTATATTTTAGTTAATTGATTATATGATTGGGTGATTTGGTTTATTAAGTAATTGAGTATGATTATTGTTCATTCGGCCGAATGACTCTAACGTATGAAGTCATTCGCCGAATGAAACTAGAGTATGACTATAGTCAGCGAAAGAGTCATTCGCCGAATGACTCATTCGACTGAATTACCTATTCGACAGAGTCATTCGCCGAATGAGTTGTTTCGGCCACTCATTCGGCCGAATGTCTACTGCCTATAAATACAAGTTCAAAATCATTTCAACCCTAACTTCTGAGAACCCTCATTCTTCCCTGTGTGCTTCAGTGTCAAACCCCTGAAGATTTGAGTGTTTCTTGCTGTCCAAGTTCGATTCATAGCTCGTGGTGTTCGATTCTCACTCAAACGTTCATCTCTTACCTTCGAATCACCACGGTTGCTGTTGGTTTCGATTGGAAAACCCTGGAATAGGATTCCGCACTATTCCAGAGGCTGTAGAGCAGATTTCTCTTGATTTCGTGCTGTTTCCGAGATCAACCCTGGTCCTACACCTGTATATTATAAAATGATGTGTTTACAATATATCACATTAAACTCTAATAGTAACATGTGTGAAACATGCATAATTTTTTTTAATTTTTTTAATAACATATATTATGTATCTGAAAACTATTATTTTTATTTATTAAGGTTTTCATGGTTTTTTTAGTTTTCTCAATTCAAATGAGATTTCAATTTTTCACTTTCTTATATACATACGTGTGTGTGAAGTCGAGGAGTAAACCGTCACACGAGCTTAGCTTGATTACAAAATGACCCAAGCCAACTTGACTCATTAACATACAGGCTTTTTTTGAACCAAACTTTTTTAAGTGAGCCACAAGCCACGAGTTTTTTAAACATTCCTAAAGTCGCCGATGATGGTGTGAGTTGCCTTTTTTTCTTTTCTTTTCTTTTCTTATTTCTATATATTTGTGTTTAACTAGGGATTACCTCCTATGTTGTGGTGGTAACCCAACTTGAAAATGTTAAAAAACAAGATCATAAATATAAAACTCATATTAGATAAAAACAGTTATTTTAGCATAAAGCACAAACATTTGACGATAAAAAGTTGAAAACGGCTTGAAACTTAAATTACATAACGATACTCAGCTAAAAATATACTAAAAAATGTTAAGATATTGCTCTATAGATATATCTACTCGATAAAACAGTATGACAATATCACGAATGTCAAAATGTTATAAAAAAACCTAGCCACAACAACTCTCAATCCAAAACATTAAATCAAACCCCATCATAAAAATAAATGTTACTTCCACTGAGCACATAATCAAACATAAGTGCGTTGTGGAACCAAAACAATAAAAAAAAGGCATAGAACATCTTAAAATCATAAATCAAAACCATAAAAATATTCTAAAATGAAAAAGTAACTTAAAAAAATATATATTTACGCTTGATTATTTGCCTAAACTATAAAGTTAATAAAAAAAAGTCACATTAGATTTCATTGACCAATGAAAAAACTAGTAATTTTTGTACTATTTATTTAATTAAAATTATTATTATTATTTAAATAGTATTATTAATGTGATAAAAAAAATCCATGTTATCAAAAAAAAAGCTTTAATTTTTTTTATATAAAATGATTGTATGCATTTTAAAATGATAGTAGAAAAAGTACTAAATATTGACATTATCACAACACTAGTTAAATCGAATGATTATAGTTAACATTTACTTCAAGTGTTCGTTTATCAAAAGAACAAATCTTAATATTAATAAAAAATTTAGAACAATTTAGACCATTAGTTTTTTTTTTTTTTTTCACGGTTCTTTTAACATATTTAATTATTAATATTTATTATTTAATTACAATTATAGGTTACAGATATGAATTATAGTTAATCTATCATTAATCAAATAAACTTCATATAAAATTAATTATATATTTTCTACTTAAAAGTTTATATTTTAATGTCTAAATTAATGTCGGTAAGTTCAAATTATGTTCGTTAAAATTTTTTGAAAAAAAAGGAAGAGTAATGATGTTAGTTGTTTTTATGAGTGATTTTTAAAATTTTACATATTTAATGTGATTAAATGATTTGAATTGTAAATATATAACATTTAAAATAATAAAAAAGGTGATAATAAAAAAATTCAAGTTTTAGTCTTATTTTTTATATGTATTAATGTAAATTGCAATTTAAGTTAATTTAATTTGATTAAAAAGATACTAAATAACTAATAATGAATTTATTTAATTAATATTTATGAATGACATAAAAAAGGTTAATATTCAACTGAAAAAAAAATAACTTAATAAAATTTATAATTATCATATCAAAGTTTATTTCATTAAAAATATATTTCAACTAAAATTTTATAATATATTTTATTTAACGTAATACAAAAATTTATATAATCAATAAAACACACATGTATTTGAATTTTTTTTCCTAAGTATTTAATATTTTATTTTTTTCATAACATGCACATGAGTATGGGTGTTCATTTTCGAATATAACTTGAAAAAATCGAAATTCGATTCGATTTCAATTCGAAAAACACTAAGTCGAAATTCGATTCGTAGTATAATATCGAATTTTGATACGAATTTCATATTTTTAATTCGATTCGAAATTTGAATTTAAATTATTTATATATTTTTATTGTATATATACAAGTAGTTACTATATTTAAAAATTAGGCTTTTTAGTTACGTGGTTTATTTTATAAAAACTAAAAGCCTGTTACACAAATGTTAATTTAATTATAAAATACCCATAATTTTAACACTTTTAAATAGACTAAACATAAGCATTCACAACAAAAGCGTCAATCGTGAAGCTAGAAAATTTGATCATTTTAGTTGTTAATTTATAATATTTTGATTACCTGTCACTTTATGTTTTTTGCATTTTATCATTTACATTATATGTTGAACTTTTATCATTTTATTAGTTTAAATGATATCTTTAATATTACAACTTAGATGTTGGTTATTTAATATTTGGATGTTTAAGGTTTTGATTATTTGATATTTTAAATAAATTAAATTTAAATCAAACCAATTTAGATAAACAATTCAAAATTCATGAGACGTATTCAAAATTCAAAATCAAAATCATTCGATTCGAAATATTCGAGTTATTCGAAATTCGATTCGATAAACACCCCTATACATGAGACGTTAACATGACAATTAATAAATAGGGGTTGGTTATTTACATACCCTACCTTTTTATTTTAATAACTTGCCGACCCTATACGTATATGCCCATATGAGACGTATACGCCCTTTTGAAACCTAATGATTGGTATCGTACGTACCTCGTGTAGGCTCTATAAAAGTCTTATAAGAGTTTAATCATTAACATTGACAAATTTTAACAAATAATGGTTGACTCTTAATTCCTATACTTCTGGTATATGCTTATACGAGACCAAGAGGGTGAGAATAACATGATCAAATAAATATTATATGAAAATGGCAATAATTGTAATTATTAATGTTAAACTAATATTAAACGGAAATAACGATAAATCCTTTAGACTATCCTGAATTATTGAAATGACTGTTGACACGTGAGATTGGCTTTTATGAAATAGAACCCATAGAAAAATCACGTGCCAGTAACCAACCTCACGTGACAAACGGTATAAGCCTTTCACTTATAACGACCAAAACCCTAACAACCAGAAACTCCATAAGCTTCTCTTTCTCCCTGCACGTATACCCTTCACGAACTTCAAGGACTGCCTCCATCTTCTTCACCGTCCGATCATCTCCACACGTGTGGATCAACGGGCATTTTCGTCCCATCACCTCTATACCTGCGAACATTCAACGTCTGCTCGTCATTACGTCGAATTGATGAAACGACTGGCAATGGAGACGGAGTTAATCGAGCTGTTCGAGGCGGTGAAGAAGGCAGCCGACGCCGCGGCGGTCGAAGGAGTGGATTTGTCGCCGGAGGAAGATCGATGTCTTGATGCTCTGAAAACGCTGAAGAAATTTCCTGTTAATTATCAGATTCTTGTTTCTACCCAGGTAGTCGATGTTACCGATGTGAATGCATGTGATTTAGTGATTATGTTTGTTTATTTGTTTGTTTTTTTGGTGAATACTTTGATTTTCGGTGTTTTTTGAGATCGATGTATGAACGATATGAAGAAAAAATTTAGAATTTGGATTATCAAGCTGGATTTTTTTTTCTCCCAATTCAGATTAAAGAATTAGGTATATGATATTATATGGCTTCTTGAATTGAATTCTGGTTGTATTTGCAGTGATGGTTGCATGAAATTTGTATAAGATTCAGAAAGAAACATATTTTTATGCAATGCAATTTGTATGTTAACGCAAATGTGATTTCTTCAGGTGGGAAAACGTCTTCGTCAATTAACAAAACATCCAAGAAAAAAGATTCAGTCGCTCGCTTCCGATTTGGTGGAGATTTGGAAAACTATAATTGTTGAAGAAACGCTAAAGAGCAAGAAAAATGGAAACTTGGGCGTCAAGGAATCTCCAAAATCTGACCATAGATCAGCGACGGTGGAAAAGAAGAAAGTTCGGAGGGCCAATTCCGTTAAGGTTGAAAAGATGGAGGAACTGCAAGTTGGGTCTGAGAAGAAGGAACCTGCAACAAATGATGTTTCTCCTTCCAAGCTGAATTCTCTTATTTATTGCCAGGATCCTGTTAGGGACAAGATTCGCGAGCTTCTTGCAGACGCGCTGTGCAAAGTTCGTGGGGAGGTTGATGATGATGGTGATGAATCAAAGGATAAAGTGACTGCCTGTGACCCTTACAGGGTTGCTGTATCGGTTGAGACCGCGATGTTTGAAAAATGGGGAAAATCTAACGGTGCCCAGAAGGTGAAATACAGGTCTATAATGTTTAATGTCAAGGATCCAAAGAATCCAGATTTTAGAAGGAAAATACTGGTTGGAGAGTTGAAGCCCGAGCGGGTCGTGGAGTTGACACCTGAAGAGATGGCGAGCAACGAAAGGCAAATGCAGAATGTGAAAATAAAAGAGAAGGCTTTGTTTGAGTGTGAGCGTGTCGGGCCACCAAAGGCCACCACCGATCAGTTCAAATGCGGGCGGTGTGGTATACGCAAGTGTACTTATTACCAGCTGCAGACTCGGAGTGCTGATGAACCTATGACTACGTTTGTAACATGTGTCAACTGTGATAATCATTGGAAGTTTTGTTAAGGGCGATCGGTTGGCTCGTCGACATCAGAAGCTGCTGCATTTCTCACTTCTGTGCTAGCCATTGATGATAATTTCAGGTCAGGTTAGGTGGTGTTGAGTTAGTTTTATTCTTTCATTTAAGTTTTTTTTTTCTAATTCTAATTTTAATTGTTGTTTAAAGAGACAATTTAGATTGTATGAAACATTTAGTTATGCAGAATCATGGTTCAAGTGATTCTCTTTTGTTGGTGTTCATATGTTTGGGTCCATTGCTTTGTAGTCTTCCAAACTTTTTCAAATGATCAACATCATATCGTTTTCTATAAAAATGTTACAAAGGAGTTCTTTCTACTAATTATGCATTTTATAAAACTTAATCTCCAGTTTTAAACCAATCACCAAATATATAAGAAGTACTAATAAGTAATAACAAGTTAAAAACATGGAAATATGACGTTTCTTCAACAACGCCCATCAAAGACAAGAATCATGGAGTCACCGCATTATCATCAGAAGAGGGTCTATAATCAGATGAATCCAACGGTCGTAATTCAACAATCATCTTAACAACTTCTTCCATCGTTGGCCTCGAATCAGGAACACGAGTCACGCAAGCAAGCCCGATCTGAAGCATTTGAACCATCTCTTCTTCAACATGTTGTTGCTTCATTAGCTCCACATCAAACACCTCTGCGGTCCATTCCTCACGGACCACCGACCGGACCCACCGGGGCAGGTCAACCACCTCTTCTTGACCAGATGATGGGATCGGTGCTTTTCCTGTCAGGATCTCCAAAATTAGGACCCCGAAGCTGTAAACGTCTGATTTGTGAGTGAATTTTCTTGTTTCGACCACCTCGGGTGCAAAGTAACCGATGCACCTGGGTTTTGTAGGGAGGAAAGTCATCAATGGAGCGAGGCCCAGATCGGATATGCAACCGTCGAGGTCTCTGGTGAGCAAAATGTTTGATGATTTGATGTTACCATGCGTAAATTTAGCACCGCCTTCTGAGTGAATGTAAGCAATTCCTTTTGCAGCTGCAAGTGATATCTTCACTCTTGAATCCCAGTCTAATGGAGTTCTTCCTATTCCTATGTTGCCTGTTATCAGATAATGTCATAAGAACCAACATTATATGAAAAACCCAAGGTGACCTGAAAACTTTGCATAATATCATATATAAGTGATATAACCCAATGAAAAAATAAAAATTAAATTAAAATACTTTAAATTTAAATTTCCACATTTCATTAAATACAGTTTACTGTTATGACTGTTATGCCCTTCCCTTTCTCCTCACATGACTCTAAACTCTCACCAAGGGGACCTATGTTTGATTATACATTTGTAACAAAAAAATTATTAAGCCGGGTAGCAACATTTCTTTCCTGGATTGATAGAGATAAGGTCTTTTCTTATAGATAGAGGTAAGGTTTGCTTACATTTTACCCTACAAATAACATGTTACGAGTGAGATTTAGGGGCTGTTTGGTTGGATCTGAATTATAAAGTGCTGAATGGTTAAGATGTCTGAATGCTTAAGAGGGTCTGAATGATTAATTGTCTGAATGCTTAAGGGTGTTTGGTTAACACATCTGAATAAAACAAAAAAAATCCCCATTTTCTCTCAAAACCCTACTTCCCGTGTCTTCTTCCCTTCTTCTCGTCGCTGAAGGTCTTCTTCCCTTCTTCCCGTCGGCGAGCATCACCAGCGAGCACCACCGCAAGCACCAGAGTGAAGTCGTCTACCCGCGAGCATCCCATCGTCGATCCTTTGCATCCCATCGTCGATTAGGGTTTCGCCGCATCCATCGTGGTGGCTGGATGGTGGTGGCGCGATGGTGGCGGCGCGATGGTGACGGCGCGATGGTGACGGCGCGATGGTGGTGGCTGGATGGAGTCGTCGGTCCGTCGGAGGTGGCTGGATGGAGTCGTCGGTGATGGCTAACGAAACACACAGGTAAAGTTTCATTCAGACTCTTCCCCATGCTTAACCATTCAGATCTGAATTGAACCATTCAGATGCATCATTTTACCCAACCAAACACACTTACCTCTTACCGATTCAGAGGCAGCCTCTGAATGGAATCATTCAGAGGCAAACAAACACCCCCTTAATGAGTATGAGTATGCTTGTTGTAATAGAAAAAATAATATGTGTACAAAAAAGTTCGAGTTCACCAAACTAGTCCTAACCAACTACTCGCATAAGAATATGGAATGAAATCGTTCTAAACCGACCCATATCAATAGGTGCCAAAAGATCATTTGTTTTGACCCGTCCCAAAAGTTAAAATTTAAACGAAGCGTACACATCAAGGATGAAATTTACATACCATGCAAGAGTGATGATAGACTGCCCGTGTGCATATACTCATAAACAAGAAGCTTTTCATCTTTCGAATAATAGTAAGCACATAAAGGCACGATGTTTGGATGCCTTCCAAGCCGCCCGACTAATTCCATATGTTGTTCAAATTCTTTCTTAGGAACCCCGACTTCGCGTATCCGTTTCACCACCACGGTCGTTTCTTCGTCCAAAATCGCCTTATACGCAGTCCCGTAGCTACCTTTTCCAAGAACCTCAGCTGAAGCCCTCAGTAAATCTTCAAGATCAAAATTAAACACACTTGCTTCAAAGAAAACCAGTTTGTTCTTCTCAGCTGCTTGCACCCCGCTTCCAAAATCATCTGATTTCTCATCTTTCCCAGGCGCGACGGCCTGGACTTTCAATTCACCAACAGAATCCTCTTTTTTCTTTTTTGAACAGCAGAAAAACAAGAATAATGCAAGTAAAAGTAGGATGGATAAGCCCCCCAAAACAATGCCCACAATACCACCACTGCTAAGTTTCTTTTGTTTCTTCAAGTTGACAGGTATGGATGGGAAATCAGAAGTCAAAGATGAACATTGACTCAAAGGGGGCCCACATAATAAAGAATTCCCTTCAAATGATGAAACCGGGAATTTTTGGAGGGAAACTGGAATTGAACCGTTTAGTGCGTTATGACTAACGTTTAGAACCCGAAGCCTAGTGAGGTTAAGCTCGGGGATGCTTCCTGAAAACGAGTTGAAAGAGAGGTCTAAAACAGTTATTTCATGGGGTAAAATAGGAATTTTACCTGAGAAGTTATTGTGTTGAAGTTTAAGAGATTGAAGAGAAGGAATAGATAGTATATCAGAAGGAAAAGCCCCACTTAGAAAATTGGATCTTAGGCTAAGAATTTTGAGATTATCCAGCTTTCCAATTGTATTAAGAGGGATTTGACCAAAAAGTCCAACTCCTGGTAGATGAATTGCAATGACCCTTGTACCCTCATCATTGCATTTGATACCAACCCAAGATGTGCAAATAGGGATCGACGAATTCCAGTTGAGTTTTCTAAGGTGAATTACTGATGAAGAAAACTGAAGGAGGGATTGAGCATCAGAGTTTAGATCAAGATCAGCAGCTGTGACATGAAAATTGTACAGTAGGAGGGTGAAAGTGGCCACTGATAAGAACCAAAGCTTGCTTAGGATTTTCATCACGCGTGTGTACGTGTAAATACCCAATAAACCTTGAGCTCGGTTGCTCGAAAGGGTGTCTTGATCACCTAAATGAAGAGAAAAAAACAGAAATTTGCTTACATGAGAAGGGTAAAAGAGTCAGAAGTCTTAGAAACTTGAACAAATGCAAGTTCATAGCAAAAAATACAACAGAAATCAGACATAAGACAAGATTACAAGAACCAAAACACACTTCATGATGATATAAAAATATATGAGTTGTTACCTTCCAAGATCTGCAAAATGGAAATGAAGATATGAATCTGAAAAAGTTTTAAACTTTGATGGAGAACAGTCTGATTATCTTGACCTCCTCTGCTTTTTCCATATGGGAAAAAGCAGAGAATAAGTATTTGAACTTTTTTTTTGGATAGAAAGTATGAGATAAATGTTTATAAAAGAACCATTTACAAGATATAGCGAGTTGGTTCTGTTTCAAATATGAAATTTTAAATATGTTATGAGGGTCAAAGATTTGTTTTCAACTTAGAGAGCCACAAGTATGAAATTTAACTATGTTATGGCTTAACTTTTTCTTTAATGGGAAACAGGAGTCATTTTCTGTTTTAACAGAGAACAAAAATACTATACAACAAAACAAAATAAAGGAACTTAGTGACAAGAGAATCTAACCTAAAAAGAAAAAGACCACACACTAATAAAAAGAAAAAGCAAAAGTACACTCATTTGTTCTGCAAAAAGCAATGAAATTATTGGATTTAAGATTAGATGAATAATTTCAATCATACAGTAGACTATAAAGATGAATTATTGGCTTCATAGTATTTGTTTAGCTTCATACATGAAGAGATCAGACATAAAACACTAAACCAGTTTAATCAATGACACAAATCACATTCTAGTAGGGCTGTAAACGAACCGAACGAACACGAACGAGCCCTTGTTCGTGTTCGTTCGTTTAACTTTTAACTTGTTCACGAACGCTTACCGAACGAAAATTCTTGTTTGTGTTCGTTCATTAAGGAATTTAGCTTGTTCACGAACGGTTCACGAACGCTAACGAACACATATTATTTAAACAAGAAAAATCAACATTTTTAATCTCAAGCAATTGAGATAATCATTTATAAATATTAAATTAAGATATTATAGTATTAAACAAAAAATAACTTAAGTATTATGGTATTAAACTAAAAATTAAAAATAGCAACACATTTAATGAATAAATATAATAAATGAACTTAACCAAACGTAAACGAACGTAAACGAACATGTTACCGAACGTTCACGAACACAAATGAACGAACACGACCTCTGTTCATGTTCGTTCTTTAACTAAACGAACGGAATTTCATGTTCGTGTTCGTTCGTTTATTAAACGAACGAACATAAAAGAACTTCCCGCCGAACGGTTCACAAACTGTTTGCTGAACGTTCGGTTCGTTTACAACCCTACATTCTAGTAAACATGTCAACCCACAAACCCGTCAAGTTGAAGGCCAAATCTGTTATCAAACTGAACAGAACCTGTTATTAAACCCAAGACAATGAATTTCATGTCAAGTTGTGTTAAGTCGGATGTTGACACTCTAGCCTTTAGGAAAAAAACGTAAAAAAAAACAAAGAAAGAAAGAAAGAAAAAAAACAAAAACCATGGAATAATTAAAATCGTAATAATAATCATAATCATGTTATGAGTTTTTAAGCTAACTGATAAAGTTGTGGCATCTATGAAGTTTATATTAGAATAGCAGCAACTTTTGATATTCTGATTAATGATCTAGAAAGTCCTCAATGTTCTACTTTTAGGACCACCCACACAATCAGGTATTAGAGTAAAATTAATGAAAATTCTAAAATATTTCAGGAGCAGTGCCATGCATAGACAGTCATGAATTAAATATTTCAAATAAAAAAAGATTCTGAAACGAGATATAGTATATTTTATCTGAAATAAATGTAATTGTAATTATTATTATTTTTTTAATTTTTTTTCTGATATTCTTCACTCCTAAAGAGAACTAGTTGCTTAATTTTATCTTAAATAATATTCATATTCCTAACTTGTACATTTTGAGGTGTTTTCTTTTTCTATATTTATCATGATATAACTGATATGTTATTCAATTTACAAAATACTATACCAAGTGATTTAGGGGAATTAAGGGTAATATGAAGTTAATGCTGATTATAGTTTTCTAACGAAAAAACAAAGCATTATTAAGTCCAAATCTGATTGTAGTTATTTAGAACTCCCATTTGATCAACAGGGAACCTCTCCGTATCAAATAACATATCATCACACTTCTATTTTCATTGGGATTTTTCCAAAAGGGCGTTGATGGAAAAATTATTTACCAAAATGAGTTATTTGAAAAATATTTGCCAAAATATGTGTTTTTGATTTAGTTCATTATTTTTAACTAACTTATTATATTTTTTTAATACAATCAACATATTATCATTTTTTTTCAATCAACTCACTTTAACTTCTCTATTTTGATAACTTATTATGATACGTTTTATTTTATTTTTCAAACCATGTTAAATACAATAAAAAAATGTCAACTAAACATAAAAACAAAACTATACTTTTTATCAAAGAACATTTCATCACACTTCTATTTTTATTTGTGAATTCACAAAATATGTTCCCAAATTGACAATAGCTAATGCTAGGGTTTAGAAGAGCAGCCTATGGTGGCAACTAGGTTCATAGAAGGTGTGAACACCCATGGACCAATATCACTATATTTTATGCTTTTTATATTAAAATAACATCTATCTATCTATACTAATAAATAAAAATAATTGTAGACATTTGTTGCAATTCTATGCCAACGATTTTTCCATTTCTCTCTCATATTTATTTATCTATATTTATTATTTAATTAGGAAAGCTAGAAATTAGGAATTAAGGATAATGAATTATAATATGTGAAATAATTAATATATTATTTATTAATTATATTTAAAATGAAATTAATTATGAAGTTTTTAAGTAAACTTATATTTTTATATTTCAGTTAACAACTTCTTTTTAGTTCTTTAAATATAATCAAATTCAAATTATATTTCTTAAAATATTTACAAATAAAACAATGATGATACTAATTGTTTTTTGTAATTGTTTTTAAAAATTTTAAACATTTAATATGATTGGAGGATTTGAATGATGAAAATATTTGTATTGATATAATGAAAAGTAAGTAATTTTAAAAAATCCAAATTATATGTATTAATATAAATTTTAGTTAAAGTTAATTTAACTCTGCTAAAAGAAGAATACATATACTTTAATTAAATTATTTATATATTACATTGCATAAAATATTAACACATAGTTGAAGAAATTTAAAATTAAAACATAATATATAATTATTACATCAAATATTTTAAACATATTTTGACGACTTTATGCATTAACAAATTGTATTTTATTTTATTCGACTTTGGCAAAACATAAGTTTAGTTAAACTTTGCAATGTATAGACTATTTAATTACATAATTTTTTATTATTAGATATGTATATATAGCATATTATTTTTTCAACCCGTATAATACATGAGATTTTAACATAGCTAATAAAATAAATGAATAAAAAGTGATAAAAGAATATAACGACCATTAATAAACAAATTAGATAATTTAACCTAATGAAAACAATCTTAATTTAATAATCCAAATCAATGGCTGCAATAAAAACTTCCAAATTCCTAATATTAATTAATAAATTCACCTGACAACAAAAACAATCTGACTCTCTAAATTTGTAATTTTCTTCAATTCATTAGAATATCAAATCGAGATTGATTTATCAGTTAATTAACACACACTATCAAACAGATGTAGATGATTATTACCTGTAGTCAAATCGATTAGACGAGCAGCACACAGCAGATCTGAATCTCGCTCAATCGACTTCAATGGCGGCTAAAACCTAAAATGTAAGCGCTCTCTGTGTACGTATGAATGCAGCTTCTTCAATTTGAAGCTAAAATTCCAACGGTACTCTCCTGAAACTTGTTAAATCGGCGGAAAATCAGAGTGAAAGAGAAAAGAAAACTGAAATTATTTGTAAATCGAAAATGACGGTGCATTAAATCGCTGTTTAATTTTGTTACCGTTGGATTGCTTCTTCCTCTTGTAAATTATTTGCAAAAATAATTGATCTGTATCTTAAAATGAGGCCTCTCAGAGCATTTAACACCAACGCTCATTCGTTGTTGCCTTGTTGGGTTCAAGTTTTTCAATTTATATTTATGTCATAAGTTTTTTTATAGTAATTTATGGTTTTGATAACTATTTAAACATAAAATACGATTTTCTATAAATGTAGCACATGTGATTTAAAAACTACTAATTTTGGCTCCAAAACATAACTATTCTAATGGTTTGGCCCCTAAATCTATAACTACAATTGGTGGCCAAAAACGTTAGTTCTGTAAACCACAGGGCCTACATTGATACAATATTATATTTTAAGTTTAAATAGTTAAAACACTAAAACCTAGGGACGGCAAAAAAAACTCGTGCCCGACGGGTTTACCCGAAGCCCACTACATATGGGATGGGTATTCCAGAACCCAATTGGTATTAAGCCGGGTATTATGCCAGGTATAGGACAAGCTTAAGATTTGTTCATATACTCATTTACCCGTCTCGTTTACTCGATTATAAATACATATTTATATACATTTGAAGTAAATAGAATTTGTTTCTTAATTTTATTTCTTTTAAAATTTAGAAATTATTCATAAAATTTGTTTATTTTTTTATATTTGTTTTTAGTGACAACTACAATAGTTTTTTTTGGAACCATTTTGTTAATAATTGTTATTCTTTTGTATAGTTTGAACGATCCTAATCAACTTATGATATTTTAAAATTTTATGATATTTGATATATTAACAATTTGTTCTTAGCATATTTAATATATAGTTTTGGTTATAAAAAAAATTATTATTAGTTGTCCGATACTCGATGTGTTTTAAGTCAATTATTCTCAACAAGTATATTAGCTAACTAACGGGTATACCCGAAACCCGTCGGGATACCCTATGCCCAACGGGTGAATACCCGATGGGTTTTGGGACGGGTATGGTACAAGCTTTTATAATCTGGCATGGGAATGAGATTACTCAAACCCGGCCCATTGACATCCCTATTAAAACCACATGGGCCAAAACTGTAAATTGCTCTTTTTTTATTTATTTTATTTTTTACTCGCTAGAAATAGCGTAAATTACCGAGATGGTATATGTGTTTTGCTAGTATTTCACTCTTGGTTTCTAGTTCCAATAAATTACCCATATGTCTTAAACTTTAAACATTTGTAACGCATGTAATCCTTAGGTCACCAAATAACCTTCACATATTTGACCAAATTACACTTTAATAAAAACTATATATGTTATGAGAGTTTGCGGCCCGGTTTTTACGGTTTTTGTAATCCCTATTGTTTTGCTATTTCAATTTCCTATATTAGTTGTTCCAAAATAGATAAAAAAAGAAGTTCATAAACTTCTATGGGATATGTTCCTAAACACACACTCACATAGTCACATATATGTATAAATAATATATAGGAAAAGGATAAAAAATAACCCACTAAATATACAATAACCCGAAATAACCCGTCAAGATCAAGCCAAATCTTCAATTTTTTAACATCATTGTAAACACATTTTGAAAACTTTATTATTTTATGAGTTTGTGTAAATTCATCATCGTTTGAGAGTCAACATCGTTGTAAGTTTTGTAATCCCTAGGGTTTTTTGTTAAAATTCAAGTATTGTAATCGTATTTAATTAGTAATAAATAAATGTTTGGATTTCTTTGAAACACTTGTATTTATAAACTTATATATAAAGATCTGATTCATTAATAAAGTAATACTAATAATAATTACGTTAGACATAATCTAAGCTTTTATAAATTTCATTTTATAAAAACAGTTATAATTCTATTGAAGCCTAAAAAGTTAAAGTAGGTTATAATAAAATAATAACATTGTATTTGTAAATAATCAATTATTAAAGTTATACAAATATATATATATATATTATAATAAATAAATAATAATAATAATAATAAGACATTTAAATTTATAAAAGAGTTAATTACACGGATGGTCCCTGTGGTTTACCCAGATTGCATGGATGGTCCCTAACTATCAGAAATTACAACGGTGGCCAAAAAGTTTGCAAAAACGTAACACGGATGGTCCCTGGGTTGGAGGTCTGTTAACTTTTGAGGTTAATTTTTAAAAAATGACCATTATGCCCTTCTATCATTTTTCTTCTCCTTCCAACTTCCACCACCCATCCACCTACCACCCGTCATCACCTATGTTTTTGTGGTCACGTCTCCGGTCACCATTACGACCACCACCCATCACCTACGACCAGCCTCCTTCCAACGGCCACCATCTCCAGTCACCATTACGACCACCACCGCCACCGCCATGTGTCGCTCACTTTACCCCTATCTCTTCGACCTTCATCATCGTCATCCTCAACCCATTAACCCTAGATTTCTCGCAACAAACTCACCTCTTTCAGTATCACCATCAATGGCCGGATTGGATCATGACCAGTTGAAAAAAGCTTCACCATCATCAAAGTATACAAACGAATCTGGGGGAAGAGATTGCTTCAACTTGTTGGCCTTCTCAGCATCAAACACACATAACGTGTAAAGGTACTTTGAGCATCGAACCTTAAACTTAACAACATCTTTGCTCCTCTTGATCTTCACGGATCGAGCATCTTTCCTTCTCTTGATCTTCACGGATCGAGCATCTTTCCTTCTTGCAGTAAGAAGGAAGTCCTTAATCTCGTGGATTTGCTTAGGCTAATCAATATCCAATCAGAAATATGTCAAAGTTGCAGATAAAAATGTTCAAGTGACATCAAATCTAACCTAAAAACAGTACGCAGAAATGCAAAAAACAAAACGAAGAAACCTAATGCCGGATGTGTGGTTGCCGGATGTGTGGTTGCCGGATGCGGTGGTTGCCGCTGGCGGTGGTTGGTGTGGTTGCCGGATGCGGTGGTTGGTGTGGTTGCCGGATGCGGTGGTTGGCGTAGGTGGTGATGGTGTCTACACATTATTTTTTTTTGTTTTTTAATTATGAGGGGTATTTTAGTCATGTCACACACACTTAACAGAAAAAGTTAACAGACATCCAACCCAGGGACCATCCGTGTTACGTTTTTGCAAACTTTTTGGCCACCGTTGTAATTTCTGATAGTTAGGGACCATCCATGCAATCTGAGTAAACCACAGGGACCATCCGTGTAATTAACTCTTTATAAAAGGATTCTTATAAAAATTTTGATGTCTTATATAAATTAACTAAGAGTTAATTACACAGATGGTCCCTGTGGTTTACCCATATTGCACGGATAGTCCTTAACTATCAGAAATTACATGCTTGGCCAAAAACTTTGCAAATTTGTAACACGGGTGGTCCCTGGATTGGATGTCCGTTATATTTTGGGGTAATTTTTTTAAAAATGACCATCATACCCTTACCCCTATCCTATTCTCCTTCCAACCAATTCCACCACACCTACCACCAACCATCACCTCCGCCGGCAATTGCAACCACCGCCCTACTGCCACCATTTCCCGTCACCATTACGAGACCTGCGTTCTCTTCTTTTTCGAGGCTGTTAGGGGAATCGGTTCTGATGGAACAGGATCAGAACTCGCAGATCAGATCAGCGTTTCTGCAGCAATTGAGGCCTCGCCGGATCTAAATGTGTGCCGGTAAGCATGAAAACTGAAAACCAAGTCTATCAATAACTTGTTCGCTTTTGAGGTTAACAAGAAAAAATAACAGTTGGTTGATAGTAAAAGTCGTGATGTATTCACCGATCAAGATTAAAACCATTGGATTTGATTAATTTATTGGTGAATTGATTAGTTTCAAAACCCATGGTGGCAATTCTTGATGATTAAAATTTATAGGTGGTGGTCGTAATAAACTGGTGCATTGGCGGTGGCGGTGGTGGCCATAATGCTGAAGGTGGATGGTGACCGGAGATGGTGGCAATAGGGCGGTGGCGGTCGCAATGGCCGGTGGAGGTGATGGCTACTTGTAGATTTTGTGGAATTGGTTGGAAAAGAAATAGAATATGAGTAAGGGTGGAGGGCGGAGGGCGGAGGGCGGTGGTGGTTGTCGAAGGGCGGAGGTGGTGGTGGTTGCCGAAGGGCGGAGGAGGTGGTGGTTGCCAGAGGATGGAGGAGGTGGTGGTGATGGTTGCGGGAGGTTGCAAATATGTAAGTGTGTCTGTGTGTATATATGTGTATGTATACATTTCTTTCTCTTTTTTTAATTACAAGAGGGGCAATTTAGTCATTTTATACAAACTTAACGGCAAAATCTAGCGGCCATCCGTTCCAGGGACCATCTATGTTACATTTTTGCAAACTGTTCGGCCACCAGTGTAATTTCTGATAATTAGGGACCATCTGTGCAATATGGGTAAACCACAGGGACCATCCATGTAATTAACTCATTAACTAATTTGTAAAATCTAAGTTATAGAAAATATATAAAAGATTTTATAAATTTTGAATTATAAGATAGTTATTTAACTAGAGGGACTAAAGATGACATTTAATAAAACTGAATTATGAGAAGGAAAAAGTTTAATTAAAAACTGAAACAAGGAAGAAGTAGAGGGATCAAATCTGCAACTTCCCCATTCTTGTTTTCTCTTTTACCCAGATGCCGACCCACGAAACATGTGACCCCGCTTCAACCCAAAATAAATCTTGATCGATTCCAGTCAATTACAACTCATTATCGAGCAAAATTAGGAAACAATTCAAAGTGTAATCATATACAATACATTAGTACTAGAAGTCTTTGATTAACAAGACTTATGTCATTGTTTATAAACAAATACAAGGATGCAATACTTTAGTTTAAGATAGAATTAGATTTGAATGTTATGTGTTGCCTACTTGTTTGTATATTTATGTGTTATTACTATTGGGATAACCATATACAATACATTAGTACTAGTAGCTTTTTATTAACATGACTTATGTCATTGTTTATATTGAAGGTGAAATTGCCAAAAACATTTAGTATTACTAGTAGCCTTTCTTTAGTGACTTTGTGTCATTATGTTAGAAAGGTGAAATTGCCAAAATCATATCATCAAACATTGTATAGTACATATATATATTTAGATCAATTCTTATTAGACTATTGTTGCATCTTATATCTTTTATATATATATATATATCAAATTGTATGAGATCTCACCAACTATGCAAATAGTCGATCAAACTCTATTTTACATGCATAACAGGATTAGTGAAGACATGAAGACAAACATATGATTTTGGACTTAGTTAATTCATAAATCAAACATTGTTTTGTATTTATTTTGTATGTTGAATTCTTGTAATGTATTTTGATTATATGATTGTTGAATGAAATTTTAATATGAATGTTTTAATATTGAAACTTTAAAGTAGCTAGCACCATTAGTTATGAACAATCAAACTCGCGCCCCAACGTATTCCGTCGTCGGTCGGGGTGTGACATTACACGCGTCCTGACCTCTAGTCAGTATTGGATCCACGTGGTGTCACACCCCGAGCAGGCGGGCTGGATCGACTTTCCCGTCGGGCGGAAGGTTCTCGGGGTGCGATATCGTTTGATAATTATAGTGATCAGATTGTTTACATAGCACATGATATATAATGAGAAATGCTAACATGACATTGATATAGAATTACAAAATTAAATTATACAGTACATGTTCATAATTTAACTAAGTAAATCTACCCAAAGGAATCATTGAGTTATCTGTCTTGTAACTACACAAGATTCACAAAAGTGATTCACCAAAATATGTCATCAAAAGTTATGCACACAAAATGTAGCTAGGTCCACTATAAAAGTCCACTAGCTAATGCATCCTGAGTCTAGTGACTATACATGTTCGTCACCTGAGAAAACATGCATTTAAACAAGTCAACACTAGGTTGGTGAGTTCATAAGTTTAATAATTTCAAACAATTTATTTCTTGTCATTCACAATCATAATGTTTCACACAAGTCTTATTGATAATTGTCTCATTTGTCTCAACCAATGTCCTCTCCATAGTTATACTTACAAATAGTGTTTCACCCAAATCACGCATGCTTATATATAGGGCTTACGTAGGGGAAACAAGCCCCAGCCGACATCCCACCACATGCTTAACAGAATTTAACACCAATTGTAATACAACTATAGATACCCATTTCTATCTCACACGTGTTCACCCCATTTAATTTGATATTCACCCATAAATTGTGTTCATCACCCGTAGTATGATATGTATAGAATAAAAGAGTATGAGGGAAATAAGTTATCAAAACCTAAGTGATGATAAACCCTCAGTGTTGTAAGGAAAATAGATTTATTAAATCTTATCCTTTTTATTATTCTCTCAAGTGAAAGTTAACTATAATTTACTTCTAATTAAAGGAGTAATAGTTAACTCATCAGTAATGTAATTGGCCTAAATGTATAGAACATATATGGGACCCATTGTGGACCTCACGTAATCAGACCACAATGCCTCCCATTTACCTCTATCCCATTTGTGTTCTCATAGTCTCATAGCCTTCAACGAGACTATTACCAGTATGATGACATGAGAGAAAATATGTCGCACCCCGGCCTTCCCGGCCTATGCGGGGGGCGCGACTGGACTGATCTGGCAGGATCGCAGTCTCCGGTCACATTGTTGCGAGACCTATATGTCTGGTTTTGTACGTACATCCAATAACTTGGATAAAACAGTTTTGTAAAATCAGAGTTGCGGAAGTAAAGTATAAATTATCAAAACAGATTAATTCGTAAGTTGTGGAAGCGTTTACAAAATAGTTTTCAAAATGACATAAGTTTAATGTTTGCGGAAGCGATTAAAGGTGTCTGACAATACATAACAATCAAATGTTTAAATATTATCCAATGGCCTAAGACACTACAGTAGATGCATGCGACTACAGCCTAGCATCCTATCCTCGTGTGCGTGCCTTAGTTACCTGAGAAAACATGCGAGTAAAAGGGTCAACACAAAGGTTGGTGAGAGCACGGGTTTTATGTCTGCAGTAAACATCACAATGTTTAAAGTAAATGTTTGCAGGTTTACATTACAATACAATGCAATATCCATTGATAGCTAGTCAATATAAGTTATACCATATGCGGGTTCGCAACCAAAGCTAACATGCTGCCTCCCGCCATATCCATCCAAGATATGACAATGTTGTTTGGTCAATTTTGCACTGTTCCGACCTCCAGTCGGGGTGGCCATACGACGCGCAACAGTGGGGATTGTCAGACCCAAATAGTATTATTCATAATTACCACGCTAAACGCAACACGCTATTAACGGTTCGAGGTGTGTTTAATGAGGACTTATCAGTTTTGTGGATGAATGCCACACATATGCATATATGATATTAGCATGTACAAATGTAACCAAAGTAAATGTGTATGTTGTTCAAAAACAGTTGTATGCAATGTTTTCTCCCCCAAAGGTAGAAAATGTAAAAAGAGGCCGTGAACTCACCTGATCAGCAGTTCCGGTATGTGTGTATTCGCGTCTTGCAAAAGCTAGCACCCGCTAGTATGCACCTATAACCATATAGGTGTGAGTATGTGTTTTGTGGTGTGTTGTAATCCATACAACTCCAAGTGTCGGTGTGCTCAACCGAGTGTGTGTGTGTGTGTTGACTAGTGAGACTCGACGAATCGTTGGTAACACGTTTGTGGTGTTATGACCGTCCAATGTGTCATAAGTACAAGTAGGACACTTACATGCATCCTATGACCCTAATCGTACATATTACCATTTTTGGAAAGTTCCCATTTTAGGAAAGTATGGTTATGAAATCCCATTTCATAAAACTAATACCATTAGTATGTTTATAAAATCATGTTTTAACATTTAAAACACATCGTTTACGCATAAATAGTCATTTACGCCGTTTTGCCCAAATAAAGTTTCCTAAAATAGCAAGTTCTCATTTAAAAGCTTGTTTTCACAAATCCGAGTTTCCAATATGTTTAGAAATCATTCTTAAACATATTTCAAGGATTACAAATCCTCAAAACATCTTAAAACATCAAAAGCCCTCTTTTGATTTTCAAAAGTTTCCATAAATATTAAGTTTTTACAAAACCATGTTTTTGACAAATCAAATACCCAAATGTGTTTCTAAACACTCCAATATATATCTAACAACATCTAGACATGTCTAACATGTCTAGATCATCACAAATCTATGACATGCACATAAAAGTTTCCTTTTATGGCAAGTTTGCCTAAATCATCACCAAATCAACCAATAACTCAACAAAACTCAAACCTAACATTTCTAAACTATAAAATCAGTAAATCTACAACAATTTCCCAGAAAACCATCAACAATTTCGTGCTCGATGGTCACATGGAGTTGCATGTGGGTTTTTAGCCCTTGCATGTACGATCTAGCAACTAACAAACATGTAAAACTACCTTAGATGGCAGGATTTATGTTGAACCGCTCCTGATGGTGACGATCTACTGGTTCGGTGGTTGCTCCAAGCTTGTGGATGATCTCCAACACCTTCCTTGTGCTTCAATGGCTTCCGAACTCCAAAGGTTAGCTTTCAAGGTGATTCCAGAGGCTTGGAGAGTTGGTTTTTAGTGTTTTTGGTCGAGAGAATAAGTGAGAGTTCGGAGAAGATGAGGGAAAACCGGATGGGAAATGAATGGGGTTGGTTTTTAATAAAATTTTGATCTGCATGGCCTTCACGTACCGCGAAGGCCGATCAGAAGGTTTATCGCGTACCACGATGGGATTCGGGAGTCCCGACTCCTGGTTTGCTTCGCGTACCGCGAAGCCTTTCGCCAAAGGACCTTCGCGTACCATGATGAGTCAATTTTATTGTTTTTCGATTTCACTTGTACTCGATTCCCAACGTTTATCCTAAACATCTAATGCATGTTTAGCACATAATACAATAATAACACATAGTTTGACTGATCACCAACGTTCGTGAGACTCGTGTGTGTGTTTCGATAATTCCCCGAATTATCTTCGATAGTTTGTGTTCGTGTTTTACGAAGTGTCTGCATGCTTGATTAATCCCAATCAACGTGTAATGCACAATTCAATAATTCCCCGAATAGTTTTGCGTTAGTGTTTGTGTTTGCCACACTTGGTTTCCAAAACCAATGTGCAATGTATGATTCGATAGTTCTCGTTTCGCAGTTGTGTGTGTTTGACTCATCTAATTAAACACAATTAAATGAAATGCAACAAGTATGAATGTGAAATACGTAGAGTGTAAGAGTTGCAATTTACCTGAAATTGCCGGGTGTCACATCATCCCCTTGTTGAAAGAAATTTAGTCTCGAAATTTGGTTTTCGTTGATGGTGTTTAAGAAACAAGAGTTTTGAGAAACAAAAATTTTTTCTGGTTGTCACAAAATCAATTCCTCAGTCTACCAGTTAATAGAATCGAAGGAATAATTACCATTAGTTTATGTAGATTAATATCACCATGTGTCGTTTACCAAACCTGACTGGTGTCGCCCTGTTACCGGTCATACGTTACCGACCCATGATAACAATACGATCAACGTACCGACCTCACTCGCCGGCGGTTTGTCAAACCTATGGTACCACTACGCTATCGTCGGTTTAGTCGCATTAAATTAAATGGTAAAGGATTCATTTCTAAGGGACTTACAATTGGGCATGATCTCATGAACACATGATTGTTGTGATATAATGCTAGCAGTCTTAATAGTAATTAGTTGTTGTCGTCTGTTCACCCATTGTCATCATCTCTGTGTCATCTGTTCTCAGTTTTATGTGTTCTCATAGTCTTTAACAAAGTGGTATAAGAACTAGTCTTATTACACGATGTTAGTAAATGTGGCGAATGATATTATCATCATGAAATTATGTTATCATGATTATCATTCTTGTTATCACTTGTAATTGTCTCATGTTATATCACTGTCATCTCAGTGTTAATAACAAAGTGTTATAAGATTACATCTTAATACACTTATGTTATTTCAGAGTTTGGATGATATCAAGAAATTATGTTATTGTGATATCCTTGTTATGTTTTAATGGTGTAATCAAAATAAAATGAACACAATGCTATGATCTCTAGTCTTTAACATTGTTGCATAAGATCTCATCTTATCATACAATGTTAGCATATGTGAGGGATGACATCTTGAACCAATGTTGTCATGATGTCAACCTTGATATCCCAAGTGATTGTCTAAATGTTGTCTCAAAGTTATGTATTCTCAATGATTTTAACAGTGTGTTTTAAGAACTCGTCTTATCACACAGTGTTAATAAATGCGGTGAATGATGTCATCATGAAACCATGTTATCATGAACATCACTCTTGTTGTCTTAGTGTTATATGCCCGTAGTTATGAGATCTAGCCTCGATGCATTTTGTCATTCATTTTGATGGAATGATATTATGAAGTTAAGTTTTCATGATATCATTTCTGTTAGAGCCTACATGTTAATTCACACACAAGCACACGTAATGATAATGATATGATAAAAAGAGGATAATAAGATAAAATCATTATTATCCTAATCACTTGATATTTGAAATAATATACTAAAACTTTTAAATAAATAAAAGAGTTAGCATGTTTCTCAGCCCCGAAGTTAAAATCAAAATATTAGAAAAGGGGCATATGAACCCACCTTGTAGTTGATGTGGTTGGCTAAGTAATCCAGACAATGCACGTGCTCACTGTTGTTCTTGAGGTTGTGTTCACGATCCTGTGTTGTATTCAAATTGTTTGTAAATTATAAGTATAAGTTATAGACATGTGTGTATATGTGTGTCACACCCCCAAATTCCCACTTGTGGTGTTAGTCCACGTGGGTGTGATGTGGCTAGAATCACAGCTCATGGTCATATAGAACAACTCTATATGCGTTTTCAGACACAAAGCTTGTCATAAAAGTTAACAAAATAATTGCAGCGGAAATTACATATATCATAGCAGCGGAAAATATAATTGTTTTAACATGCAGCGGAAAAATAAGATGTTAGACATTACATGGTTTTAAAGTACAAAACATAAATATAAAATGTTTGTTCAAAAGACATAATATGGAATGCAATCGGATCCTATGCTCAGTCCCCTAAGTGCATCCCCTGTTCCATGTGCCTATCAGTTACCTGAGAATACAAGTTTAAGAAAAAGTGTCAACACAATGGTTGGTGAGTTCACAAGTTTTGATATACATAGATAATAAGTAAAACATGTGTCATGCTGTTTATCAAAATGTTAGTACCGAGTCCTAGGCTCCAAGTGTCAGTGCGTCACTACCGAACTAGACTTGTTTGTCCTTGCCTCTGCTATGTCTCGTAATAACATAGTAAGTTAGGTCAAAGTTTCGCGTGTTATGACCTCCAGTCAATATTGTGCCACGCGGGGTTCGTCACACCCAAATAAATCCATTGAAACTCACCTCGTTCTTCGTACATTAACGGTAAGACTTTGTGAGGGCTTGTTACGATTACAACACTTAATGTTTGTCTAATAAACCAGCATACACATTAAAATGTTTGTACAGTAGTAATGTTTGACTCGATTCAACAAGTATTTTCCCCTTATTTGAAAAGTTTGAAAAGAGTAAAGAGGGGGCCGTAAACTCACCTTAGAAGTGATCGATAAATCGAATGCGTAAGCTCCTGCTTGGGAAGTGTGTCGGTCACCGGCTACCTATATCTTATACCATACGTGAGTTTGTGTAAGTGACCGTGTACGTGTTCGTGCTAGTGTTTGTGCTCAACAACCCTCGGTTGTTCATGTTTGTCCGTATCGGTCCACATTGACCGTGTTTGCTCAAGTTGATCCACATTGACCGTGTTTGACCAATTTTGACTGTGTTTGACCGTGTCAAGTCAACGACCCGTTGGTGAACCGTGTGATGGTTGTGATTCATGTTAGTGCTCGTCGTGTGCAAAACGCGCAAGTCGCGTTCATGGACAACTTACTATATATAGTAAGTTTCCATTTATGGCAAGTTTCATAACACGTGTCGTTTTTAAAGTTCTAGCATGCTCGTTAGGTCCTACGTGATCATGTTAACACATAGCATGTCATCATATGAAATCAAATAAGCATACAAGTCACGTTTGCATATAAAAGTTTCCTAAAAATATTTAGAAAAATTATCATCGCAAACCGTCTACTTAGCATACAATCATCATATCAAGGCATATTAAATCATTTAGCATGCTCATAACATACAAAGCATTCCCAAATCGATAGTTCATAAAATAAAGTTACTAAAAATAGTAACTAGGCCAAATATGACCACAATCATATCCCAAATCAACTTCTAGGTATAATAATCATCTTATCATCATCCTAATAACAATTCCATATACACGCATGTTCTTAATCTTATCATTATCAACAAGTTGTAACTACAAAGTTACTATATTTAGCAAGTTCATCAAAATCCACATTTTAACCATTTTAACAAGATCTAATCATGCAATAACCTTCTAACATCATCCATAAACACATTTGAATATCCAAAATCATTTTATAAGTCATGGATCATACATGCATGGCATTATTTCATCACTTTATGTACAAATCAAGCTTTTCATACATACACATCATCATGGATCGTCCAAATATGCCATGTAATCAATCTAAATCATCAATATTCATACTAAAATGAACAAACTCATATTCAAACATCCCAAAATTCGTGCATGCAAGGCTAGGGAGCTTGCATGTGAGTTTTACGCCTTGCATGTGTGTTTGTGTGTGTTGAAGGTGTATAAAACTCATGGAAACTACCTTCTAGTGTCTTCAAATGCTGAGGTGATGAATCTACCAGCTCCTAAAGCTCCTGGACAGAAGGTTTATGCAGGAATAACAAGGTGGTGGCGACCTCCAAGCCTCAATGTGGATACCAAGCTTCAATCTCCAAGTTCTTGAGCTTGAGGATGGTCTTCAATGGCTTCCTAGAGTGTTTCAGAGGTTGAAGGTGACTGTAGGAGGTGATTATGACGAGTAGCAGAGGTCTGGGACTCGAAATGGTGATTATAGGGTGGTTAAGAATGATTACATCTTGGTTTTATAAAGATTTGGCGTGTTGGCGTCGCCGCGTACCGCCGTGAAAGCGAAAAAGTTGCTCAGCGTACCGCGATGGAATTCGAGATTCAAACTCCCCGCCCATCCATCGCGTACCGCCATGGGGTTCCTTGAGGTCCATCGCGTACCGCGACGGGTCCCAGAAGAGCCCAATAGGCCCAATTTCAATGGTTTGATCCGTTTGTTGCCGTTTTCACGCTTACGGACTATCGTTCGATCTCATTTGAACTTCCAAGTTCAATGTTTGGGCGTTTCGTGAGGTTTCTAGTGTTTTGTTACACGATGTGCTAAACGTTCACCAACGTTCGTGTTTTCTTAGACACATGTGTGCGTGTTGCGATAATTCATCGAATTATCGTGTTTGTGTCAGTGTTCGTACCGTCATGCCACGTGTCATACTAAATTAAACTAATTCTTGTGCCACGTGTACAAATACCAATTAAATAACATTTAATTAAATAGAATGCTGACCTGGAATTTACGGGGTGTCACAGTGTGTTAGCCCTAAAGTTGGCTAACACTTGCAGGTCTTTGTTATCTCTTAGTCCTCATTCACTTGTGATAATTCAAGCTAACACTTAACCGATTAGGTTAAGCGTAGCATATCGTGTTATTGGTGTCTAGAGATTTGATCTCAATCACCTTTATTAGCCTGAAGTCCAAGTTTGAAAATCCATAATATTCTCAAAGTGTAAGGCTTAGGTTTATTGTTATTAGAGTTTGTATATCAAGATAGTTTCTAAGTATAAAACTTAGAATTCTAAATTGACTTAAACTCTAATTGTTGTTATCTTAGACGGATTATCCTTCTTTTGGTTGTGTTAAGGTAAGTAGTACATTACAACTTTACCATTTAACACTTTATGAAAAGGATTTTGTTGTTATTTAGTTAATTAAATAACAAGATCATCAACTTTGTAGTAAACTTGGGGTTTTAGGTTAAGGATTAGAACTTCCTTATCATCTTACAAAAGAGCTTGAATGATATTTGTCTAAATCATCTTGTCACTTTTGTAATAACTAGTTAACACTTTAAAAGAAAAAATGTTTAGGTTTTGTGTAATTGGTCTAACAAAACCCTTACCACCTTTTGTAGTGAAACTAGTCAATACCCATAATTCCATGCATATTGTTTGTTAATGTTATTTCAAGTTGTGATTTACAAGATTTAGGATGTTAAGACATGTGGGACGAATGATAACCATCCCTACGAATGGAGTGAACCCGAGTTGGACTACCCATGCGAAGGAAGCATCATGCGAATAAAACCATGAGTGCGACTGAAGGTTGCCGACCGAATGGAAAACTCATGCGAGAGTGCCACTTGCATGTGAATGAAATACCTTGAGCAGCCATTCATTCGGCTGTTTATTCGGTCCACAAGTTGTACGAATGGAACTTTCCTTCGGCTCTAGCCTCTCTCGACCAGCCCCCATTCGGCCGCATAGTCCATTCGGATGCAAGGTCCTTCGGCCGCCCCAGCTCGTGCGAACCACCACATTCGGCCCTAGGCCTTTCGGCCGAGCTGGGTGGCATCCTTCGGCCGTCGCGACTGCAACCAGCTAAACGCCCCCATTGCCGGTGTTAATGAATGGAACATAGGCCACACAAGTCCCCATTTCACCCTGGACCATTGATGTACCATTCCCAAGTCTTGTGATGGTCTAAATCCGGGTTCTAAGTGTGGGTATCAAAAAGGGAAGAAAACCCTAAAAATCTGAAGCTTGCATCTAATTTTACCTTCAATGCGATGGATTCTAAGCCCGATCCTTTGTACTTTCATGTGAGGAATGTTGAGAGCTTCGATTTGATAGGTTATTTGCGAGATTCGGTTAAGAAATGAGGGAGATCTAGTGATTTTTGTGATGAAATCTTAGAAAGAGAGTGGGTTTAGGGAGAGAATCCGGGTGTGGGTTCTAGAGAGAGAGTAGAAATGTGAAAAATGAAAGAAATAGGGTTCATTTAGGGTATTTATACCCCGTATGAGTTCGGGTTCGTTCGGTGTCGTTATCGTGTATTTTTATGCGCGCTTGATTCCGGTTACGCAATTAAATGATGGAACACATGATTTAGTTTTCTCGGCTTGTTTTGATGAGTTTCAAAATTGTAAAACGTAAAATATTATATTTTACTTATTTTCACTGTCTCGTTCGCGATCCGACCGTTAACCTCGTTATTTTTGTTACGTAACGTAAAATTACGTGTTGTTTTACTAAATTAGTCTTAGAAAATTCGTTTTAGGTGGAAATTTCTAATATATATTCCCTAATTTAATTTTCTTTATTTTACAGATCGAAATCTTTTAATTTCGTCGTTTCGTCAGAAAACTTTAACTTACGCGCATTTTCGTACAGAGCGCCAACTGTACGAATACGATCGTACGTTTCGCTTTCTGGTTTGGTTCTCTACTTTTTAGTTATCGTTCAGAATGTTAAACCCACAAATATGTTTGTGCGAATCGACACTCACGCAAACACACTGTCAGTTTATTATTCGTATACGATACTGAGTTGTTGTTTTGCGTTGGATTTCCTCACTAACAGACTCAACTAAACACACCTAATTGCACATAATCACACTTGTTTACTCATAGAATTATCGGCCATCTGATTTTTGTTATTTGTGAAGATCAGATCGCAACCGATATGTCTTTATTACTTGTTCTCATACTGTTGTTTCACATGAATTGTTGTATTTACTGTATTTAAATTTTCACTTAAACACGTACAACTGTTATTTGTTTTCTTAGTCCTGTTGTCACACAACTGTTATTCACATTGTATTGCTGTGTATTTATATTTCAATTCTCATCGAAATATATACAACTGTTAATTGTTTCTACTGATTTGTTATCACATACTGTTCATCACATAGTGTTTACACATAGTTTAGGTGTAAGTACACACACACACCGTACGGATTTGCCGGACGGTCATGTACCAGTTGTCACACGTGGGGTCGTCAATCCTAATAGTACTATCTAAAATCACCTTGTTGGATTCTCATTAACGATATGGCTGTGCGGGGACTTTATACGATACACAACACTTACGAGTTTTTTCCCCATAAACCAGCATACACAAATGTTCGTACAAATAGTTTTATAACAACATGTATTCTCCCCGTAGTTTAAAGTTTAAAAACAGTTTAAGAAAAAAACGGGGGAGTAAACTCACGTGAGTTGTGCGCGTAAATGCTAAGCTTGCTTGCGTGCCTGTTTACTTGTTACCAATACCACGTAGGATATATAAGTTCGTGGTCGTGTTCGTGTCAGTGTTCGTGCTCATGTCCGTGTCCGTGTTGGTGTTCGTTCCCAACAACTCTAAGTTGTTATGTTTGCTCATGTGTTGACCGTGTTTGTCCGAGTTTGACCGTGCCAACTCAACGACCCGTTGGTAAATTGCTAGTTTATTAAACTTCCTTTAATGTTTGTCATTTATCATGTATTGCATGTAAACACATAAGTCACGTTTAATGGACAAATTACTATTTATAGCAAGTCTCCATTTTTAGAATGTTACTATTTTAGGTAACTTTCTATTTTTAGTAAGTTCTTATAACATCATATTTTATCGTTCTAGCATGCTTGTTTTTCGTAAGTGATCATGATATCACATAGCATGTGGTCACATGTTGTCAAATAAGCATACTTTTCCTTTTAAAGTTACTAAATATAGTGATGATGAAATGTTTTCTAAAGATATTATCTTGTTAAGATCTTTAAGTATTTATAATAAAGAGCTTAAATTACCGTTTAAAAATAATGGTGAAGTTTTTGAGTTCCATTCATAATTTAGGTAAGTAATAAGTTAGTCTTAAAAAATAAATTTAATTCTTTTAACTGTAAAATTACTCAAATATCTTGTTCTCAACAATTTAGTATATAATATTACTTTATATATATAACTAGGTTAAAAACGTGTGTATTACACATGTTAAATAAATTAATTACAAAATTATTTATTTAAATAAAATATCACTTATTTCTCAAATGTTTTTATATAAAATTAAAAAAATATGACTTATAATGTATTTACTAAATTGAATAAAATAATTAGTATTTAATAAGAAAGAAAAAAATCAAAATCTAATAAAAATAACATACATTCTTTGGCGGGAAGATGTCAAACATTTTTTGGCGGGAAACAAAAACTATAGGCGCCACGTCCATGGTGTATTTCCGGTTACAGGCGGCACACCCATTGAAGGGAAGAGGGAGCTCGGGCGGGACGACCACGGGCGGCGTGCCTGTGGTCTAAACTCGGTTATGGGCGCCGCGACCGAGTAGGTGCAAAGGTAATGCTTTACTGGCGTCATGCCCACGAAATTTTGAATATACGGATGGCACGCCCATATAAGGAAAAGAGGTGGGACGCCTATAAGCAGGTTAGGGACGCCCATGAACTAGGTTCGGGCGCCCGTGGAGTCGCTATGGGGCAAGAGGTACACGACGCCCATGCAAAAGTTTTAAAAAATTGTTTACGGGCAGGACACGCGTGTCAAAGCGGGCCCGACGCCTGTGACCGGGTGTTCAATTTTATGGGCGGTGGAATTTATTTATGGGCGTGGGCGCCCATAACAGCCACGTGGAGAGACGTGAGTTTCGAAGAAAACGCCTCCCCTTCGGATTCCAAATCTCTTTTGCCATTGCCAGGGCAAAGAAATTTGTAGAGAAAGGGAGGCAAAGTCCAGTGGCATTACTCACTGGCACCATCGCTGTCGGTCGAAGGCTCCAGGCCATAACACAGATCGGGTGTTATGGCTTCTAGGGTTTCCAAACGGGGTAGAGAAAGATGTTCAATTAGAGAATGGAGATTTTATAGGGAGAAAGAGGTGGTGTTTGTGTGTTTTTGGGAGAGAAAGTATACAAAGAGGAAATATAGGTGGCAGAGACGACATATATAAATCGCATTGAAGGCGAAGAAGGAGAATCGATGGCTGAGACAACTGAAATCGTCATGGGGACGGTACTGTTGTGGTCGTCGGTGGTGGTGCGCTTTGGAAGATGGTGGCAGTGAGCGGTGACGCCTTCGTCAGCGGCATCTTAGGTGAGCAATGGGGATGGGTTGCAGTAACTGTATCAATCGTAAAATACCACATTTTAAACGTACAGTTCCATGTAAACAAGTTGCCAACTATAATGCTACAAAATTTTACATTTTGTAGCATTTTTTGTTTTGATTTTTAAAACTTCAAAGGATAGAGAAAATGATCGTTTCAACAAGTTTATTTAAAATATGCTAAAAGATTGAAATCCTGGTAAAAACCTGAGAGATTAAAAGGAGCGATGGTTTTGTTGACCAACTTTTAATTAGGAATTTGTAAAGGTTAAGTAAAATTTAATTGATTTTGTTGATTAATTAAAGTACTTTGGTTGTGTTTTGAAATATTTATTATCTAGAGACATAATTAGTAAAAAAACTTAGATGAAGGGTTAAACTCATATGCTAACAAACATTCATTTTCATATACAAGACATGTGGTTGATTATTGATTTATATTGTGGTATTCATATATCACTCATGCTTCTTGAAAATGTTTGTATTACTCACATATTATCAAATAAAGTGAAAACGTAAAAGCAGGGACAAACATTTACTTGATCTACAGAGGAATTGAAGAGTGACTAGAAACAGTTTAATCAAAAGAATAGGAACTTTTTTTTGGTTTATTCAATTGTCTTTCTTGAGATAAGTTGTTATTTTGATTTTTTGTAACAGTCTCATATTTACAAACTTTTATTTCCATGTAATGAAAGTTTACTTGACATTTTTTTAATTGCATTTTTGTAATTGATCAAGTGTTTAGATTTTCGCTTGATTTGTAGAAGGAAACAAAAAGACCCGTCTCATTACCCAGTTGAGATATTAGGTTTTGCGTCTGCAAGTCGGTGCAGCCACCTTATATAGAATTACCGCAGTAAAGCAAGTCCTTTAGTTAGATTATATAATACTCAAGGTTTTTACTTTTTACGAACACTGAAGGATTTTTTTTATCCTTTTAGTGGTTAAGATTTGAGCTTTGTAGTTTTTTGTTTACTTTCTTTATTACACAGCTCACACAATAAATTTTTGTTTTTTTTATTATTAAAAACTTTTTTTAATATTTATATTTCATTTTAGGTATATTTTGTTTTTTTAATAACTTTAAAATATAATTTTTTCATACTACGAGTATATTATTGTGACTTTCTTAATTTTGTTAACGTTTCGATATGAATTTCATTTAAAACCTAGCAAGTTGTGTCGAAGTAAGTTCTATCCAATGTGATATATTTTTTACTTCTTTTTCACTTACTATGACGACAATGCTGTAGGGTTTTATATCGTAATAACAATTGTTGTGTCGTGTTTTTATATTTGTTTTGTAATATACAAGATCGTGCCTGTGTTCTGATATTCAAAATCATGAAAGCATTTACACGGCAACGCGCGAAAAACTCACTAGTTCAAGATACAAACCTTATTTTTCAACTTTCGAATCTATTATCAAAATCATTTAGGATGCATACTAGTTTCAAAAGCATCAGTTATAACATGTAAAAGTAAGCGTAGAACTCACGTTGACAAACCAAACCCTAGAACATGTTTCTTTCCATCAAGATCTATAAAGCCATAAAGGTTTGCAATTTAACAACACATTCATTATTTAACATTTAACTATTTAAGCATCATTTCATGCTTAGATGTAAGCTTTTATATGATAATTATGTATAAGAATCTTACTTTTTTTCAATCTTGTAGCTCCTCTCTCCTTCTCTTGTTTCTCTCTCACTGTCAGTCGCTCTCTCAAACCAAAACGATCAACGAATAATGGTGTGAGGGGCGACCAGTAAGGTGTTTAGGGAAACCTAATTGTTTTTTTATTTGCTAATAGCTCACCTTTTTAATTACACTCTAACGGTCTAGCCCACAAATTTGTTTTCCTTAAATCTCTTTACAAAACCATGTAAATGACAGGTTCAATGGGTTACATTTTGAACAGTGGCGAAGCTTGACGAGGATCCCAGGGGGGGCGAAATAAAAAAAAAATTTCCCAGGGGGGGCGAAGTAAAGATTTTTAAAAAATTTTACACTACGCATCGGGAAATATACACTACTACGCGTGCATGATTGATCTAAATAACCCTGATTGGCCTAGATGTGTTTGCATCACCATTACCTTTCATCGACAGAAAACACATATTTGTTGAAACGATTTATGAATTAGCGACACTATTGTCTAAAGTTTACGACTTAAATACCAAGGTATCGCATTGTCAATTGTCATTTCGAGCTTAGATACTTGAAGAAAACGAATAGGAAGTGAGCCCAATTCACAATTATGAATTTCTAAAAACTCACCAGTGAACTCATCATAAGTCATCACATCATCCTATGAGGTGGGGCAAAAGCAAAAACAAAAACGGTTCCTGAACAACAATCAACTACCCTGCCCAAAACCAATCCTGCCTAAACCGGTAGGTATAAACACTTCCAGTTTCTTAGATGTATTATTAAGGCTGTCCAAAAAACTCGAAGTTCGGATTCGGCTCGTAGCTCGTTTAGAAAAAGCTCGGATAAAGATCGGCTCGGATAAAGCTCGTTTGTAACCGAGCCAGCTCGTTTTGTAACCGAGCCGAGTCCGAGCCAGGGCTGGCTCGGCTCATAGCTCGCTCGTTGCTCGGCTCGTATGCTCGGCTTGTGGCGGCTCGTTTGTACAGCGTGCTATACGAAAATATAAAACTATAGGGTTACTTTCAATAATAAATATAATTTGGTTTTATTTTGTAATTATGTTAAAAAATACAAAAAAAATAAAAGAAAAGAGGACATAAATACGAAATGAATCTCAATTCTCACATGCTCCACTAATTCCTAATTCCTAAATCTTAAATCATATTCTTAATTCCTAATTTCACATATTCACGCCTCTTCTCTTATGTAAAAACCGAGCCAAAAACAAACTGAGCCGAGTTGAGGTGAATGCAATTCAAATACTAAATTTCTTATGTAAAAACTGAGCAAAAAACGAACCGAACCGAGTTGATGTGAATGCAATTAAAATAGTAAATTTCTTATGTAAAAACCGAGCCAAAAACGAGCCGAGTCGAGACAATTCGGTTAAAAACAAGCAGAGTCGGAGCCAAGATTTCAGGATCAGTTTAAATCCAAGCCGAGTCCAAGCTGACTCCTGGCTAGGCTCGGTTCGACTGGCTGTATATTTTAATAATTGAAACCAGAACCAAACTGAAATTTATATATATACAAACTTCATCGAATAGTGATGGGAGCTCGCCCCGGAGATTCGATCCAATTAATTAACAGGTATGACTCGCCGGTACCATGTGTTTCACTCTCTCATCTTTCTCTCTTCCTCCAGCAAAATCGATCGTCATGGAAGTGTGTGATCGGCATCGTTCGTTGGGTTTGCTCCTGTCTAGCTTCCTTTTATTCCTTCACATCCATTTTAGGGTTTCTGGGACTATTATCACTTCTTTTAGGCGATAGTGTGTTCGGGTTGTGATGATGGAATGTTGTTTGAGTTTGAATCTCTACCCCCATCAAAATCGATCATGATAGAGGTGCGTGGTCGGCTTCGTTCATCGGATTCACTCTTGCACGGCTTAGGTTTCTCCTTCCTACCCATTTTACGGTTTCTAGGGATGATTGTCACCTCTCTTAGGAGATGTTACATTTGAGGCTATGATGATTGAATGTTGTCTGAGCCTTAATCAGGAAAAAGGTTTGAGCTTGGTCATCCAAGTGCTCCCTTGCAATCTTCTTGCCACCATTGGTGCTCTAATCCTTTTGCTGATATAATTCATTAGGTTTGAGTCTCTGTAAAAAAGTTATAGCTATTGCAATAATCATTTGGGCCTGTGGGTTTTGGTTTCGTTTTCAGTTGGTGATATTCGAAGTTGCTTAAATGCGTCATGGGTTCTTTGGCTACAATTCTATTCACCAAATTCCCTGCTATAAGCAACTACTGTCACCGAAGGAATCTTTAAATTAAATCGACTGCAGGTACACATCTTTTAAGCATCATATGAAGAAGCAAATATATTTGACGCTATTGCTTGATGGGGTTTTCCACATGACCGAAACTTTCACTTACATAGGTTGAAGTGTAGTGTTAGATCCTCCTTCTAATCGATTACACGAGGTATCTTCTAAACATGCATATGATCATTTCTTATCGATTAATCTGCAAAAAATTGAAGATCTAAAGTATCCTTATCATCTTCATGGTGCATATGAATGAGGCAAAAAGGACGTTTTTATATAATTGTTTTGAAGTTATAACTATTCTTTGCAAAAATGTTTTGAAATTTATAATATATGGATCGCAGAAAGATAGCATATGTAAACCTTTTAAGGGGTGGATTCATTGGTGAATGGATGAGAAGAACAGGACCATGATTAACTTCACATCTTCTATTGAATTGAATATGTTGAATTTTTATATGATTTTGATGAATGATTCTGTTGCAGATTTCTTAAGTTTGATTCAAACCAACTTATTATCAATTTTGTGTTACGGTAATACTCTTATGCAAGTTTTGAATGTGGATGCTTTTGTGGTTTCTGAATATGTTTTTGAATATGACTATTAATCAACAAACATACTTATATAGTTTTATTGCTTACCAAATGAAAGCCATGCATAATTTTTGATTAGTAGTTTGAGTGTTCAATTTAGTCTATTTTTATGACCAAGGATGTTGAGTACTCTAATTGAGTGAGTGAGTTTTCTTTGTTTTATTTCAAATAACTAAAAGCAACTAGCACATAATTGTATAAAATAAAACTCAAACTTATAACCTGAAGATCATAAAGCTCGCTTGATGTTTTTCTGTCAAAAGTAAGCCTGAGTGCCTGACAAAACGATCAGGTCGTGATAAGGTAACGGGTCAAAATGGGTTTGGGTTTTATTTGGTTAATCAATAACATTCATGGTTCTCATAATGAGCCAAGTTATAAAGCCGAAGAGGTTATAATATATTATGGATTTTTTTAATCTTGAATTATTCAGCTTAACTGGATTGGATTCTTAGTTGTTCTGTTAATGTATAGGATAAAATATTCTAACATGCATCAAACATTTTGGGCAGGCTACACCTTTGCTTCTCATTATAGTCGTGATTGAACTCTGTGATATTGCATAGCTTTTGGTTTGGTAATATCTCTTTAGTAATACTAGATATATATTCTTAAGTATTTTCAGTTTTAAAGTATTTGTAGTCTACTGCAATAGTTATATAATGTAATCTGTTGTTTCATCTTAAATGTCCTTTAGTTATGTTTAATATAGATCTTTTTTTGGAAGTATTGAATATTGATACTAAGGTCTAAGTAAATTATGTGTAACAATCAAAATTCATATTTGATTTGAGAAGTTAGCTTTACCTTAAAAGTCAAAATCTCATAATTTATACTTTTGCAAATATACCATTGATGCGGCCTGCAGAATTATGAATAATGTTATTCTAACAATTTTGTTTACCAAAATGTCATCACAAAAGCCACCATTGGCAAACCTTGCAAATTTTGTTACATGGCTGGAATAAATTAACTGTCGTATTGACGAATTTTCATTTTTTTTATCAAAAAGCAAACATAATACATGACAAAATTAATTGGAGAGAGCAACATTTTTTCCATTTTCTTTATAAGTTTATTGATGATTAATTTATTTCTAACTCAGTTGTCCAGTTTTATTGACTCAGATGAGTTTTTGACTTTGATCCTTTTAGGCATATTGACCCTTAAAGTTGAAATTTTCTTACAGGAAGAGGTGTTCGGCTATTACACTAAGCATGGGTACAAGTGTATAACTAATATGTTTTAAAATTTTTTCAACGGCAAGCAAATAACCTCAAAGACATCGGCTACAACTATTGATCCACCAACGTCCATAAAATATCCTGTCCTCTTCTAAAAACCAGGCAAGTTTCCTAAAGATATCAATCATAGCATATATACACAACATAAAAAAGAAAGCTTCTGATCATTTGTAACTTAGATCATTAGTGACAAAAATAAGGACAAGGTATTTGATTCACACCATGAGACCAAGAAAAGACAAATCCCCTTCAATGCAAATATAATTAGTAGGTAACGTATCCTCATGTAATCAAAAGCAAACCTTAATTGCTTCTTTCATACGATTAATATAAAATGCACAATTATTATTACGAATTGCATAGTACTTTCGATATATGAATGCGCGACATGGAACCATCTAGTTACTGGAACATTTATACTAACAACTGCACAAAAACAAGGATTGCAGTCAATAACCCGGATCTAACCAACACTAGTTTTATGTTTAACTAATTTGACTAAATCTCAAATCGGTTGTTACTCAGAACCGGTTTTTAAAAAACCCAATTACCCACCTCTACATTTATACTAATAAATAACATGTCACTCTGGTATCTATCCAAATACCCAACCATATTTTCCCGCCTCTTTTAGTTAATTAAATACTTAATAACGAGAGAATTAAGTATTCCCACTTCCCAACTTATCAACTCCTCTACATGTAACAAAAGAAAATGGTCTCAAATTCATTTAAATATGCTAAAATTTAGCAAAAATTCATATGGGATAATTTTAGCTCATGCTAGAAAAAGGTACTTTTATCATTTAGGCTGAGTTTTGGTTTGTTTTTGAGGGCTTACGACGACCCTTGTCAGGTCCACCTATGACGCCCCATTCTTCAAATTGCCTTTGTCGTGCTCTAGCCCTTTCCTTTTCTTCCTCAGATTTTGAAGCATAACAGTACGGACATGTAACCCCGTATTCCCATTCTGGTGACTCCATGTCACCATCACTCACAGGCTTCTTGCAGCCATAGCAAAGCTTCAGGTTTCCTGGCACCAACCCATGCTTGACTGATACTCGTTTATCAAACACAAAGCATTCGCCCTCCCAAAGAGACTCAGTTTTCGGGACTTCCTCTAGATATTTCAGTATGCCACCTTGTAAATGGTACACCTGATAACATAATCTTAATTATATACACATGTCATCATATCATGCACTTAATTTTTGTTTTACCGCTTAATTTTTTTTCACTGTTATTTTTTATTTCCATAATAATATGCATGGTTTAAAAAGGCGTTGTGAGGCGCGCCTCGAGGCGTACGCCTCGGCTGAGGCGGCCAGAAAAGGTGTTTGAGGCGTAGCCTCAGGTGGGGGATTTGGAACTTAAGCCTCGGGTGTGTCGAGGCGGGCTGAGGCGGGTCGAGGCGTAGGGGCGGGGCGGTGAGGCTTAAGCCTCACCACAGGCACCTTTTTGGTATTTTTTTGAACATTTCTTGACTCATTTAAGTAAACATCGTCATTGGAAACCCTACTTGAATAAATCACGCACGCAGACAACGCCACATTCACGCAGCACAGACGCTCTAAGACGTCGTCGTAGTCGGAATCGCTAGCCTTCGGTGGTCGTCGGAGTCGGAACCGCCAGTCTTCAAGTCGTTGGTGGTTGTTAGAGTTGGAATCGCCGGTCTTTAGATCATTGGTGATCTCAACTTTTGACTTTGATATCTTCTGATGATCTGCTCCTAGCTCCAAGGTTCGACTCAGACCTCAAGTTAGTTTGATTTCGAGTTTTTGAATCGATCTGGGAATGAATGAGGAGAAGACTGAAGAGGTGATGAAGAAGAAGACATAACGAGACAGTGAGAAGAAAATACGTGAGCTGGACAAAGATAAAGTGGTGCAAGAAACCCTAAAAATCTATTTATATTATTTTAATTTTGTGCTTAACAAGCTTGTACACTGAGCTGATTAAACTATTAAGTAAGATCCTGCATTGTGACTTGTACCTTATGCTTAAAACAGTTGAGCACTAGAGATAAATGATTTATTTTGATGTTTAAAAGGTAAAAAATGATACATATCAATAATTTTAATTATTTTTTCATATTGTTTCGAGGCTTACGCCTTGGTCCGCCTCGAGGCTCGTTTCCGCTTTTTTAAACCTTGATAATATGTTAACTACAGTAAATCATAAATTGAATTGTTTTATTGATCTTGTTTAATACATGGATTTATAACCTAGCAAAAAACATAAATATATGGAGTACCAGGTCAAATGTCAGTATTGGTTCAGGCAAATTTTCTTTTGATTCAGGCAAAATTTCTTTTGTTTTACCCCGTGTTTGACTTAGCTCCTACTTTGCACAGGGTCCAAGGAGAGGCCGGATCGCTTTACAATCTGTTATACGCAGCCTTACCGTACACATTTGTGAAAGGCTATTTCGCACAGCTTAAACCCTTGACTTCAAGATTACAAAAAACCTCAGGCGAATTATCATATATATATTAAATAGATTAATTAGTATGTCACAACTATACTACTAGTATTACAGGCTTAGATTATAGACTCACCTCTTTAAACCCTTTGCTGAGGAGGAAACTCGAGGCTTTCTCACATCGAATGCCGCCTGTACAGTACATTGCAACACGAGGTGGATTTTGTTTTTCAACATCCATTTGGGCATCTGATGAAGAAACTTGGAACCGATCATCCACCCATGATGGGAACTCCCTGAAAGCAGTGGTACATGGATCAACTGCCCCTTTAAATTTGCCAATTCTGGTTTCATAGTCGTTGCGCACATCTATTACAACCTAACAAGGAATATGGTTAGCTCAGTTCATCATAGGTAGCTGTCATGCCAACTGGGCATCCAAGTCACCTCCCCGCCCTTGTTTCAGACTAAAGGTTAAATTTTCAAAAACCAACTAGCATCATGAGCTAAAGAAAGCCCAATATAAAAAGGTGTATCTGTTGGTTGACTACTCCCGCTTCCCGATCAGATGTGTGCAATCTTACCCAACACATTTGTTGAAGAGTTAGCTCTAAAGTCTGCCCTCTAAAGAAAACCCACATGATGAGCTTGAAAACAGGAAAATAAAATACAAAGAGACTTACTGTATCTGGATCACTGATCAATGAGTTCCACTCATTTGGGCTGACGTACTTTCCAACTCTCTCATTAGGTGATACAGAAGGCATGCCAAGGGAAACTATCTGCAAAAACTCTAATAAGAAATATTGAACTAAAGCTATAGCATACAATCAACTTTAGGACTTGTAGATAAAACTAATTCACTGATCTGGTTACCACAGTGTATTACCTCCTTTTTAAGCTTGACCCGCACATGGTCCCATCTGAATGGTGCATCTTCCCCTGCAGCAAGTGGAGAACTGGTTGTGTGTCCATGGTGAATAGCTTCTTCTTCAGGGCTTACAGGTGATTCTATTTGTCTAAGACCCTTTAAGCGATCATCAGATTGAATGAAGTCAAGAACACTTTCAACTGATTTCCTGATGCCACATATGCTACCATTAATTCCCTCTGGAGCAAGAATGATACCACCTGAAATGTACTGAAAAGTATAAGTTTGGTGAGAGCCTTAGTGCTGTTGATTATTGAAAGAACTGACTGTGTGGCAGCAAGCGATCTTGTTGAGTGCAGAGTTAAGGTACTTAAAAATTACAATTTTTCATGCATAAGACATAGCGGGTGTGTTTGAATGTGCATTTTAGAAGTGGTTATTTGATATTATATAATCATATACAGATCATCAACAGCAAGAAAGCAGAATTTAAGAGATAACACACTTATGTTGTTTAAATTGTAATAATATCTTAGTGTTTGGCAATTTTGTTTATTGAAGGAATTAATAGGTAGAAGGGCCAATAAGAGACATAGTATGTCATATGGGCACGTTCAATACATAACTGGTTTTAAGTATACGACTACTAGAACCTCAAAATGTTTAAAGTTAAGGCTCATAGCTAGGTTAAACAGAAGCATATTCTGTTTCTCCAACCATTTGATAAGCAACTCCAAAACCCAAATCTATACACCCATTACAATTTTAATGATGGTGGAAGAGCAATCACTACGATCGTTCACTTGCACAAACTAAAAGTAGCCAAATCTGAATCCCAGATAGATCACAAATGGTAACAAGTATGTAGCAAATCCTTACCAGATCCTCGCATAACTCCTTCAAGGGCTGACGTAAATCCGCATGGTCAGGAAAATCAGCAAACTTGTAGAAGGAAACCACCACGAGTTGAAGCTCATCAGCATTTCCTGATTCTTCAATTCGAGAAATGGAAACTGGATTGGCCGAAACGGAAGAAGAAGACAATGAAACACCATTAGAGATTGTAGTGCCTTGAGATAAACTTTTGTAGTTGATTTGAGGGATCTGTGGATTTGATAACAGAGGAAGAAGATTAGGGCTTCTGATCGGAGAAGATGACGATGAAACGAGATTAGTGTTCATAGTGGCGTAGAGTGAGGTAGAGCTAGGGTTAGGGTTTGATGAAGAGGATGATAACATTCTCAGCGGCAGAAAAGTGAAAGTTCTTCTCTGACAACATCCGAGAACGGGAAAGGATTGCATTGAAACACGTAAACGAATCAAGGGCTCCTTTGTAATTATAGCGCGACTTAAATCACTAAGAAAAGATTTTTTTTTTTCTAGAAATATTCAAAATTAATAAAAGTTTCAGATATGGCACCATATAAACAAAAATCTAGTATAAAACATAAAATACAGTACAAAAAAATCCAGTTAAAAGAAATAAAATATAGTACAAAAAATCAAAAATACAGTAAAATAATAATCTACTAGAAAAAAAAATAAAAATGTAATAAAAAAACACAAAAATCTTGTACAAAAAAATATAGAAAAATGTAGTACAAAAAAAATAAAAATCTAGTATAAAATATAAGATGTTATATATACATTATAATAACACGTGTCAAATTCTTATTAGTTATCATTTTTCTTAGGTAAAAATCTCTTTTTATTTGATCTTTCCCATGTTGAACCGGATATTATATCGAACGTTTTATTGGTTCACCGTTTGGATCGAAGAATTGGTTGGACCGGATTAAAGAACTGGATAATATGATAATCATGTTTTTCAAAAATTTAGTTATCTATAAGAATAATATCTAGCAAAGTTAGCCAAGTAGTTAAAGCTTGGCCCTTTCTCTTTAAAGACTAGGGTTCAAATCTCACTGTTAACACTTTAATAAGTACCAGATGGGAGTAATCTTGAGCTTAATCTCGAGTTCTGAACCAATGAGGGGGAGGGTTTACCTATTCCATGGGGTTCTCGCGCATCAGTAGGTATGGTCTCACGATCAGCAATCGAGGAATCGATCTTAGTTACCAAACGTCAGGATAACTGAAGGTAGCACGACGAGACCCCCTACCGCTCATAAAATATCTATAGGAATAATTAAACAAATAGAAAATACACATATTAAAATCTTTTATATTGTTTTATTTAGTTAAATATAAAATTAATTGAAGAAATATCATTGTCGAGTTAATACAATTACTAAATTAACGATGTTGGAAAAATAGTTTAGAGTTGTGTTTTTTAAATGTTTAAACAAAAAAAATAATCAACAAAAGTTGTCTATCCTAGCTGGTAATACCTCTAGTTTATCATTGAGGTCTCAAGTTCGATACACGAGCCTAGCAATTATCAGGTTTTGGAACAATCTAGTTTACAAACGTTTTATTTTCAAATCTTATTTCCCCTCTACATTGTTGTCTCACATCGCCCCAACAATCAAACATGTTGAGAATTAGCGGTAACCAATTAGGTTTTAAAGTCAGAATTTTGATCAATCTTATTAATAAGTCTATTCTGATCTGAGTTGTCTGACATATGTGGACGCATTAGGTTACAAAACATTTATTCAAAATTCAGTTGCCAAATCAGGATACAGATACAAACGATTAATCTAATCAATATCTACTTGTCACACCCCGAGCCGGCGGGCTGGATCGGCTTTCTCGTCGGGCAGAATGGTCCCAGGACGCGATATCGTGTGATAATCGGAATGGTCAGATTGTATATTTTGCACATGATATAAATGAGATAACGAAATGTAATAAAAACCATTTAGAAGTACAAAGTTAAATCACATCCACGAGTTCAATAATTTAACCTTGTAAATCCATCAAAAGAATCATTAGTAATTCTATCTTGTAAACTACACAGATATACGAAATGATTAGTATGTTGCTGTCAAAAGATATGCACATCCAAAAGTTACTAGGTTCTCTAACTGGGCACCCTAGTAAGTATCCTGAGCTTCTAAAGCTTACATCCGTCCATCACCTGAGAAGTCATGCAAAAATAACAAGTCAACACATGGTTTGTGAGTTCATATAGATTTGTAATTGAAAACGATTGACACTATTTGTCTTGACAAACTTGTTAGAGTCTCAACCTTAAACCTCACCAATGACATTATCTCATCAAGCCAAGGATGCTTATATATAAGGCATACGTAGGGTCAAGCCAGCCCACCACATACTTGACAGAACACGATTATGCCATTAATGGAAATTAAGGTTTCACCCTATCCCACTATGGAAGTTAAAAATGCATCTAATATGTTTAACTAATAACAATTAAAAGGTAACTAAGTCATAATGATTGGTTCTAGGTCAACTCAAGTTCCTCTAGTCTATCTGTGACAAACAGTACTAGATTGTCTGGCAATCCGTACGGTATGTGTACTTTCACTTTTACTGTGTATAATTACTATGTGTTAAACAGTTGTGTGACAACAGGACTATGAGAAACATTTAACAATTGTATGTATTTGAATGAAAATTTAAATACAGAAATACAACAACCATGTGAAATATCAATTGTGAAAACAATTGACAAATACAAATCGGTTGCGATCTGATATCCATAAATAACAGGAATTAGATGGCCAACAAATCAATGAAAAAACAATGTGAAAACAGTTATAACAATGATAAAATAGTTCAGTTTAGTTGAGTCCGTCAGTAAGGCTGTCCAATGCAAAACAGTTTTTCAGTATCGTTTCAGAATAATAAACTGACACTGTGTTTGCGTGGGTGACGATTCACACAAACATATCTGTGGGTTTAACGTTCTGCATAATATTTCAAAAGTAGAAAACAAAAAAATCAGAAAGTAAAGCCATCATCGTGTTCGTTCGGGTGATGATTAAAACGAATATGTGCGAAGGTGTAACGATCTGACGAAACAGATAAAATAAACATTTTCGAAATAATAAAATAAGAAAAAGAAATTTAAAACATTTATTAGGAATCACAACCTTAAAAAGGTTTAAGAAAACTATTTTAAATAACTCTCGTAAATATTGCGCGTTACATTCCGTCAACGTAACGAAAACGAAAACCGAGCAAACCGAACAAACCCGAAACATTAAAGGATATAAAAACCCTAATTCTCATTTAATTCTCACATTTAATATCCATCTACCTCTCTCTCTCTCCTAATTCCTGGACAGCTACTCTCTCTAGAAATTCACCACAAAAACCCACCTAAAATCCTCATTTCTTGCTTAAATCCTTCCAACTTGGTATCAAATCGAAGCCCTCGACGTTTCCCACATGAAAGTACAGCAGATCGAGCTTGAAATCCACTGAAACAAAGGTGAGATGAGCTAGAACTTTCGTATTTCCACGGTTTTCTCAAACCCGGAACTTCCAGCCTTGTAACTTGATTTTCCACCCTCAAATCACATGGGAAATGCATGAAATTGAGTTCACCATATTTGGATATAACTGAAATAAGGTCCTGAGTTGGATGATGATAGTATCGATGGATGAAGGCCTTAGAATCGATGGATGAACACAACAATGATTAGTATCGATGAAACAGGAACCAGACTTAACTTCAACGATATTGATAGGATCAGGGAAGGCCAATATCGATCAGGTATGGGTCAATATTACTAATATCGACAGGTCCAAGGGTGATGGAACCAACCTCCGTCGATATTAGCATCGATACTGGTCAAATTCATTGTGGTTTCCCTTTGTGGTGGCTGCAATGTGGTCAATTCAATTCTAATCATCAATTGGGATATAACTACGTGTCAGACTTACTCTCATTCTAATTTAGATTTGAGTAACAGTAAGTTCCAATAAATGAGAAATCAATTGAAAAGGGAAAAGATTGATAAAAACATATTGTTCATGTTTATATCATTGTGGGGAAATGACTTGTTATTTGGGAAATGTCAATTATTAATAAGCCTATGTGAGATGAAATGGGTATCTATAGTTACAATACAGGTGGTATGGAATTCAGTTAAGAGTGTGGTGGGATGGCAGCTTCATTCGTGATATGTATGCCCTATATATAAGCATGTTTAGCTGGACGATATACTATCTGTAGGTGTAACTATGGAGAGGACATTAGGGTGAGATAATGCCAATGAGACAAAATAAGACTTGTGTGTGACAAGATATTTTGTGAAATAACAAAATCAATAGTTTTAATTTACAAAACTTATGAACTCACCAACCTAGTATTGACTTTGCCTAAATGCATGTTTTCTCAGGTGACGAACATGTTTAGTCCCAAGCATCAGGACTTAAGCTAGAGGACCTTTTAGAAGACCTAGCTTATTTGTGTGTCGTGCATATTTTGAATGACACGTCTGTGAATCATCTTTTGTAAATCTTATGCAGATACAGGATAGAAAACTTAATGATTCTTTTGGGTAGATTTACTTAGTTAAATTATGAACATGAATTGTGTAATTTAACTTTGTAATTCTATATCAATGTCATGTTAGCATTTCTCATTATATATCATGTGCCATGTAAACAATCTGATCATTACGATTATCACAATTTATCACGCCCCGAGCATAAAGGCAGCACCTTTTGAGGCCCTCTATGGCAGGAAATGCTGATCACCCATCTGTTGGGCGGAAGTGGGCGACAGTCACCTCTCAGGCCCGGAACTCGTACATGAAACGACGGAGAAAATCGTACAAATCAGAAACAACATGGTAGCAGCTTGTGATCGTCAAAAGAGCTATGCCGACAAACGCCGAAAGCCTCTAGAATTTCAGGTAGGAGATAAAGTCCTTCTGAAGGTTTCGCCGTGGAAAGGCGTTATTCGTCTAGGGAAACGAGACAAACTGAACCCACGGTATATTGGACCATTCGAGATCCTGAAGAGGATTGGTCCGGTGGCATACCAACTCAACCTACCAACCGAACTTGATGGAGTTCACGTGTTTCATGTCTCGAATTTGAAAAAGTGTTTATCTGATGAGACACTTGTGATTTCACTGGATGAAATCCAGGTGGATGAACAACTACAGTTTGTGAAGGAACCGGTAGAGATCATGGACCGTGAGGTCAAACAGCTTAAACAAAGTCGGATTCCGATTGTCAGAGTCCGATGGAACTAGAAATGCGGACCTGAATTCACGTGGAAACGTGAAGATCAGATGATGTGCAAATATCCCCACATCTTCAAACAAGCAACGTCGAACGCCGGCAACGAATAAATTTTCGGACGAAATTTCCTTTCAACAAGGGGATGATGTGACAACCAGAAACTTTCTTTTTCTCAAACACTACCAACCACAATTTCAGGTAAATTGAGAATCTTACATCCTTTACAACTGTGAAACGATAGTTAGAGGAACTATCGAATCGTACATTGCACATTGCTTTTGGAAACCAAGTGTGGCAAACACAAACACAAACGCAAAACAATAATTCGGGGAATTATTGGATTGTGCATTACATGTTGATTATGTTTAATCAAACATGCAAACAATTCGTAACGACGAACACTAACTATCAAAGATAATTCGAGGAATTATCGAAACACACACACGAGTCTCACGAACGTTGGTGATCAAAAAATAATCAAACAACTTATGTGTTATTATATGATTATATGCTACACATGTATTAGATGTTTAGGATAAACGTTAGGAATCGAGCACGAACGAAATCGACTCAAAGAAACCGAAAAACCAAGAAATAGGGTCTTCGCGGTACGCCGAGACTCCTTGGCGAAGAGCTTGGCGGTACGCGACGAAGGAGCGGGAATTTGAATCCCGAAATCCTTGGCGGTACGCCAAGGCCATGCATGATCGGCCTTGGCGGTATGCGATGAGTCCCAGGACTCAAAACTTTATAAAGACATCCCAAATCACTTTCACTCGGTCACTCTCAAATTTCCACTGATTTCTCCATCTGTTCTCGACCCAAACCTTTTGTCATCAGCCCCCAAACCCCTAGTAACACTCTTGAAGCTATTTCCTTCATCCTTGGTGATCTTGGAGCCCTTGGAAGCTTGGAGAGGAAGCTAAGGAGCTATAAACAACCATCAACACACTGAAAAATTCACCATCTGGAGCTGTTGCAGCTCATCCTCAGTAGATCTTGTCTTTTAAGGTAGTCTCATATGCTTATCTATGGTTAGATCGAACATGCAATAGGTGGAAACCCACATACATGAACATCCACCCACATGCAACTCCATGTGGCTATTGTGCACGAATTTGTTATTGTTCTTGAGTTATTTAGATATAGATCTACTGATTTTAGAGTCTAGGAATGATGGATTTGAGTTTGGATAAGTTATTGTGTCGATTTGACAAAACTTGCCATAAAAGGAAACTTTTATGTTGCATGTGACGGATTTGTGATGATGTGGACATGTTAGACATGTCCAGATGTTGTCAAATTCATATTGAAGTGTTTATAAACACATTTGGGCATTTGAATTGGTGAAAAACATGATTTTTGAAGAACTTACTATAAATGGAAACGTTTTGGAATCAAAAGAGGGGTTTTGATGTTCGGATGCAATTCTATGATTTTAGATTGTTGTAATATGTTTAAAAATGATTTCTAAGCATATTGGAAACTTTGATTTTTGAAAACGGACATTTGAATAGATACTTACTATTTTAGGAAAGTTTATTTGGGCAAACGCCACAAATGGTGATTTATGTGCAAACGATACGATTTAAGTATTTAAACGTATTTTTATAAACATATTAGAAGTATTGATTTTATGAAATGGGATTTGATAACATTACTTTACAAAAATAGAAACTTTCTAAATATAGAAACTTTCCCGAAACGAAAACGTTATGACTTACGAAACTTGACTTATGTGAAAGTATCACGGTTAGAGTCATAGGATGCATGTTGGTGTCTTACTTGCATTAAGACACATAAACAGACTTAACACAACTGTAACATCACTGTACTTTAGGTTGTCCGTACATCCGTACATCCGTACGATTGTACTGTTACGACCTGGGATTTTGTAATTATTGATATGGATACATTATTTGATGATTATCACTGTTGCTGGTATACATGATTATAACATATTATACGCGTAAACCATGGGAAGTTTAGTTGTAACTCAACTAAACAGAACCAGAGAGTTTATCGCAGTCATATTATTGATAAGGAGATATTATTGGGTTGGGAATAATAATATTAAAGTTAATAAATAATGAGAATAATAAATACGCGATGGTGAGGTTACGAACATTACTTAAACACGAATGTTGATTGAGAAATATTAACTTAATAATGTATTCGCGTGAGTGACGATTCACATGAATATAATTATTAAGAATAATATTTGGAAACAATATTCCATAAATTATAAATCAAATCGAATTACGGTACAAGCATTGGATTCGCAAAGGTGACGATCTTTACGAATACGTACGCGAGTAACGTGTTTCGACGAGATAATTAAATAATATCTAACGATATTAAATTAATAAATGAAAATCAATAATATTTATTAGGAATCACAACTTAAATTAAATTCGAATAAATTGTTCAATTAAAGAAATAATTTAACAAATGCGGATTTACGAAACGATATTAGTTAAAATCATTTTAATTGAGACAAAACTTATGTATTTAAATGTTTTAAGTTTTAAATATGTTTACGTTAAAAACCGAGCATTTCATTAATTATACGCGATAAAAACGAGATCGAGCACGTGGGAATAAAACACGGTATATGAATGAAGGATTTCCACCTTCTTCCTCATTCCTCCTCTTTCACTTCTCTCTCTAAACACCCAACCCGCCACTAGTTTCTCTCTCTAACTTCTCTCTACCATAACTTCTTCGTTTCTCAACGGATTCACGGATCTTGGCGCCCACGCGTTCGTGTGATCAAGGGGAACAAGTAGATACGAAGAAATCAAGTTTTTAACCGCAGAATCGAGGTAAGAACCGAGTTTTATTTTCTGGTTTTTTGTTTGATAGTAACCGGACATCATCACCATGTTTGTATGTGTTTTGTGACCTCAAAACCCTAAAACGAACTACTAGGAGGGCGGGTATAACATGGGGAGGACTTGTAGGTGAAAGGATTTGAAGAAGGTTTCGAAGGGCAGCCATGGATACGCAGGGTTCGTGGGATTGATGGGAGCCGAACCTTTATTTGGGCGGGAAAGGTTATCAGGTTGCCGAACCCTAGCATCAGCCGAAGCTTCTTTGAGTCAGGCGAACCCACAGCTTCACGAACCTATCTGGTGACCTAACTAGCGAGCCTTTAGCCACGACCATGGGGAAAGAACCTGATGGCCGAACCCTTCATACCATGCTGAACGAACCCGTGTATGCTCAGCGAACCTTAAGAACCAGCCGAACTATTTCTGGCCGCGAACCTAGCCCACACGAACCCCCACTCCCGGCCGAACCTATTGGAGCTGGGGGCTAGGGTGACGAACCTTTCTTTTCCTGTTGGAGTCGAACCATCATGGTCAAGGAGAGCCGAACCCAGGGCCACACGAACCTAAGGGTTCGCTGATTGGGGCTGATTTCGAAATGCAATTTGAACTAGGCCCACGAAATTGTAAAGCTTAAACCAAGGCTAGACTTAGGATTGTTGAGTAAATTAATACGAACTAAGGGGAGCGCTATATCCATCACTTACAATAAAAGAGGAACAAATAACCCTACATGCATGAACACATTCCATTGCCACCTTTTCTTTTTCTAAACATACACTTAAAGTATGGAGTTATATGTATACATTGAAATGTCTTATAGGAATAATTTAAGTATAGCTTCTTAAAACTCAAAGCCTAAATTTTTAATAATTTAGAATTATGGTGGTCGAATAAATGGAACATACACGTGTGTATTGGTACATGTATGATTAGGGTTACTTGCTTGTAGTACTTATTTTATGGGGATGTACACAAGATTTTATAATAAATTACCACAAATATATAGTTTCAATTAATTAGTTCCATTATATATATAAATGGTGAACACTTATACAATATGAGATGGTTGCCCTTAATCTAGATAAAAGAACTAAGGTGAACAAAACACATAACAACAAGAAGAAAACACTTGTAGTCATTCAATTGAAATGAGACGCATGTATTGATGAACACAAACTATACGTTAAATACAGGTGATAGAGTTGTTAGTGATTTCTCTTACGCGAGAGCGCATAATACGAGAACACATATTCTAAGGGCTTCAGGTGAGTTCTCATAACCTCCTTTTCTTTAAACTGTTTTGTTTTAAAAACTCGGAGGTGAAACATGTATACCGAATTTAATATTATTTTGATAACTCAAGGTTAATACCTGTTTATCAATACGATATTCACATTTGAAATTATACCCATGTAAACATTGTTATTGACCTTGGTCAATAACAAAGTTTACAAGTATTGTCACAAATCCCGAGAATCATCGCTCTTAACTTTGGTTAATTGCTTTGACATCGTGTATTGTCACGTGGATTATTTCCACTCTGTGAATCATTGCCTTTGACTTCGGTTAATTGCTTTGACTTCATGTATTGTCACGTGGTTAGCGACCACTCCATGGATTATGTTTTTAACTTATGTTAACTACATAATGATCATGTATAGTCACGAACATTATTTGAGAATATTGATGTTGAGATTGGTTGATTGGTTTGTGGTTTGATTATCTAGGATTGACTCTGAATATCTATGATTGATTATGATTATCTAAGATTGATTATGATTGATTGGTTATGTGGTTATATATGTGTGTATGTGTTTTGGTTGTTGTGTTTGGGAATTTGGTGGATTATCTCATACAGGTATTACTATTGTGGATTTCTCAGAAAATCATAAGTACTTATATGCTTTTATCTAAACTTTTATAAAATCATTTTCAACTTAAACTTTTAAACTCATTTTTATAAAACCTTTTAAGTATAAAACTTATGATTACTCACCAACTACTTTGTAGTTGACACTTGATTTCTTACATGTTTCAGGTGATGGAGACAAGTAGAATGAAGAGGGTGATCTCTTCTATTTTGGACATCATCATATAGGGTCTTGGACTTAGCTAAATAACTAAATATCTGGCGACTAGAATTTAGTTAGATAGCTAAATCTCTTTTGTATTTGTTGTAACTATTTCATGATGAACATGATTTTTGTGTAATTATTTTGGTTGATTGATTGATATATGATGATTGGATTTAGATGCCCACGAGCTTTTGAACAATCTACACATCCCTCGTGGCACCCCGACGTTTCCGCCATCGGTCGGGGTGTTACAGATTGGTATCAGATGCTGGGTTATAGGGAATTAGGTTACTAGAAATGGTTGACCTAGTCTATAACCGTAGGATACCCTAGTATGAAGCTACTTCATACATTAGTTAGTATATTCAGGATTTCATGCTTATGTGTTTGTTACATGTTAATTGAACTCCTGTTATACATCTGTTATGCATATACTGCTTATTAATTTCTTGCTTACGTGTGCCCTAATGATTCAATAAGGACATGCACGTGGTGTATCGTAAAGGTGGTGGGACATTGGCTAGGGCAGTTGCGACTGACCCTTATATATGCCCTATATATATACCATTTACGGTGCATTAGGTGGATGTCAGTATTGAAGAATGTGGGAACTACCCGTTTGGGAAATTATCTGTTTAGGAAATTAACTGCTTAGGAATTATCTGCTTTAGAGAATTATTTGTATGATTTATAAACTCCGGACAAGGACACACTCGTGGTATACTACAAAGGTGGTGGGACGGTGGCTAGGGCAGTTGCGACTGACCCTTACATATGCCCTATACATATACCATTTGTAGTATATTGGGAGTCTGTTAGTGTCAGGAACTTAGGATATTATTAGGGATTGCTTTAAGGTTATGGTTGATGGATGTTGATGGTATGTTGGTTAAGGTTGGTTTGGATTGACTCATGGATGATCATACTTGATAAACACTCATAAATTCATTTATGAGAGACACTGATTGGACACGTAGGGTGCATAGGATTAACGAACAATATGAGTGATTAGTGATGTAATATGGACTTGGGAGATGATATAGACACTTGATAATCATATAAACGCATAGTGATGATACTAACACTTAGTGATGGTATGGACACTTGATGAGAATAAATTATAGGGAGGATATGAACACTTAGTGACAATAAGAGCACTCAGTGATGATATGAACCCTTATTGATAATTATGGACAGTGAGATTAGTATGGACTATTAGTGAACTTAGACATTAGGCGACCTTTAATGTCAGGTGAACTTAGACATTAGGTGAACTTAGAAATAAGCAAACCTACATGTCAGGTGAACTTAGACATTAAGTGAACCTAATTGTCTAAGGGAACTAGAGACCACTTCACTCAAAATTATCCTACCTAGGATAAGGTTTGTGAAGTAAGATTATGGTAAGATACATGAAACACCCTAAATGCTAACAATGGCAAAATCGTGGTGCAATGGAACGGTGGTGGGACGGTGTAGAGGAGATTGCGATCTACCTCTGCATATGCCCTATATATAAGCTGTTGCATTGCATCAAGAGGTTGCCAGTGTTAGTATAGGGTGGAGAATGTATGAAACTTAGGAATAGTTAGTTAATATTAGCTATGACCAACTAGGACACTTAGAATAATATTAGGAAATTATAAACATTATGAGTTTAATAACAGATAGAAGAGAAATATAGTTCCTATATGTAATCCTAACTGTTTAAAATGAACTCAATTGACCATTGTTTGTATGACTTACGTTGTAAACGGTAGTAACATGTTTCTAATTTCTCAGAAACATGCCGCCTCGCCGACACAACGAAGATGACTCAAACAGTGGGGATGCTAACAACGGTAGTGCCAACTCCGGCATACAAGAGTTAGCAACACTGATCACTGGATTGGTGAATCAACTGACACAGGCCAATCAGTCTCTCACTCAGAACAGAGGTGGTGCAAACCCACCAACTTGCACATTCAAACACTTCAACTCCTGTAATCCTCTGAAGTTTACGGGTTCTGAAACTGCCACTGGTCTACTGCAGTGGTTTGAGAGCATGGAGAATACCTTCATCAACAGCGATTGCCCTGATAATCTGAAAGTTCGTTATGCTACTAGTGTTTTCCAAAAGAGAGCACTAACTTGGTGGAATAGGGAAAAACGAACTAGGGGAGTTGATGCTGCCTTAGCTTTGACATGGACCGAGGTCAAGAATCTGATGACCACTGAATTCTATCCGCGTAGCGAGATGAGGAAGCTTGAGACTGAATTCTGGGAACTCAAGCAAGACAGCGGGGAGAATGTTATCTACAATACTCGTTTCCACGAGTATAGTCTGCTGGTGCCTCATTTGGTGACACCTTTGGAAAGATCAATTGAGAAGTATATCGGCGGACTGCCGGTGCAGATTCAGGACACGGTCTATGGGAGCAATCCCAAAACACTTGAGGCCGCGATCCGTCTATCTGCAACTCTTACTGACAATCATGTGAAGAACGGGACACTTACTCGGAAAGGATACAAGAACACTGACACCAAATCTTCTGCCAAGGAGATTTCTACTGAAGTCAAGTCTGAAGCTGCTGGTTCATCCAAAAGCAGCAGCAAAAAGAGGAAGACCAGAAACTTCGTGGTCACTGCTCCTGCTGCTAAGTCTGCGCAGCAATCATCTAACACCACTGCCAGGAACTACACTGGGAATACTCCCCAATGTAATACCTGTAGATATCATCACGCACCGAACTTGCCATGTCGCGTCTGCAACAACTGCGGCAAGTATGGCCATTTTGCTAGTCTGTCGGAGTGCATTGCAAGCACAAAGGATGCAACATGCACCGCTTGCACTGCCAGCTCCTCAAGCACAACCTATTCCAGCTGTACCCGTTCGCCAGGTACCTCAAGCACAGGCAAGAGCCTGTTATGAGTGTGGTGAAGTGGGTCACTTCAGGAATCAATGCCCAAAGTTGACCGGGAATAATCAGAGGGTGGCAAGAGGCCGGGCGTTTCAACTGAATACCCCAGCTGCTCAAGCCAACCAGGACGTGGTCAACGGTACATTTCTTATCAACAACTCTTATGCATCTGTCTTATTTGATTCTGGTGCCGATAGGAGTTTTGTTTCATATGATTTTGAATGCTTGCTTGGTAGAACACGTACATACTTAGATAAACCGTTTAACGTGGAAGTGGCTGACGGAAACACTATTGATATTGACACTGTTATTATCGGATGTGCTGTGAACTTAAATGATCACGTTTTCCCGATTGATCTTATACCTATGCATCTTGGTAGCTTTGATGTTATCATAGGCATGGATTGGTTAGCCACCCACAAAGCGGAGATCGTTTGCCATGAAAAATACATACGTATTCCATTATCTTCGGGTGAAACTTTAAGAGTCTTTGGAGAAACTTCTAGCAAAGGTCTTAAGCTTATGTCATGCACTAAAGCACACAAGTACCTTAGGAAGAAATGTATAGCATTTTTAGCTCATATTGTGGAGAAAAAGGATAAAGGAAAGAGAGTTGAAGATGTTCCTGTGATCAGAGATTTCCCAGAAGTATTTCCAGATGATTTGCCGGGTCTTCCACCAGAACGTCAAGTAGAGTTTCGAATTGACTTAGTACCTGGTGCGAACCCTGTTGCAAAGGCTCCCTACAGACTTGCGCCTTCGGAGTTGCAGGAATTGGCGAGCCAACTGCAAGAGCTTACTGCAAGAGCTTACTGATAAAGGATTCATTCGCCCGAGCCATTCGCCATGGGGTGCACCGGTTTTGTTTGTCAAGAAGAAGGACGGGTCATTCCGAATGTGCATCGACTACCGCGAGTTGAACAAACTTACAATCAAGAATCGATATCCACTGCCGCGCATCGATGATCTCCTCGATCAGCTTCAAGGCTCGGCATGGTTTTCAAAGATCGATCTTAGGTCTGGGTATCATCAGCTTCGCGTACATGATGATGATATTCCCAAGACTGCTTTCAGAACAAGATATGTCCATTATGAATTTTTGGTAATGCCTTTCGGCCTTACCAATGCACCTGCGGTTTTCATGGACCTCATGAACCGTGTCTGTAGGCCCTACTTGGATAAATTTGTGATTGTATTCATTGATGATATTCTGATATATTCAAAGACTAAGGAAGAACACGAGAAACACCTTAAGTTGGTTTTGGAGATCCTAAGGGAGGAGCGACTGTACGCCAAATTCTCCAAATGTGAATTTTGGCTTAAGGAAGTTCAATTCTTGGGGCACATAGTCAACGAATATGGTGTTCACGTGGATCCTGCAAAGATTGATGCGGTGAAGAACTGGAGTACCCCGAAAACACCGACGGAGATTCGATCGTTTCTCGGACTTGCCGGTTACTATCGGCGGTTCATTTCGAATTTCTCCAGGATTGCTGTCCCGCTTACTTCTTTAACTCAAAAGAATAAGCCATACGAGTGGGGACCGAAGCAAGAAGAGGCATTTCAGACTTTGAAGCAGAAACTCTGTGATGCTCCTGTCTTGACATTGCCTGATGGAAATGATGATTTTGTGGTTTATTGTGATGCATCCAACCTAGGTCTCGATTGTGTTCTCATGCAACGGGGAAAGGTGGTGGCATATGCATCAAGGCAACTGAAAATTCATGAGAAGAACTATACCACACACGATTTGGAACTTGGTGCAGTCGTGTTTGCCTTGAAGATATGGAGACACTATCTTTATGGCACTAAGTGTGTAGTGTTCACTGATCATAAAAGCTTACAACATATTCTCAATCAAAAGGAGCTCAATATGAGACAACGGAGATAGGTTGAACTGTTGAATGATTATGACTGTGAAATTCGCTACCATCCTGGTAAAGCGAATGTAGTAGCAGATGCGCTTAGTCGCAAGAGTCAAGTTCAGATCCATAGTGTCCGAGTGCACAATAACCTCCGTGATGATGTTCTCACAGTCCAACAACATTCATTAGCTCAAGATGACTTGAAAAATGAGATGTCCTGCGGGGCTGAAATTTTATTGGAAACTAAGGATGATGGTTTGATGTATTACTTGAATCGGTTGTGGATACCGAACCGGGGTGATCTTAGGATGGTGATTATGAATGAAGCTCATAAGTCTCGTTACTCAATCCATCCAGGTTCTGACAAGATGTATCAAGACCTTAGGGGCTTGTACTGGTGGCCTGGAATGAAGAAGGATATTGCTAAATATGTGTCTAAGTGCCTTAACTGTGCGAAAGTCAAGGCAGAACACCAGCGACCTTCTGGATTGTTAATACAACCTGAAATACCAATGTGGAAGTGGGAGAATATCTCCATGGATTTCATTACTAAACTCCCACGGACCACTAACGGTAAAGATAACATTTGGGTAATTATTGATAGATTGACCAAGTCGACTCATTTCTTACCGATACGCGAAACTTACCCTATGCGGAAGTTAGCTCGTATCTACATTGATGAGATTATCAGCCGACATGGTATTCCCTTAAGCATAATATCAGACCGTGATGCTCGTTTCACGGCACGATTTTTGGAATCACTTCATGAAGCTTTTGGAACAAGACTGGATCTTAGCACTGCTTATCATCCTCAAACGGATGGTCAAACGGAACGAACGATTCAAACATTGGAAGACATGTTGAGAGCTTGTGTCATCGATTTTGGTGGCAATTGGGATAGCCATTTACCATTGGTTGAGTTCTCGTATAACAACAGTTATCATGCGAGCATTGGTATGGCACCGTTTGAAGCTTTTTATGGCAGGAAATGTCAGTCACCTATTTGTTGGACCGAAGTCGGCGATTCGCAGATTACGGGTCCCGAGATTATTTAGGAAACGACTGACAAAATCCGCCAGATTCGCGACAATCTGTTAGCTGCTCGTAGTCGACAGAAGAGTTACGCGGATTGTTGAGTAAATTAATACGAACTAAGGGGAGCGCTATATCCATCACTTATAATAAAAGAGGAACAAATAACCCTACATGCATGAACACATTCCATTGCCACCTTTTCTTTTTCTAAACATACACTTAAAGTATGGAGTTATATGTATACATTGAAATGTCTTATAGGAATAATTTAAGTATAGCTTCTTAAAACTCAAAGCCTAAATTTTTAATAATTTAGAATTATGGTGGTCGAATAAATGGAACATACACGTGTGTATTGGTACATGTATGATTAGGGTTACTTGCTTGTAGTACTTATTTTATGGGGATGTACACAAGATTTTATAATAAATTACCACAAATATATAGTTTCAATTAATTAGTTCCATTATATATATAAATGGTGAACACTTATACAATATGAGATGGTTGCCCTTAATCTAGATAAAAGAACTAAGGTGAACAAAACACATAACAACAAGAAGAAAACACTTGTAGTCATTCAATTGAAATGAGACGCATGTATTGATGAACACAAACTATACGTTAAATACAGGTGATAGAGTTGTTAGTGATTTCTCTTACGCGAGAGCGCATAATACGAGAACACATATTCTAAGGGCTTCAGGTGAGTTCTCATAACCTCCTTTTCTTTAAACTGTTTTGTTTTAAAAACTCGGAGGTGAAACATGTATACCGAATTTAATATTATTTTGATAACTCAAGGTTAATACCTGTTTATCAATACGATATTCACATTTGAAATTATACCCATGTAAACATTGTTATTGACCTTGGTCAATAACAAAGTTTACAAGTATTGTCACAAATCCCGAGAATCATCGCTCTTAACTTTGGTTAATTGCTTTGACATCGTGTATTGTCACGTGGATTATTTCCACTCTGTGAATCATTGCCTTTGACTTCGGTTAATTGCTTTGACTTCATGTATTGTCACGTGGTTAGCGACCACTCCATGGATTATGTTTTTAACTTATGTTAACTACATAATGATCATGTATAGTCACGAACATTATTTGAGAATATTGATGTTGAGATTGGTTGATTGGTTTGTGGTTTGATTATCTAGGATTGACTCTGAATATCTATGATTGATTATGATTATCTAAGATTGATTATGATTGATTGGTTATGTGGTTATATATGTGTGTATGTGTTTGGTTGTTGTGTTTGGGAATTTGGTGGATCATCTCATACAGGTATTACTATTGTGGATTTCTCAGAAAATCATAAGTACTTATATGCTTTTTATCTAAACTTTTATAAAATCATTTTCAACTTAAACTTTTAAACTCATTTTTATAAAACCTTTTAAGTATAAAACTTATGATTACTCACCAACTACTTTGTAGTTGACACTTGATTTCTTACATGTTTCAGGTGATGGAGACAAGTAGAATGAAGAGGGTGATCTCTTCTATTTTGGACATCATCATATAGGGTCTTGGACTTAGCTAAATAACTAAATATCTGACGACTAGAATTTAGTTAGATAGCTAAATCTCTTTTGTATTTGTTGTAACTATTTCATGATGAACATGATTTTTGTGTAATTATTTTGGTTGATTGATTGATATATGATGATTGGATTTAGATGCCCACGAGCTTTTGAACAATCTACACATCCCTCGTGGCACCCCGACGTTTCCGCCATCGGTCGGGGTGTTACAACAACAAACGTGTCACCAACGATTCGTCGAGTCAACACAAGTCAACACACGCACTCGGTTGAGCACACTGACACTTGGAGTTATATGGGATACAACACAAAACATATACTCACACCTATATGGTTATAGGTGCATACTAGCAGCTGCTAGCATTCGCAAGACGCGAAATCATACATATAGAAACTACTTACCAGGTGAGTTCACGACCCCTTTTTACATTTTCTACCTTTGGGGGAGAAAACATTGCATTCAAACTGTTTTGAACAACATACATACTTTTTGGTTACATTTGTAAATGCTAATATTGCGTATATGCATATGTGTGGCACTCATCCACAAAAATGATAATTCCTCATTAAACACATATCGAACCGTTAATAGTGTGTGGCGCTTCGCGTGGTAATTCTGAATAGTACTATTTGGGCCTGACAAGCCCTACTATTGCGCACCGTATGGCCACCCAGACCGGAGGTCGGAACAGCGCAAATTTGACCAAACAACATTGTCATATCTTGTTGGATGGATATGGCGGGAGGCAGCATGTTACCTTCGGTTGCAAACCCGCATATGATACAACACATATTGACTAGCTATCAATGGATATTGCATTGTAATGATATGTAAACCTGCAAACTCTTACTTTAAACATTGATGTTTATTGCTGATATAAAACCTGGGCTCTCACCAACCATTGTGTTGACCCTTTTACTCGCATGTTTTCTCAGGTAACTAAGGCACACACGCAAGGATAGGATGCTAGGCTGGAGTCTCATGCATCTACATAGTGCTTTAGGCTTTGAGAACATTTACCATTTTGTTATGTCATGTATTGTTAAACATCTTTAATTGCTTCCGCAAACTATAATCTTATGTTATTTGGAAAACTGTTTTAAGAACGCTTCCGCGGCTTTTGTATTCAAACTGCCTTGAAAACTTTTACATTTACTTTCGCAACTCTGATTTTAATAGAATTGTTTTATCCAAGTTATTGGACGTACGTATGTAACCAGACATATAGGTCTCGCAACTGTATGACCGGAGACTGCGATCCTGACTAGTCTCGTTCGCGCCCTCCGGAAGGCCTGGAGGGGCATGGTGCGACACGTTCGATCGTTGCACTAACCGATGTTCTCCTGTTGTGATCAGAATGCCGCCAAGAAGATCTCCTCCTCTTTTGCCACCACCACAGCAGTCACCTCCACACTCACCACCACCACCACCTCCACATCCTCCTCCGTATACTCCACCTCATTAACCACCACCTAACTATGAGTTAGATCATGCTACAATTGCACTGGACACTCTACTGACCAGTCAACTTAGGGAAGTGATTCCCGACATGATAAACCGGATTAACTCTAACAGCAGCAACAACACTAGCAACTCAACTGGTGAGGTCAGCGGGAACACCAGACAACAACAAGACTACTCCTACAAGAGTTTTGTTGGATGTAAACCACCCGTCTTCAGCAGGAATGAGGGAGCTGTCAGCTTGATCCAATGGATCGAGAAGATGGAAACCACCCTCGACATTAGTGGCTGTCCTGATCAGCATAAAGTGAGGTATGCTGCAGGCTCATTCAACAAACGAGCACTGACTTGGTGGAACGCTCAAGTACAGACCAGGGGATGAGACGAGGCATTGTTTATTCCTTGGGAGGAATTTAAACTTTTGCTGAGGGCCGAATTCTGCCCGAGAAACAAATTGAAGAAGGTTGAGATGGAGCTGCTCAATCATGTGATGGTTGGTGCTGGGCATCTGGCCTACACCACTAGATTTCACGAGTTGGCGACATTGGCACTTGATATAGTGCCAACACTGGAGAAACGGATCGAGCGGTACGTCGGTGGACTACCGGGCTTGCATTCAAGGGCATGTGATTACTGCGCACCCAACTACACTAGAGATGGTTGTTACATTGTCAGCCACTTTGACTGATGTAATGGTTGCCTCTGGTACTGAAGAAAGAGGCTGAAGCAGCTAAAGCGGGAACATCAAAGAAGCGAGACAGACGCCCGGCTAAGAAACAGAAAGTGGTCAAGAATTTTGCTACGACCACTCATGCTCTATCAGCCACACAACCCCCACCACTGCAAATCAAGAAGCCATACACTAGGATGGCCCCTCAATGCAACAACTGTCAGTTTCATCATTATGCTGGTACCTCTTGCACGCAATGCACTGAGTGTGGAAAATTGGGTCATTGGGTGAATCACTGCAGGAACCCAACTCCCTAGAACCAGAATAACAATGCAGCAGTGATGGTTGCTGCTACTGACAATAGGTCTTGCTACATCTGTGGTGAACCTGGACACTTCTCAAGGAATTTCCCCAAGAGAATTCCACCAAGGGCTCCGGCAGCTAGAGGACGGGCCTTTAAAATTAGAGCAGCTGCTGCATGACAAGACCCTAACGTGGTCACTAGTACGTTTCTTTTACATAACTTTTATGCATCTATATTATTTGACACTGGTGCGGATCAGAGTTTTATCTCTTCCGATTTTCCACACAAATTTAATCACATAAAGAAATCATTAGACTCCCCTTACATTATTGAGGTAGCAAATGGCAAGCAGATAACCGTTAGTGTTGTACTCAGGAACTACCCATTGACACTTGATGAACACACATTTTTCATCGATTTAATACTGATGGAACTGGGTTTTGACATCAATGTCGGAATGGACTGTTGTCCCTTAACAGGGTTGAAATCATCTGTTCTGATAAACTATTGCGAACTCCAGTGGAAAACAATCATGTGTTGGAGATTCATGGAGATCAAGCAAAACGCAGTGTCAAAATAATATTGTGCATGAAGGCATGCAACTGCTTAAGGAAACGGTGTGTAACATTTCTTGCACCATCAGAAATGCGGGAACTGTCCAATCAATGACAAGAGTTATTGGACAAAGATTTCATCTGACCAAGTTACCATGGGGAGCTCCGGTTTTGTTTGTCAAGAAAAGGATGGATCCTTCAGAATGTGTATTGATTATAGAGAGCTTAACAAGCTCACCATCAAGAATCAGTACCCGCTACCGAGAATTGATGATCGGTTTGATCAATTACATGGAGCTAAGTATTTCTCTAAGATAGACCTTCGTTCAGGTTATCACCAGCTCCGGATTCAAGAAGAAGACATACCCAAGACGGCTTTTCGTACCTGATATGGTCACTATGAGTTTATGGTGATACCATTCGGATTGAAGAACGCACCGGTAATGTTCATGGATCTTATAAACCGGGTGTGTAAGCCGTATCTAGATCAATTTGTTAATGTCTTTATTGATGATATACTGATCTATTCTAAGAGTGAGAAAGAACATGAGCAACATCTCAAAACAATCTTGGAAATTCTAAAGAATGAACAACTTTATGCTAAATTTTCCATGTGTGAATTTTGGCTAAAAGAAATTCAGTTCTTGGGTCACGTGATTAACAGCAATGGGATTCATGTGGACCCTGCCAAGATAGAAGCAATTAAGAACTGGGACGCGCCCACAACGCCTACTGATATTAGACCATTTATGGGTTTGGCGGGTTATTATAGGATGTTCATTTTGAATTTCTTTAAGATAGCTTTGCCACTCACAAAGCTAACCCAGAAAAGCGAACCATTTGTGTGGACGCATAAACAGGAAGAGGCGTTCCAAACAATGAAACAAAGATTGTGCAATGCTCCAATCTTAACACTCCCTGAGGGTAACGATGACTTTGTGGTATATTGTGATGCTTCCCATCAGGGACTCGGATGCCTTATAATGGAACGAGACAAAGTCATTGCCTACGCGTCAAGACAGTTGAAGATACATGAGAAGAATTACACGACGCATGACTTTTGTTTTTTGCTTTAAAGATTTGGAGTCATTAAATGTATGGAACCAAATGCACAATCTTCACAGATCACAAAAGCTTACAACATATATTTGATCAGAAGGAGCTTAACATGCGGCAAAGACGTTGGGTTGAGCTCCTGAACGATTACGATTGTGTGATCAAATACCATCCGGGCAAAGCTAATGTGGTTGCTGATGCTTTGAGATGGAAGGAAAGAGTGAGACCCTTGCGTGTAAGAGCAATGGGAATGACCATACAAACAAGCCTGAGAGATCAAATCCTACAAGCATAACAAGAAACCGTGATAAGAAACAATTTGAGGAATGAGCTCGAATGTGGAGCCGAGAAGCAATTTGAGACAAAGCAAGACGGGGTTATTTATTACCATGACCGTGTATGGATCCCTGCAGATGAACTTCGGAATCTTATACCTGATGAGGCACACAAAACACGCTATTCTGTTCATCCTGGTGCTGATACGATGTACCAAGATCTTAGGTCATTTTATTGGTGGCCAGGTATGAAAAAAGATATGGCTACTTATGTTGGTAAGTGCCTCACATGTGCCAAATTCAAAGCTGAGCACCAGAAACTGTCAGGTTTGCTGGAACAACCAGAGATACCACAATGGAAGTGGGTACAAATAGCTATGGATTTCATTACCAAGCTACTCCGTACTTCCAGCGGGCATGATTCCATATGGGTCATTACTGATAGGTTGACTAAGTCTGCACCCTTCTTACCAATTCGAGAGAATTATAAAATGGATAAACTAGCAAAGATCTATGTCAAGAAATAGTAGTGCGGCACGGTGGGCCACTATCAATTATTTCAGACCGGGGCAGTTGATTTACATCAAGGTTCTGGCAATCATTGCAACAATCCTTAGCGATAAGCGTGAATTTGAGCACCGCTTATCATCCACAAACGGATGGACAAAGCGAGCGAACCGTACAAACCCTGGAGGATATATTGAGGACATACGTCCTGGACTTCGGTGGAAGTTGTGATAATCATTTACCACTAATTGAGTTCTCCTACAATAATAGCTACCAGAACAGTATTGGATGTGCTCCGTTTGAAGCACTATATGGTAGAAAATGTCACTCTCCAATTTGTTGGACCGAAGTGGGAGACAACATGATCACTAGGCCTGAGCTTATTTAGGAAACTACTGATAAGATTGCGTAGATCCAACGAAGACTACAAGCAGCACGTAGAAGTCAAAAGAGTTACACAGACAAATGGCGAAAGCATTTGGAATTCTAGATGGGCGACCGAGTCATACTGAAAGTATCCCCTTGAAAAGGCATGGTTCGTTTTAAGGCTAAGGGCAAGTTAGCACCAAGGTATGTCGGACCGTTCGAGATAACTCAGCGGATTGATCCTGTGGCATACAGACTCAGACTTCCTGATGAACTCAGCGGGGTACACGATGTGTTCCATGTGTCCAATCTCAAGAAATGCCTCGCTGATGAATCGTTAGTCATACCATTGGAAGAAATACAAGTTGATGAACAATTACACTTCGTAGAAGAACCTGTAGAGATTATGGATCGTGAAATCAAGAGACCGAAGCGAAGCCGTATTCCTATCGTGAAGGTTCGTTGGAATTCCAAGCGCGGAACTTAATTTACCAAAGAGCGTGAGGATCACATGAAGACAAAGTATCCCCATCTGTTTACAGAAGAAGTAGTACCCCATAATGAAGCTTAAATTTCGAGACGAAATTTCTTTAACAAGGGGAGACTGTGACAACTAGTACCAGATCGTCCGGCAATCCGTACGGTATGTGTACTTTCACTTTTACTGTGTATAATTACTATGTGTTAAACAGTTGTGTGATAACAGGACTATGGGAAACATTTAGCAGTTGTATGTATTTGAATGAAAATTTAAATACATAAATACAGCAAACCATGTGAAATATCAATTGTGAAAGCAATTGACAAATACAAATCGGTTGCGATCGGATATCAATAAATAACAGGAATCAGATGGCCAATAAATCAATGAAAAAACAATGTGAAAACAGTTATAACAATGAGAAAATAGTTTAGTTTAGTTGAGTTCGTCAGTGAGGTTGTCCAATGCAAAACAGTGTTTCAGTATCGTTTCAGAATAATAAACTGACACTGTGTTTGCATGGGTGATGATTAACACACACGTATCCGTGGGTTTAACGTTCTGAATGATATTTGAAAAGTAGAAAACAAAAAAATCAGAATGTAAAGCCATCGTCGTGTTCGTTCGGGTGACGATTCGAACGAATGCGCGCGAAGGTGAAAAGATTTGACAAAACAGATAAAATAAACAGTTTCGAAACAGTAAAATAAGAAAAAGAAATTTAAAAAATTTATTAGGAATCACAACCTTAAAAAGGTTTAAGAAAATTATTTTAAATAACTCTCGTAAATATTGCGCGTTACGTTCCGTCAACGTAACAAAAACGAAAACCAAGCAAACCGAACAAAATCAAAACATTAAAGGATATAAAACCTAATTCTCATTTAATTCTCACATTTAATATCCATCTACCTCTCTCTCTCTCCCCTAATTCCCGGATAGCTACTCTCTCTCTAGTAATTCACCACAAAAACCCACCTAAAATCCTCATTTCTTGCTCAAATCCTTCCAACTTTGTATCAAATCGAAGCCCTCGATATTTCCCAAACGAAAGCATAGTAGATCTGGCTTGAAATCCACTTAAACGAAGGTGAGATGAGCTAGAACTTTTGGATTTCCAGGGTTTTCTCAAACCCGAAACTTCCAGCCTTGTAACTTGATTTTCCATCCTCAAATCACCTGGGAAATGCATGAAATTGAGTTCACCATATTTGGATATAACTGTAATAGGGTCCTGAGTTGGATGATGATAACATCGATGGATGAAGGCCTTAGAATCGATGGATGAACACAACAATGATTAGTATCGATGAAACAGGAACCAGACTTAACTTCAACAATATTGATAGGATCGAGGAAGGCCAATATCGATCAGGTTTGGGTTGATATTACTAATATCGACAGGTCCAAGGGTGATGGAACCAACCTTCGTCGATATTAGCATTGATACTAGTCAGATCCATCGACTTTAGGCCATGTCGATACTACTAGTATCGACAGAGGGCTATCTCTTCTGGACCATCGATATTATAAGTTCGATACTTCTTTTGGTCTTCAGACTCCATCGATAATGTTAGAATAGTGTTGTCCAACTATTCCAAAACAAGAATCAACTAAAATGGATTAGAAATGAAATCATAGTATTGACAGGAAAATCCTAGCGTCGACGGGGGATCATTAGGGTTTTTAGATGAAACCGGTTTGAACCATCATCAATACTAACCCCTTGGTCCACCGATACAACTTAAAACCTATCTAAAACATATATATGAGATAAACACAAGTGTTTTAATTATAAAGTGTCTTTTGAAACAAATTAAAGAAAGATAACTTAGAAACTTTTTGTTTAAAAGTGTTAATCTATTTTACTACAAAGTTGATGAAGCGTTTTTAACTAAGTAACATAACATTATCTAAACTCCCTTGTAATGTGTTAAATAGTTAAGTTTTGTAATTTATTACTTATATTAACACATTCCAATAATGATAACCATTTTTGAGTTAACACAAGGGCAATATTCTAAGTTTTAATCTAAAAAACCTAAGTTTTATACTTATAATATATTATGGTTTTCAAACTTACGCAATTTGTCAAGGTTATAAGTCAAACTCAAACACATAGATCAATAATGTATAAAATGCTAATGCTTAACCTATATTGGTTAGGTGTTGGTGTATTATGTCACCAACAAAGGTCCATAAAAGGTTAACCAACTTTAGGGTTAACATACGAGATATAACTTATACTTATAAGTTGTAAACGATATTGAATTCAACACAGGGCTTTGAATACCACATTCTTACAGCAACAAAGAGCGCATGCATGCAATCGAGTCTTAGTCAACCACTACGACGTCCAGGTGAGTTCTTTTGATTTTAAATGCGGGGCTGATAACATGCTAAAACCGTTTCTAAAATGTTTTAGTATGACTTATGCTAATGAGGTTTACTTTGTTGTTACATTTGTATGCCTTGTCATGTTAATGTTTATAACTGTGAGACTATATCTGTGATTTCATTGAGATTATAACTCATATTCCTTTGAGACTATATCTACATATTCTATGAGATTATATCTGTTATTCATTTGAGACTATATCTGTGATTCCTATGAGGTTATATATGTTATTCCGGTGGGATTATTACTGTTATTTCTAAGAGATTATATATGTTATTCCTATGAGACCATGTGTGTTTTTCCTATGAGATGATGACTATGAGACTATGAGATGATGACTATAAATGCCTATTTTTATTTTTAGTCAACCTATTCCAACTATATCACTGCTGACACGGGGAATAATAGTATGACAGTGACTGCTAATTATCTCACCACTTCTACTCTGTGGACTAGCAGACTGAGAGATTGACCTCACTCAAGTCATAAGCTAGTGACAGGCAGTTGTGAGGACTTGTGAAAACTAATGATTAGGAATGAATTGAGAACATTGTGGTTTGCCTTTGTGGTGGCTGCAGTGTGGTCAATTCAATTCTAATCATCAATTGGGATATAACTACGTGTCAGACTTACTCTCACTTCTAATTTAGATGTGAGTAACATTAAGTTCCAATAAATGAGAAATCAATTGAAAAGTGAAAAAATTGATAAAATATATACCTTTGAAACTTAAAGAATATACCATCATCTATGACTATGGTAACCTTAGCTCTTTAAAAATCTATTGTTCATGTTAATATCATTGTGGGGAAATGACTTGTTATTTGGGAAATGTCAATTATGAATAAGCCTATGTTAGATGAAATGGGTATCTATAGTTACAATACAGGTGGTATGGAGTTCAGTAAAGGTGTGGTAGGCTGGCGACTTCATTCTTGATACGTATGCCATATATATATAAGCATGTTTAGCTGGACGATATACTATTTGTACGTGTAACTATGGAGAGGAAATTAGGGTAAGATAATGCCAAATGAGACTAAATAAGACTTGTGTGTGACAAGATATTTTGTGAAATAACTAAATCAATAGTTTTAATTTACAAAACTTATGAACTCACCAACCTAATGTTGACTTTGTCTAAATGCATGTTTTCTCAGGTGACAAACATGTTTAGTCCCAAGCATTAGGACTTAAGCTAGAGAACCTTATAGAAGACCTAGCTTATTTTTGTGTCGTGCATATTTTTAATGACATGTCTGTCAATCATCTTTTGTAAATCCTGTGCAGATACATGATAGAAAACTCAATGATTCTTTTGAGTAGATTTATTTAGTTAAATTATGTACATGAATTGTGTAATTTAACTTTGTAATTCTATATCAAAGTCATGTTAGCATTTCTCATTATGTGTCATGTAAACAATCTGATCATTACGTTTATCACACGATATCGCGCCCCGAGAACCTTCCACTCGACGGGAAAGTCGATACAGCCCGCTGGCTCGGGGTGTGACACTATCAACCAATGATCTTAGTAGGGGAGTGGGTGCTGCAAATATCATCACACATGTGGCCTATAACCAACAAGTCTAGCTAGGACTTCTTGAATTATAAGACTTTTGTTCCGTTCTTGTTTTGTCATGTTTCGTTCTTGTTTCATCTTGATTCGTATGCACATGTTATCTTTGATATTTCCCAAACTTTTCACAAAAAAAGGTTTTCTTGATTCGTACTTGATTCGTTGAAAACTCGTGCTTGATTCATTGAAAAGATGTGATTGATTCGTTGAAAACACGTGATTGATTCTTAGAAAGCATGTGATTGATTCGTTGAAAACATGTGATTGATTCTTTAAAAGGATGTGATTGATTCGTTGAAAACACATGGTTGATTCTTTGAAAGCATGTGATTTTTTTTGCACCCATGACATATTCATATAACATATTTAAATCTATCATATCAATGCTAGAGTTACACTTAATAAGAACAACTTTTAGAAACCCAAGAAATATTCTAGGATATTAACACAATTCAAATAATAAGTTGAAAGCATAACATACAAATATAATCTTAAGAAAATTTGTAAGCATGCTTCTCAGCCCCGTAGTTATAAATCAAAACGATTAGAAAAGGGGCAAATGAACTCACCTTTGTTGTTGTATGATTGAACTTATTCAAGAATGTGCACGCTCATTTATGGTACTTTGTGTGACTTCAACACCTGATTTCATTGATTATTGTTTTGTATTGTAAGTATTTGTATTTGTTTCATGTTGTGTTTAAGACTAGGTAATGGACTAGGTGATTTATTCTAAGTTGTGTGTTCCTACCCTTTTTCTTATGATGTGTATTACCCTAAATTTGTTGAACCCTTACCCATAACTGACTGAACTTGAACTAATGTTAAGATATAAGATTATGATGTTTTTAAAGGAAACTTATTACTTATACTCATGCATAACATTATGCACGGCTTTATTTTAAAGAAATGTCATATTTGTTTTATAATTTCTTTTTATTATTGAAATCATCTTTCAAAATGTTTCATTATTAATCTTTACACCTTACACATATGATAATACTTCGTTGTCTTAAATGAAACTTAAGTTAAGTTATGAAAATCTCAAGTTTTATAAGCTTGAAAATGTGGCAAACTCAAAAGTGGTTTTTATCATAAGCTTTTAACTATTCCATCAACTTGTTCGGCACCTTGATTTTGTTTATCCTTGATTCATTGATTGTTAAAAGTATCAAGTTTTTATAGGAGGATTAGTATCAAGGGTTTGAGATAGCATAAAGGTGGTGTCGATATTACTATATCGGCACAACTCTCTTGAAATTCCCAAGCATCCCTTCGATTCCTCCATGCTTCCGATGATCTTGTATTCATTTTATTTAATCATCCTTAGTCATATTTATGTTTAAATTACTTGGTCTTCAACACACCTATAGTATCAACCAGTTTTGCTTAGTATCGATGTGATTAGTATCGACCAAGATCAATGAAAACCCACAAAGCCCTGTGTCGATACTATCAAGTTTAACACCTTGTTAATATCGACTCCATCAGCTCGTGTGTGATTATCATCGACAAATTGTTGGTTTAAACTACTTGGATAACATCAGGGGATTAGTATCGATGAGGAGCTGATGACCATTGACATTATCAGTATCGAGGCAACCTTAGAAGTCCACCAAAGAGATTGTCGATACTATAGTATCGACCTATCACTAGCACCGATACTACCCCCATCGATATTGTTAATATCGACACACACTTGGCCCAATCCACTTGGACCCCGTCGAACTTAGTAGGTTCGACATCCTTTGCCCAGCTGATGATCGTCGGACTTAGTATTGTCGATGGAGATGGCCGCCTTGTCCAACCAACTCATCGATACTAAGCTCTTATGATTAGGGGTGTGCATGGTTCGGTTTGGTTCGGTCAAAACCATAATCATAACCGAGATGTCGATTAAACCAATATGATAACCATAACCAATCGGTTATGGCGGTTTCGGTTAAGCGGTTAGGATGGTTATAACTGGTCGATTAACTACAAATATATTCAATAATATTAATATCAATTACCAAAACGATATCCATGAATTCAAACAAACGTTTAGCAAAAACGAGAACAAAACGATAAAATCTAATCCAAAATTCAAACATATATTCTAAATGTTGAAATGCCAAAATTCCGATAAAATGAGTGGTGGATGTTTAAGTCCAGTCTTCATGATGTTAAGAACGTGATAAAGAAAATTAGGGAAATATCTTTTGCCAACTTTTTTAGGGAGAATCAAAGAGAAACCATAAATTAAACATTTATTTGAACTTTGATATCTTCTAGTTTAAATATAATTAAAGATTTATGTACTATTTAGCGATTTAAGCGGTTCGGTTCGGTTCGGTTGTGGCGGTTATAGAAAAATTGATAACAAAACCGAACCACTAATTTCGGTTAATAAATAACTGTTTAACCGAACCAGGTTCGCCACAGTTGTAGCAGGACCTGTGATCAGCAGCAGTAGCAGCAGCAGTAGTGGCTGCATTGTTGTTTCTGTTTGGAGCTCCCGTGCTCCTGTAGCGATTTGCCCAATGACCAAACTTTCCACAGTTTGTGCACTGTATGCACTGAGTGTGTGGCGCGTGATGATACTGGCAAGTGTTGCACAAAGGTGCAGTGCCAGTGTAGGGCTTTCTGACTTGCAGTGGTGGTGGTTGGTTAAGCATTGGGGCTTGAGTGGTAGCAGCAAAGTTTCTAGCCACCTTTTGTTTCTTTGCTGGCCTCTTATCCGACTTCCTTGAGGTTCCAGCTTTGGCTGCTTTAGCCTCTTTCTTGATTGCCCCAGAGGCAACCATCACGTCTGTCATTGTTGATGACAGAGTAACCGCCATTTCCATAGTAGTGGGGTGAGCAGCAAGGATAAAACCTTGCATACATGCCGGTAATCCCCCGATATATCGTTCAATCCTCTTTTCCAATGTTGGCACTATATCCGGTGCCAATGCTGCCAGTTCATGAAATCTTGTGGTGTAGGCCAGATGCCCAGCACCAATCATAACCAGATTGAGTAATTCGGTCTCAACCTTTTTGACTTCATTTCTTGGGCAAAACTCTGCCCGCAGTAATGCCTTGAAATCATCCCACGGCATTGACAGGGCCTCATCCCTGCCTCTGGTAGTAACCTGAGCGTTCCACCAAGTTAATGCCCGCTTGTGAAACGACCCCGCAGCATACTTCACCCTATACTGTTCCGGGCAGTTGCTGATCTCCAGTGTTGTTTCCATCTTTTCGATCCATTGGATCAATCCAACGGCTCCTTCACTGCCACTGAAACTCGGTGGCTTGCATCCTACAAAGTTTTTGTAGGAATAGTCTTGGTGGTTTCGGGTGTTGCCACTACCTTCTCCAGATGAGTTGGCAATGTTGTTGCTGTTATTGGTGTTGATTCGGTTCATCATGTCTGGGATTACCTCCCTCAGCTGACTGGTCAACAGAGTGGCCAGTGCAATGGTAGCAGGATCCAGCTGATGAACTGGTGGTGGTGGAGGAGGAGGTGGTTGTATAGGAGATTCAGGCGGTGTCAGTGTAGAAGAATGAGGAGCAGAATCCTGTGGTGGTGGCAATATAGCAGGTGGTGGTCTTCTCGGCGGCATTCTAATCATAACCGAAAGAAAATCGGTTAGTGCAGTGATCAGACGCAGAAGACATATGCAAATAGAATCCTATATCATATGATTTCTATATGAGGGTCCCTAGGTTATAGTCTAGGCCAAACCGTTTCAGTAATATGACCTATATTTCTCTATAACCATGGCTCTGATACCAATCTGTCACACCCCGAGCCGGCGGGCTGGATCGACTTTCCCGACGGGCGGAAGATTCCCGGGGCGCGATATCTTGAATGATAATCAATTGATCAGATTGTTTGCATAGCACATGATGTATAATTGAGAAATGTAAACATGACAATGATATAGAATTATAAAGTTAAATTACAAAGTATCGTTCATAATTTAACCCCATAAATCCATCCAAAAGAATTAATATGTTTATATCTTGTAACTGTACAAGATCTACAAAATATGATTCAATGTTTTTGTCATTCCAAAAGTAATGATCTCAGTTTAAATTTTTTGGCATGATGGAAAGAAAGTAATCCTATAGTTTCGAAATTTGCATTTTTTTCTTACTGATTTAATGGTCAAGCTCCTACAAAAGTTTCAGAATCCAGATTTTTTCTTAGTAATGTGGCTTTATCGTTCCAAATAATAAAACTCACACCAGAGTCACTAGAGATATACATTTGCTAAAAATCGTTGCTTGAACACAGTCGATCGAAATCAATATACCACAAGCCTCAAAGATGAAATAGAACTTGAAACAAAAGCACAAGAGAAACACGTGGAAAAGGACTATATCACGAAAAATCCAACAAACAGCTCGCATGTTATCAACTCGCCTCTTATGTTTACATATGTTCGCAACAATAAAAAAAATTAAATTTTTATCTTTAAACAGCCATATCTTGTATGAGAATTTATTAAAAAATAATATAAAATGCATTTATATTGGTTGTTTTTTTTTTCAAGTTATTAATTGTTTTAAAAAAACAAAAAATGGGTTGGTGAAACTGGGTTTAGAACCGACCAAATCCAGTACCTTCACCGGTTCCGGTTCTGCCTATATAATCCAGTTACCGGCAATCAAACATGTTCTAGGTTCCAAAAAATTGTGCTCCTCTATGTTCCAAGTAACTTCCTCAACTTTAGGCCGTATCTATACTATATAATAAAAGAAAATCATTTTGCCTACGTGTCATCACCACATCAATTTTCCTTATAAATATGACACGTGTCGTTTCCATATTCATTTTTATATCAAAAGTGACACATGGCATTATATAATTAAATGTTGTTTAAATTTTCAAAATTAATAAATTCAATTTGAATAATAAAACCATAAATTAGGCTATTTTTTCGTTTAATTCAACCGTATGCATTGACCTATTTCCTTTTTCTACTTCTCATTCGGCTTGCATAACTTCGATTACGTAAGTTCTACTGCGATAGTTTTGATTTGGAAACCCTAAAGATCTTTCAACTGTATCTCCTTCATAAGAGTATTGATTCAGGGTATGTATATATTATCTGTTCATAATCGTTTTATTATCGATCGTATCTCCTTCCTTATTGTCTGTTCATATCTCCTTCATAATTGTTGGTTTTTGTTAATTTTTCTTTCATATCAGAAGGTTTTATTTTCATTATGATTTAGTACATGTATTTTAGTATCTATATAATGCTGATTTGAAATCCTAATTTGATTATTTTACACTGCGTCATTTTGACGATGGCTGCAGAGATTGGTAGGTTGTAAGTATGCTTATTTGAATTAGGTGGATTTTGTTATTGAATGCTAGAATTTGGAGGCTTGCTAATATATTGAAGGTTCTGAATTTGGATGCTTATATTGGATCCTGATGCTTTTATTATGGAATTGTTCTTCGACTCTTGATATGGTCTTGATGGTTGTGCAATTGAAGGCTTGATTCCTTCATCGATTTAGCTGCATGCTTCAAGTTTCAAATATATGGTTATACAAAACCTTATTTATTAAGTTGATTATGAAAATTGTTGGCAATAACATGCTTTGGAGGTTGCTATTAGTGCTATATATAATAATAAAACGATTCTCCTTTAAACTTAATACGTATGCGTATATACACGTATATTACCAAACTTTTTTTTGGACCTGTGTTTCTACAAAGGTAAGAAGATGCATTCTTCATTACATTATTAGATACTTAAACAGATTGAAGGTTAATTCATTTTACTATTTGATTTATCATGCCATATAGTCAGACCCACAATTTGTTGATCAAAACAGTGAATGGAATGTCTCTAGTTGATGTATTTGGTAAACAGAGAACTTTTTGAGGTTTCATAAGGATAATAATAGACTATTACCTATCACATGACTAATTGTTGTTAGAGTTTTGTTTTCAGTGGTTGTTGTATATGTGACTATCTTACAATGTTCATTCTTCATTGCATGAGGACATACGGAAATAGTTTAAATATAATTTCAGGTTAGTTGTAATAATAAAAAAAAGTTGCATTCTTATTATTTTTATGATTTTTTTTGTTAACCACATATTGGAACCACACATTTTTTGACTTCTGCAAATGGGAGCTGGTTCGCAGCTATCAGATAAGCAGAAGTTTTTCATAAAGTTCTGTTTTCAGGTACTTAAATGGTTAAGAAGCTTCAATGTTCATTGCATTATGAGATGCCAAAACAGATTGGATACTATTTCAATTGATTTTTTCTTATTAACAAAAGGTTTCAGTTTGTTCTCTTATAGGATTCCTTTTTCTCGACCATGTTGATAATAATCTTATACATATAAAACTGTTTGATTCTCATACTGATGAGGATGGATGATTAGCTATCACAATACTAGCAACTTTAAACTAATGTTTACCGGTATACTGGTATAGTTATGTGTTTAGAAGGTTTTTAGTCTTCACTGCATGATCAAATATCTAAAGAGATTGAATATTATTCTAGGTTATTCTTACACTCATTTATGAATGCATTGCAAGAATACAGAATAGTATTAATATCTCAGATAATTCTATTATATGGCATTCCTTATTGCTTGATTTTGCAGTAAAATCCGGATGTACTTCAACTTTTACAATAACAAAAACATTGAAACGAAAAGATATACCTCTAATTTTAATTTTTCTAATTTTTTCAATCATTAGAAAAATTAGAACTTGTAAAGTATTTGTTCTTTAATTCAAGAGTTTTTTTTTTTATTTTAATTTGATAATTCGGTTCACTTCTTGATGAACTGCAATTCAAATGCATCCACCACTATTATAAAAGAAATATGGTGTTAACATATAATTGTGATATTTGTACATTTTTAATTTATTTGCATAAAAAGCATTATCATTAGTTCATTACTGTTCTTAATTAATATTAGATGCTATCATTTTGTAACTTTCAAATGCGTAATTTATATTACAAATTTGATGGTTTGAGGAAGGAAACCGATAACCATTTGTCAAAACAGTAAGAAAACTCACCCTACAAGTACTTACCTCAATTATATATGAATGTAAACACCTTTTCAACATCTATTTTCAAATGGAATATATTTTTTCAAAAGTAGTTTGCTCGATTTGTATACCATATGAAATTTGTATGCCAAGTTCAATTTTTAATTTTTTATTATTAAATAATATTTAATTTTATAATTTCTCTATATTACTTTGTAAATCGGCGAATTGAATGCTCCTAACTCATGAACCTGATTTTTTTGTCCTAAATTTAAATTAAAAAAAATCGTCAACCTACAAGATGCCTATGTTTACAACTATTGAAAAAATTCAAATAAATAAATTTAAGTTAATAAAAAATAAAACTAATAATAAGTATTATTAATGTTAAAACTTAGTATCAAAGCTTCCTCATAGTGAGTTGGATATTATATTGTTTAGGATTAAAAGTAAAACAAATGGTTAAATGTTCTTTTAACTACCAATTGTAGATAAAGGGTTGTTACAAATATAAAAATTTATATAAATAATTATAAAATTTATGAATAGTCTTCTCATTTTTCATTTCTATTGTTGATATAAAGTAGAATGATGCTTTTTCATGCAACATGGTATGTATTAATGAAATTAAATGAAGTCTTTCGTTTGTGCATAAATTTCCTTCAATTAATTTTTTAAGTTAATCATGTTACTTCAGTTGTTTTTTAATCATGTAGTTTTTAAGTTGTGAACATTGTGAACTGTCTAACGTGTCAACTCAAAATCCAAACTGTTTTGTTCTTAAAGGGGGTGAAACAATGTATTTACTTTTACTATGTATTTGGATTTCATAATCCTATCAGTAGTTATATTTAGTAATGTGTATTACTTATATTCATTTATTTTTTGATTGTTTAGGTTTTATGTTATTACGCCAACAAAATGGTTTATGCAACGCGACTCGATTAAATATCACCTCACTTGAAAGTTGTGCTATTGAAGCTGAAGTAATATCTGGAATCATATAGGTTAACGAACTTGCATTCCTATAATAGTTTTAACAATGTCATATAAGAAGATTTTTATTTAAATTTCAAATAAAAAAGTTTTCTCTCACAATATCCTGTGCAAAGACAATAAATATAAGTCAAGGTCAATTGTTATCAAGAGTAGGTTTGTTACTGAAAAAACCAGTTTTTTCAAACGGTCAATCATGCGTTGTTTTATCAAGAGTCAAAAGCATGGATGGTCTGAAACTTCTAATTTGATAAAGATGGTAGATGAATCGAACAAGGACGTCTGCAAATAAGTTTTTAGAAATTTATAGTTTGTATTTGTAATTATAAATTTATTTGTTTATAATAGATATATGTAATTCATTTTAAATATATTTTAGTTGCATTATTTTTTTACTCAATCCCGTGTATTACACGGGTTTTTAACCTACTACATATATAATACAAATACTTGTTTTCGTCAAACCCTCGTATCCGCCCACCACTTTGGAACCATAGTCGAATCTCACAAATTCGTTAAACTTATAAAGCATCAAAAAGAATAAGTCGACCAAAACAAAAGGTTATTAAGAATGTCTTGTATTCGTCACGGCGGCCTAATCCAGAACCACGGTGGCGCTTATTTTAAGGAACAACCGTGTCGTCTCTCCGTTAGACTCCATAATCACAGACTGACGGTCACCGGCCGTCGTTACGCTTTATCGTTATTCAATAACTGTTTAGATTTACAAACAAAAAAAGTTGGAGATCGCGATCATACCTCCATCAACAAGCTCGATGAATTGATGCGGAATTCGTTGACGGAAATCGTCAAGAACGTAAAACAAGCGCCATTGTTGATCCAGATCTACGCCGATGGCGAGGTGAAGACGAAGAAAGCGCTGCCGGAGAAGGTCTGGAAGAATGTGGCTAATGTCAGATCGTCGGCACTTGAGGGAGTAATACTGGTGGAAGAGCTCCGACGGAACTCCGGTCAGGAGTTTGAAGAAGACGATGGAGTTAGGGCTTTTGGTGTGTTGATTCAGGGGCAGATTAGGGGAAGAGATGAATGTAAGTCTACGTGTTATTTGTTGAAGACGAGCAGCGGTGATGCCGGTGGATTAGGGCATGTTTGCACCCATTTTTGCTTGATGAAGGTTCAGAGCTTTCATAAAGATGCTTTTTCGCAGTTTAGTGATTGTTGGCTGTTAAAGTGAAAATATGTTAAATTTGAGGGGTGAAAGTGAATATTGGTGGATTTAGGAGGGGATTAAATGTAAATAAATCTATGTACGGTTACTATGCCTGAATTCCTGATCATTCAGATTCTTTGGGGGATTAATATATAATGTTATTAATTAGGACATTTATATATTTATTTTAGTCATATGTTACATATTTTTTCCTCTTAGTACATATTTCTTCTTTAAACTAAAAAATTCAATTATATATATATTTTTTTTCTTTTAAGGGAAAATATATAATTTATTTTAATAAAGATATAATAAAGACGTGTAAAAATCTTTATTAATTAATCTTGGGTTTCTAATGATCCAAATTCATTAATAAAAACCTCTTTTCATGAGATGGAGTCATGGAGGTTTATTTGTTTCTACTAGTAAAAATAAGTCATCAAAACAAATAAGTAAACAAGGTGCGTTTGTTTAGTGTAGAGGTGGCAATTGTTACCCATGTCAAAGGAAATGGGTCGGTTTTGGTAAACAATTGTAGTATAATGGGTTGAAATGAGTAACATCATAATATTGGATGGGTTGAGATGGGTAGCACTTGAACACAATGCGGGTCAAGACGGGTAACTAAAAAAGTATGTAAATGCAATGGAGTCAAACATTTAAGAATGATTAAATACATATTTGATGAAAAAAGCACTAAAAATTATCCAAATGGACTATTTGTTTACTTATAACACATCTAAAGTTAAATTAAATTGATGTTTTTTAACAAAAATCCATTTAGACCCGAACTTATTTTGCTTAAAACCCGTTCTGACCCGCACCCATCCTGACCCGAATCCATTCTGACCCGTTACCCAACCCGACCCAACCCGCCCAGTTTGCCAGGCATAGTTTAGTGGTTATAAGTCCAAAAAAATACTATAAATTATCATTACTACAGAAAAGTTTGAATACAAATGGCACTTTGCATATGAAGTTTACGAAATTTGTTTGATAAAATTATCCAAGTGTTAATAGTTTTTGCCTGATTTTACTTTGCAAACACGCAGATATCACACATAAATCATATTGTGTGATAACTTCGCATATATGTGTTAAAATCACGAAAAAATAATTAACGCTGACATTCATTAACTTCGCACTCAAAACAACATTTGTATTTGAACCGTATTCATGATAACTAAAATGCTTCAAAACACATATCAACCAGAAATAAAGATAATAATAGAACGTACACTGAATCTATTTAATAAATATTGTTTTGTCTAGGTTGGCTTATCATTCCTTAGTATACAAATTGTTGTTACATCATAAGGCCATTCTCATGTTAGAACAAAAATTTTGGTCGGTCGATGAATTTATTAAAATAAATGAACAATAGGGATAAATGAGCAATCAAGTCTATGTATTAATCAATAATTAGGTATTTATGCTATTGATTTTGTTTATTAAGTTGGATTGTATGGTGGTTTTATCGATGGATGAGCTCCACCTACTAATGGCTCCATGAACGCAATAATCCATGTCGTCGTCGGTGGCACACTATTGTTTTCGATACTAATTTTGCATTAGAGTTGATTTTGGCAGCGATTAGTGCATGACGGAAAAGAAATGGGAGGCGGTGGTGGTCGGTGGTGGCGGGTGGTGATAAATGATGGGTGATAGGGGTTGTGGTTGAATAAGAAAAAAGGTAGGGTGAAGGATATTTTGATCATTTTACGTCTATTCAATAGAAAAAGATAACAGGCTAACAGCCATCTAATTCAGGGATCACCTGTGTTACAATTTTACAAACAGTTCGACCAGCGATGTAATTTCCTAAAGTTAGGGACCATCGATGCAAAACAGGCATACCACAAAGACCATCTACGTAAATTACTCATATGGTCCAAACTTTAAACATTTGCTACTATTTCACTTTTAGTCACTAAATTTCATTTTTAGTCTCTAGATTTCATAAATTACTCATATGGTCCAAATTTTAAACATTTGTAACACATATAATACTTTAATCACCAAATTACTCTTACCTAAAAACTATGTGTTATAAATGTTTGAAGTTCAAGACCATATAAGTAATTTATAAAATGTAGGAACCGATAGTGAAATAATAACAAACCACAAAAATTATCTCAGTAATTTACTAACACTTTAAAGTTCAACATTTATCACACTTGTAACAATATAAACTACTAGTATTTATACTCTTATTTACAAACCAAAAATCACCTAAAATGCTTCAAAAATGCAATGTTTTGTTATAAACATTGTGTTCATAGTGTTACAATTTGCAAACTCGCATTAGCTTTCATGAACAAGTTAGCAAAAAGTAATTATTTTTGCCACATAATCTGCAAAAACAAAAAACGTTACAAAGGCACATGAATTCATCATCTAAATGTTATAAAGAAACTCAACTATAAACTAACATCAGAATAGCTCCTAGTATGCAACAAAATGCAAACTATAATCACTGTCACAATGACTACTAGAAAATCATTAGAAACATGGTAAATTTTCCATTGATTGCAAAAAGTTAGATGTTGAGTAGATGGCTGCTGCTGCTGCTTGCACAGCTAAATCTTTGTATGTGGTCGGTTCTGCTGTCAAATTTCTGTATGTCATCACAAACAAAATTAGATTTTGACCATATTAACATCAAGATACGATGAGAAAGATATACTTCCATTAGAGTTAGATCCACCTATTTATTGCTCGTCATGACTCAATATGAACTTAAACTGGTTCGGTTTGGGAAAACGGGTCAACAAGTTGATGGCATGGTTCTAAACACGTCTAAATGGGTACAACCCTGCAGTGTTGTAGAAATTGCTAGTCGCTAGTCGGCCAGTGGAGTAGGAGCTAATGATTAGTTGGGACTAATCGGATTGGAAAATTTGTATATAATTTTCAAAATTATATATATACATCCAAATTTTCTATATAATTTTTATAAAAAAGTTGAAGTATATATATATATATATATATATACTAGTGAGATGCCCGAGCGATGCGGCATAAAACAAAACAATTAGACAACTGATTTTGGCTCGTAAAAAGCTTAAACCACCTATTTTTTGTCAAATCAACTCTTTTAACTAAAAAATTTATTATGATAAAATTCATAATTTAAAATGCCAAATATGATATGACAAAAGTGTGAAGAAGTAATTTATTTGATTTGAGAGGGTTTTTATTTTATAGGTATTATATGACACCATATTTTTTAAATCTATCAATGTGGGACAAACTAAAAAGTAAAAGAAAACCATTTAGTTTAGAGCTCTTAAAGCTTTGTTTGTTGTACTTTATGTTATAAGAGTTGTAAAACTCTTAATTTTAAGAGTTTTTGGTAAAAGACCATTATGTCCTTCCTATATGTATTATATAGTAGTGTGTATATATATATATATTTAGAGAGAGAGAGAGAGATTTTTAACAAAAAATCGCCGGAGTTTTAAAGCATCGCCGGAGATTTTTAGCCGACTAGAGCCGACATTGACTGATTTTGACCGATTTTCGATTTTTTGACCGACTACCTAAAAGTTAACTGGTGTTGGTGCCTAATTGACTACCGATTAATCGGTCTGCTAAGCCGATTTTTACAACACTGAACCCTCCTAAGCATTTATTTATTTGTGTTAAATGGGTTAGCAAGTCTACAAACACTTTATAGAACTCTTGATCATAACAGCTTAGTTTTTAGAATTTTTTAGATGGTTAAATGTCCATTATTCTAGAATTCTAACCCTAGTCGCTAGGCATGTTCATGTTGCAAGGAATTCTAATTTATAATCGAGCATTCTAATTTCCCACTTTCTAGGTCTTATATTTACTTTGATCATGGGTAAGGGACCCACAAAAAATGGGAAATTGGATTGGTTTTTATCACCAAATTTACATTTGTATGTTCACTAATTTTTTCATCTGATGAATAATAACCAGACAGAACTTTTACCTGCAGTCGCTAGGCCGCTTTTGCAAACCATTCTCAGGATGAAACTGTAAGAGACCATTTTCACAATGCATTTGCATTTCACTTACTTGGTTCAAAGAGCTCTCCTAGAAATTATCATGTTAAAAGCCATATGATAGCATACATATTCAAATATTTAAAAAGAAGCGTTTAAAAATGGATATATTTGATTATAATAAAATAAGAAATCAACTCACCAGTTGTTTTTCTTCTGCGGAAAGTGCATTATCCATCTGATTAAAAAGAATACTCCATCTAGCTCTATGCAGGTCAGCATTTCCCTTATCAAAATTGCCATGTATAGAATGATTCTCTTGATTAGAAACCAATTCTGTTGAGGCCAATAATGGTAATTCTCTTTCGATTGCGGCTTGAACTCTTTTTTTACTACGCCTTAGCGCTGTTAAAAAAAATTCAACAGCATTATTCATGTTCATATACAGCTAAACAAAGAAAATGTTATCAGTTATTTGAATTGTATATTATATTTATACCTGCAAGACGGCCTTTTATGTCCTGATGTAGAAGTTCTAACCATTGAGAAGCTACACTTGCAGCTGAACTTAACACAAACAATAACCAGTTAATCATAATGTGCCATACTCCTAAAAACTTTAGTTCAGATAATTAGACAAATATGATCTGGGGTCCCATAATCTTGAAGAGAAACAGGCCAATATTAAGCTAACATTCTTTCTTTATTAAAAAACCATGATCTTGAAGAATTCCCCAAGATTACTCTTTTTTTTTTTTTTCCTTCATCACCCCCAATCTCATTTCATATTCTATTAAAGTAAAAATTTACACAAGAAATTAGCTAGCAAGTTAACAAGATTTCACGAAAGTAATATCTATAAACCAAAAAATGCAACTATATATGCCAAAATATGTTCAATGCTTTCCTATAAAGTAGTGTCTCAATTGTTTTCTGATTAAGTAGAGTGTTAACCGTGTTTAAAAAAACCATATTGTTACAATGTTAATTGAAACTTTATGCTTTGGATGACTTTTGACTGCTTCAACTTGTTCCTATTAATTGAAGTTTTTAATCCGGCTCATTTGATCTGTTGGAGAATAAACATAACCCAAATTGACTCGTTTATAAGTTGATGAGTCAAACCCATAACAAATCATAAGACAATGAGATCAACAACTTGCCTCTAATTGAAAGTGAATTGACAGTTGAAATATTTTCATTTGACAAAGAGCTCGTATCGGATGTCATTGTTCCTGATGACGAAAGTTTCAATGCAAGAATATCATCTGCACATTGTAACTTATTAAAGGAAGCATGATGACTTGTTTTAGCAACAACGTCATGATCATTCATTCCTAAATCATTATGTTTGCTTTCACTTCTTCTTGCAGATCTCACAAGATTTTCAATTATAGAATGAACCTGTTTTCGGTTTCTTACATGGTTTATAATCCCAGGATTCAGTTCATTCAAAAGCCCACTTGGAGCAGCAACTTTTGCAAATCTGTCCACTTGTTCTTTCTTTGCAATTTCAATCTTTTTCTTGATTACTGCTTCTTTTACTTTTTTTCTCCCACGCGATTTCGGGATTGGTACGCCTCCATGAGAAGATGATAAAAACCCATTCATCTTCATTTCCTTCCAAACCCTCATGGAGTCTGGTTCACCCCTCAGATTACAACTACTTCCACATTCTGATGATGAAGCTCGTGGTTTTACTTGATCACAATCTTTGTATGAATGAAAAACATCATCATTCATGGAACTTGAAACATCTTCTGAGTTGAGATTGAATCGCGATTTCACAAAATGCGTCTTTGATTGTGAAAGACTTGTGTCTTCAACACATGATGGAACATCATCTTTGGCATTCAGATCAATTGCAGAGGCTGTGCTATGTTTTGTTTTCACTGATTCAACATAAATTTGGATTCAAAGAAAAAAAAAATCACAGCAAAATGTACAGTAGTTTTACATCCAAATCCCACAAAAACTAAACCCCAAATTTGAAATTTTAAAATCTTCAAATTAAAGAAGATATGAGTGATTTACCTTCTGAAAGAAAAACCGACTCGAGGTCTCTGAATTTTGCTCTTTTTGGTCCAAATTCTTCAGTTTCTTCAGATAATCTCTTCTGCATCCGCCATAACAAAACAAAAACAAGCCCCAAAATCAGCAGACACCAACCAGATTTATAACAAAAATAGATTTAATCAAGAACAATTTCAGGATGAATATACGAAATGAAACCTTAGATTCAGATCTGGCTGCAATACTGCCATCCATCGTTGAATGCAAAGATCAAAATTTTATAAAGATTCCCTTTTCTGGATAGAATTATTGCAGTTTCTGTAAAACCCAAATTCAATTCTGAAGATGTAAAGAGGATAATTAATTGCGTCTAGAATTAGGGTTGATGTTGAGAGGAAAGAGGCGCTAACTGGTGATTATTAAAATGGGATTTGCAAGTAAAGAACTTGATTTGAATTTGCAGAAAAGCGCGCTGACAAGCGTTTCTCCCGTTTGAAGATTCGAATGATGCAATTTCGTGTGTGCTATTTGAAATTTCCGGGACCACATGTAAAATAATTTAGGGGGTGTTTGTTTGCCTCTGAATGATTCCATTCAGAGGCTGCCTCTGAATCGGTAAGAGGCAAATGTGTTTGGTTTGGTAAAATGATGCCTCTGAATGGTTCAATTCAGATTTGAATGATTCAGCATGGGGAAGAATCTGAATGAAACTTGAAGCATTCCCAATCTACCTGTGTGTTTCGTTAGTCATCACCGATGACTCCATCCAGCCACCTCCGACGACTCCATCCAGCCACCACCATCGCGCTGCCACCATCGCTCGATGGTTCACACCACTAGAAATGACGATGGATGCGGCGAAACCCTAATCGACGATGGGCCGGATGCTCGCGGGTAGACGACTTCAGTATGGTGCTCGTGGTGGTGTTCGCTGGTGGTGCTCGCCGGCGGCTCATGAACGCGACGGGAAGAAGAAGGTGATGGGAAGATGACGGTGACGGGAAGAAGAGGGGAAGGAGACAGGAAATAGGGTTTTGAGAGAAAATGGGGATTTTTTTTGTTTTATTCAGATGTGTTAACCAAACACCCTTAAGCATTCAGACAATTAATCATTCAGACCCTCTTAAGCATTCAGACATCTTAACCATTCAGCACTTTATAATTCAGATCCAACCAAACAGCCCCATAATGTATTACATATATATATAAGACATGACATAAGCAAATTGATTTTACTTGAAACTTATTTAACATTTTAACTTAGCACTCATGCTAACAAAGATGTGTTCTGATTCTCAACACAATTCAACCCCCTTATTTTAGCCCGCTTATCAAGCCTTTTTTAAAATTATGGGTGGTGTTATTCTTACACTCATTTTTTTTTAAATACACCCCTGAGACGGCCTATACTGCCCAATACGGCCCGTCTCAGTACCTGGTCAAACATTCCTCCTGACAACTTTTGACAATGATTTGGAGCAAGACGGGCCGTACTGGTCAAGACAGCACGTCTCATTCATCATACAGACATTCCCTACAACATAGGACAATTATTTGAAAACAAGACGGCCCGTACTGGGCAGTACGGCCCGTCTTGCTTTTTCAATTCTGACAATGCTGACATGGAAGGACATTGATTTGACCCAGTACGGGCCGTATTGAACCAACTTCAAATTTGTATATAAGCTTGAATCGTTTCAAATGAACGCAAATTCGAATATATTTCAAGATAATTCAGATTTGTAATGATGTCGTTTTGGGATGAGAGTTTTTTCAGCTATGACGTGCCAGATTTGAATGAAGAGCCTCCTGTTGAGTATTCATACGGCACGATAGATCTGAATGCTGAACCTAACGCTGATATTGCTTTTGATAATCAAGCATCGTATGCGCAAAAAAACGATTATGGGTTCGTGTATGATGACAGTAAACAAAGTAACCCGGAGGAGACTTATGAAGAAAAGCCGGCGGATTCAAACATTAACTGGGAAACCAAAGAGGTAACTTAAATGAAACATAAATGTTGATGATTGTATATTATCGCTACCCATTTATGGTATTTATTATTATTGTCAGGAGTTTATGTCCGAAAAAGCGCTGATAGGGTGGGTGAAAAGTAGAACACTAGACAATGGTTACATTGTAGTCAAAAGAATAATGAAGAAATCAAAGACAACATGCAGTGTAATCAAAGTCTGGCTCATGTGTGACCGTGGTGGCGAGCATAATAGCTCGCAATCCTTAGACTGTCAGGTAGCAAAAAAATCGATTGCCCGTTTCAACTGATAGGGTTATACAACGAAGTTCGTGAATCCTGGAAATTACAGGTGATAAACAACAATCACAATCATGAACCTGCTCAGAATCTAGAGAATCATCTATATGTTAGAAGATTTACTCAGGAGGAAGAAGATATGGTTGAGAATCTGACCGAGCGACACATGGATCCTCATAACATTCTTTCGAGCATAAAGAAACATAACCCTGCAAATGTATCCATCTCTAGAGATGTATACAATTTACAGCAGAAAATAAAAAACAAGAAGAAATTCGGTTACACTCCGATGCAGGTTTTGGAAAATGTGCTTCACAGTCAGCGGTACGTTTACTATACCCGGAGGATCCTGAAACAAACGTCGTGGAAGACATTTTCTTCTGTCATCCAAAATCGTATTGCTGGTGACGTGCATTTCCGCACGTACTGATGATGGACATGACGTACAAAACGAACCAGTACAGACTTCCATTTATTCAAATTGTTGGCGTGACTTCCACACACCAGACGTTTAGTATTGCTCACACGTTCGTAAGCAAAGAACGTGAGGAAAACTACGTATGGGTCTTGGAAGTGGCTAAGAGTATGTTGAATAAATATATGGAGCCACGTGTGATCATAACAGATCGAGACCTTGCTGTTATCAGTGTGTATCGTAAGGTGTTTCCAGAAGCTGCAAAATATCTCTACAGATGGCACATAGACGAAAATATTGCCAAACACTGCAAGGCAAGATTTTCGGATGCAAACTGGAAGAAATTCAAAGGTCGATGGACGAATTTGTGTAACTCTCCGACAACAGAGTTATACGACTACAACTACAACCGTCTGTACGAAAGACTTATCAAAGACAACAAAAAAAGTAATCATCATATACCATCATTATTATCATTATATCATCATTGGTTTTTGTTTCATTTCAAGGGTTCTGGAGTATTTGATGCACACTTGGTTAAACAGTTACAGAGATATGTTTGTAACAACATGGACCAATAGAATGCGCAACTTTGGTCAACGTACAACAAACTGGGTGGAAAGTCAGCACTCAAATCTAAAACGATACCTCAGATCAACAAACAGCACGCTTGCCTCGCTTGTCGGTTTCGTAAATGAAATCGTGCAAACACAGGAGGTAAAAATGTGTGACACCCCGTATTCTCCAGGTCAGCTTTATATTTATTTAAATGTTTATTGTACACGTGGCACTAGAATTAGATCGATTTAGTGTGACACGTGGCACGACATTACAAACACTGGCACACAACAGGATAATTCGTGGAATTATCGGCAAACAACACACACGTGTCAAAACACACGAACGTTGGTGAACGTCTAGCACACTGTGTAGCACAACACTCGAAACCTCACAAAACACTCGCACATTGAACTTGAAAGTTCAAACAAGGCCAAACGATAGTTCGTAGACGTGAAAACGGCGACGAACGAATCAAACCCACTGAAATGGGCCTATTGGGCTCTTCAGGGGATCTGTCGCGCTACGCGAAGGCCCACAAAGAACCTGTCGCGGTACACGACAGGTGGGCGGGGGAAATTTGAACCTCGAATCCCCTCGCGCTACGCGAGACCAACCTTGCACCGTGTCGCGCTACGCGACGACACCCAGTACGCAGAAAATCTTTATTTAACCAAGAAAATCACATCCTACTCTACCTTAATCATTTCTCTCGACCAAACACGCCACCCCTCGACTGATTTCGCCTTCTACCCCCTGCTACCACCATTGTTACCCAAAAACTCCATTGTTGAAGGCATAGATTGAAGATTTGAAGCTTAGAAGTGGAAGGGATTGCTAGGAACTTGAAGAACCACCGTCACCTTCCTTGTTCTTGACCCAAACCCACGAACCAGAGGTTTAGGAGCTGCTACCATCATCATCTCAGGAACTTGGAAGCCTTGGAAGGTAGTATATCATTCCTTGTAGCTTAAAAACACTCACAAGCACACATGCATGTGTTAAAACCCACATGCAAGCACCCATGGTTCACATGCACGGAATTTGCTTCTGGGTTTGTTGATTTAGATGTGTTTTATGAAGATCTAGAATGATTAGAATGCACCTTATGATGATACAAGATGTTGTGTAAGTATAGATTTCATGTTTTGTTCATAAAGTGTTGAGATATTGCCATGCATGTATGATCTAAGGCATTTTAGATAGTTTTGTTGATGTTAAGATGATTCTTGATAATGTATAAGTGTCCTTGCAAGATTAGATTGTGATTATGATGGTCAAAATGTGATTTAGAGGCAAACTTACTATTTTTAGTAACTTTTTAGTCACAAGTTGATTATTTGGTGAAAATGATGAACATGCATGAACACTAGAATGTTATTTGATGGATATTATGACGATTAGAAGTTTAGGAATGGGATTTGGAACTTGATGGTAGTCACAAATGATAACTTTATATTTTTAGTAACTTTTAAGGATGAAATAATGCTAGGTGATGAATTGGATTATGTTAGTATGTTTAAAGGATGTTAAATGAGTTACTATGATGATTTGTAACATGAAAATAGGTTTAGAAATGTTAAATGGTCAATTTTATGCAAAAACCACAAAGTTACTATTTATAGTAACTTTATCTTTACAAAAACCGACTCGTGAACATTTTGTGTGATTTGAACATGCTAGATGACTTGTTATATTATAACATGATTGATTAGATGCTAAGTTAGATGGTTTCCGATGTCACGTATGCTATAAATGGAAACTTTCCATTTTAGGAAACTTTTATGTACTAACATGTTATAAACGACTTATGTGAACCCGTATGATGATGTGCTATGTGTTAACATGATCACGTAGGACTAATGAGCATGATAGAACTCTAAAACCAATATGTTTTGTGAACTTTCCAAAAATGGAAACTTACTATAAATAGTAAGTTGTCCATAGACGCGACATGCGCGTCTTGCACACGACGAGCACTTACACACTTGCTACACGATTCACAACCGTCACACGGTTCACCAACGGGTCGTTGACTTGACACGGTAAAACTTGGTCAACTCTAGTCAAACATGGTCAAACACGGTCAATGTGGACCAACATGGTCAAACACGGTCAATGTGGACCAACACAGTCAAACACGGTCAATGTGGACCAACACAGTCAAACACGGTCAATGTGGACCAACACGAGCAAACACGGTCATTGTGGACCGACACGGACAAACATGAACAACCAAGGGTTGTTGGACACAAATACGAGCACTAACACGAACACTAGCACGGTCACTTACACGAACTCACGTACGGTGTACGATATAGGTTGCCGGTGACCAACACGCCTTACGACGCAAGAGCTTACGCTTGACTTGTACTTACTTCATTAAGGTGAGTTCACGGCCCCTCTTTACTCTTTTACAAGCTTTTCAAATAGGGGGAGAATACTTGTTGAATCGAGTCAAACATTTATATTTGAACAAACAAATTGTGTATGCTGGTTTATTAGACAAACATAAGTGTTGTATCGTAATTAAGCCCTCGCAAAGTCTTACCGTTAATGTATAAACAACGAGGTGAGTTTGAATATATCTATTTGGGTGTGACGAGCCCCGCGTGGCGAAAATGTTGACTGGAGGTCATAACACGTGAAATCTCGACCTATCTTGCTATGTTATTACGAGACATAGCGGAGGCAAGGACTAACAAGTCTAGTTTCGGTAGTGACGCACTGACACTTGGAGCCAAGGGCTCGGGACTAACATTAAATAAACAGTATGACACATGTTTTTCTGAATTACTACCTATGCTTATCAAAACCTGTGAACTCACCAACCATTGTGTTGACACTTTTTCTTAAACTTGTATTCTCAGGTAACTAGCTGACAGGCACTCGGAAACAGGAATGCACTTAGGGGATTTGAGCATAGGATCCCGCATGCATTTTTAACTCTTGTCTTTCGAAACAATTTAGACTTTTATTCTGTTTTAAACAGTGTTGTGATAAACTATTTACATTTCCGCTGCATTTTGTCAAACATTTGATTTTCCGCTGTAATATATATGATAACTTTTATTCCGCTGCAAACCATTTTATGAGTGTATGTGTCAAACTTTGGATTTGTGAACGCATATAGAGGTGTTCTATATGACCTTGAGCTGTGATTCTGGACACGTCACATCCACGTGGACATGAGCCACGAGTGGGAATTTGGGGGTGTGACAGACTGGTATCAGAGCCTTGGTTATAGAGAACTAGGTTTGCATGTAGTAAACTTAGACTATAGTCATTGCTCAACAATAGACACTACACTAGTTTCGCACAGCACATTATGTGCATAGTTTAGCAATATGCTTTGTGATTTTATCAGATACCTACGAGCATACCTTTGGAACCCTTAGCGGGTATCCATATCCGACTACGCATGAGAACTGTGTGATGGGATTAGTGAAAGGACGAACACAAAACTGAAGGGAAGTCTTCAATGATCTAAAGAAGATTACACTAGCACGATCTAACTCGAATCGAACGTTTTTCACAATCCCTATTCTCAAGCGTAAACCCAGTCACCTTATTTACACCTGCGAAATGGAACCTCTGTGACAATCCGACTTTTCAAGTTAACCTTGTTAACCTCCGTAGGCCCAACAAGGCCAATGAAGGCCCAACAAGGCCAATGAAGGCCCAGTAAAGTCAAAGAAGATCCAGTAAGGTCAAGGAAGACTCAACAAGATCAATTAGGCCCAACGAAGTCTATGTAAGCCCAATAGAGCCAATGTAGGCCCAATAAGCCAAGAGAGGCCCATTAAGGCCCAATAAGTCCAAGTAAAGCCCAATGTAAACCAAGTAGGCCCAGGGAAGGCCAAGGTAGGCCCAGGAAGGCCCAGTGAGGCCCAATTATATTTGAGAAGTTTAATTAGTGTAATTTAACTCTATGATGTTCTAATTGGCCCATTTAGTGGTAATTAGGGATTTTAAAGTAGCTTTGTAAATCGAAACAATATGTTATGGATTCAGAATAATCCTTAGGAGTTAAGATTTAGCAAAAATTTAAGTCCTATGTGTTTTAATCTAAAGGATTAGTTTACAAATTGGAATAATAGTCGATTTTGACTTCTAGAAGTCAAAATTCGAATAAATATCAAATGGTGATTGAAATTCACGACACTTGAGATGTTGTAACTGAAATTGCAAATCAATAACCATTATAATGATGATTACTAACGGATACAAGGAGTTACTAGGATCATTAATGGTCGAAATTATCATAATGGGAATTCAATAGTTGAAACCGTTTTAATCATCATCAAATTCGTAGGAACCATTCAAAATCCATAAAATTGATCTCTAACTTATCCTAATCGGCACAATCAGAAGAGTTTCCATACAACAATTTGATCTCAGAAGCTCGGGTGTGAAGTGGATTGAAGGTCGACCGAAAATCAACTTAGAAACGGGGATACTTCAATCGGGCATCAAAACAGGTTAGTGATTGATTATATACCTTCTAAAACCACCGATTAAGCTTAAACATATGTTATTTCGGGGTTCCAATGTCGAATTATTCAAGAACGACAACTAGGGTTCTTATTAGAAACGGTTTTGGGGGTTTCTGTGAAACTGGGTTCTATAATCAAATTAAATTATACCAATAGTTTCAGAAGGGTTAGATGTAACTAAACCAGGTATCAATTTCAGAAGGTTACAACGATTTGATGGATTTTAGTTCTAGGGTTCATACTTCAAAAACGAATTGGGGGATTGGGTTAAAATGGGTTCAGAAATCGAATTGAATGTTATTGGTAGTTTCAGACAACCTCGATTAAGCATAACCCCATGGCAATTCATGGTTTCAGTAACGAATTGGATGAATTCGATGATTAGGGTTCATAAGATGAATACGTTCTTGGGTTTTGATGCAAACTGATTTGATTATCGAAATTGATTAATCAGAAAGATTCGAAATTTGTTGTCCAATGAAAGCCCTATGATGTTAATGTTAATCGGATTCGAAATGTGGATCAATTGGAGATAACATGCTTCGGCTATAAGAACAATTAGGAATCAGGTTGGAAAAGGGGTTAAAACAATTAATTCCTGATGATAATCGCGAAACCCTAGCGGGCTGGATTGGTTAGACGCGTGTGCTTTGAACGGGGGGTCGCGGGTTCGATCCCGGATTCCACCATTTTTGACCTTTTAAATCATTTTAATGTTTTAACCATAACTCTTTCGTTTCAAATCCGATTTGATCCGTTCAAGTTGCGTTGGAACCGTAACGAGAATACGAATGTTTTAGAATAATAAAATCCATATTTCAATCCGAAAACGAAATCGCGTATAATTACGTTTAATTAAATAAAATCGTATAGGATCTTATTTAATCGATTTCAATGGCACGCGTACTTCCGTATGCACAATTCTCACACTCTAACATACGTATGTTGATACGTATGTGATTTCAAGCACAAAACGACAATCCGAATAACTTTAGGTTATTGTTTAATCACAGATTCTTCGTAGAGGATTTCTACGCAAGTTCACACGTATTTGATCATTCTGCTATTATCAAAGGTGCGTACACGGCCCCTTTCTTATTTTAAACTGTTTTGGGGGAGAAAACATGTGCAACAAACTATTTTTAGATACATATCACTTGCATGAGTTATCTGTTTACATTATGTGACAACATATCAACTTGAAAGTCCTTACACACCTCGAACCGTTTAGTTTGCTGTAATGCAAAGCGTGGTAGTTGGAAATAGATCTATTAGGTTTGACAAACCTCACCTGGTAGATGGGATCTACGCAGGTGTTTGACTGACCAAACACAATTTTTACTATTGTTGTGATAGACAATAGTGGCAAGGCGAAAACATGCTATAGCATGGCAACTAGTCAGCTTCGGTGTCGAACACGTATGTAAATAGTTTATATGACTAGCTATCATGACTGTGCATTTGTGATTATGTTATCTACAACCTTGTTATTCAAACTGATGTTTTGAACACTATGAATACTTAAAACCTGTGTTATGCACCAACCTTTGTGTTGACTTGATTTGCATGTTTTCTCAGGACGCTAAGGCGCGCGTTACAGCTGGCATGGACTAGGAAGATAGAGTCTCATGCATTATAAACACTTTGAATATTTGAATTTGAATATTTCAGTATTTTGATTTGTAATGTTTTACTTATCAACAGTTTATTGGTTTTGAATTGAAACGCTTCCGCAACTTTTTGTAAACTCTGAATCTTATGTTTTAAAGACCAACGTATGTTTTGAAATTCATATAGAGGTCTTCGCTATGTCTAATGATCTGAGATCCTGGTTTGTCACGTTCCCAAACGGTATGATTCCGTTGGTTGAAATTGGGGGTGTGACAGATTGGTATCAGAGCCATTGGTTATAGCGAACTAGGTTTGCATTTGTAGGCCTAGACTATGACTGTTAGACATTAGACACACATGTTTACACATACTGTTTAGAATTACATATGACATTATGTAATTGATTTGCTTACGCAATGCACTTACATATGATATTATGTAACAGGCATGGCTTCATCATCAGTTCCTTATGTTATCATTGATGATTCCGAGGACGAGGAGCCGATAGTTCCGGCACCACCATCATCACCACCACCACCTATTCCATCACCTCCACCGTATGAGATGGATGACTCAGACCCAGACGAGGATCCAGAGGAGGATCCAGACGAGGACCCAGAGGAGGACCCAGATGAGGATCCAGTTGAGGACCCGGATGAGGATCCGGAGGAGGCACCATGGGTGAATACTCAGGGACTCTATGCTGCAGGACCATCTACACATCCACCACCCGCACTAGATGCTCCTGAGCCTAAGAGGCGAAGGACGGACGCGGAGGAGATCGCCAAGTTGCGCGAGGACTTGGATGAGACAGAAGACAAGCTTATACAGAGATCTCAGGAGTTATGGGATGCCATTGAGAGGCAAGATGAACTTGCCCATCTAGTTCATGACATGCGGGATGAGATGGTGAACATGATTGGTCGTCTAGAAGAGTCAGAGAACCGAGAGGAGATTTTGGCAGGCAGGATTGAAGCTTTGGAGGACTTAGTGGTAGCTGAGAATGAGGAACAGGATGAGGATGAGGAGGAGGAACCAGCACCAGTTGCTGAGTCCGATCCTGAATCCACTGTTGAGGACGATTGATTCTCTTTCTTTTATTTTCTGTTTTGTTTAAACTTATTAGGAACGGGTTGTGTTCCTACATTAGTAGTTTGAAATTTTGTATTTCATTTCAAAAGTATTGTACTCAAAGAAAGTTTCTATCTATTAAAGAGTATCTTTTATTTCCAACAGCTGTGTTGAATTATATTACATGATGTGTTTGTTGTTTTACTTACACATGTTACATTGGATTTTGATTTCGTGCTAACACTTCTTATAAATAGGAAACTAATGGCTGAAGGAAACGTACATATGACTGTTGCTGAGCTCAATGAGCTAATCAACAACAGAGTTGCAGAGGCAATCGCACAGTATGCTCAGACTCACAACACAGGGCCACAGGGTCCAGCTGGGGGATTGGTTAACCCACAAGTTTGCACATTCAAGATGTTCTTGGACTGCAAACCTCACAACTTCAAAGGGTCGGAGGGGGCCATAGGACTTCTCCGATGGATTGAAAAGGCGGAGTCTGTGTTCGAAATGTGCAACTGCCCTGATGACAGCAAGGTGAAATTTGCTACTGGAACATTAGAGGGTCCAGCACTGACTTGGTGGAACTCCAATGTTCAGACTCTGGGGTTGGGAGAAGCAAATGCGTTGACCTGGAACAACTTCAAAACTTTACTACAAGAGGAGTATTGTCCTCGTAGTGAAATGCAGAAGTTGGAGGAGGAGTATTGGCACCTCAAGATGGAGGGGTCAAATATTGAGGAATACACGACCAGATCGCATGAACTGGCCAGACTGCTACCACACATGGCTACTCCAGCCAGTAAGTGGATTGAAAGGTACATTGGAGGACTAGTGCCTCAGATCCAAGGGTTGGTTACTTCAGCAAATCCCACCACTATCCAACAAGCTGTTCGTCTAGCACATCAGCTTACTGATCAGGCAGTGTTACAGGGAACCCTGCCTAAGCGGACATCTGCTACTAAGGTAGGAGATCACAAGAGGAAGTGGGAAAGTAACAACTTCAAAGGTAACAACCAACAGCAGAACAGGAAGCAGGACTCAAACAAGTCCTATCATAATTCCAACAGTGGTCAGCAATCATCATCATCGGGGGGCTATATTGGTAAGCACCCCAAGTGCAACAAGTGTGGTTACCATCATGCGGGTAACCAGTGTGACAGAGCTAAGTGCCAGAGGTGTGGCAAGATTGGGCACGCGGCTAAGGATTGTCGCGGGGAGCTGCAGAACAACCATAACAACCAGAACAATAACCAGAACAACGCTCAGAAAGGTTGTTTTGAGTGCGGCAAAATGGGGCATTTTAAGAAAGATTGCCCACAGCTTAAGAAGGGAGGGGACAATAATGTCAATAACAATGGTAATGGAAATGGAAATGGCAACGGAAATGGAAATGGCACCAACAACAACAACAACAACAACAACAACGGTGCTAGAGGCAGGGCGTTTGTGATAGGAGGACGTCAAGCGCGGGAGGATCCCAACATTGTTACGGGTACGTTCCTCTTAAATAATCACTATGCCTCTATGTTATTTGACACCGGTGCCGACCGGAGTTTTGTATCTAGTTCACTTGCTAAGTCACTAGATGTTAGTCCCACTGCCTTAGATAGTCCCTACACTGTGGAATTAGCTGATGGTAAGTTAATTGTAGTGGAAAACATTTATAAGGGATGTATTCTTGATTTGATGGGTCAGACATTAGAGATTGATCTGATGCCTATTGCCTTAGGCAGTTTTGATGTAGTTATTGGCATGGACTGGTTGTCCAAGAACCAGGCTGAAATTGTATGCCATGAAAAGATTGTTCGCATACCGCTTCCGCAGGGAGAGACATTATATGTACAAGGCGAGAAGAGCAGTACGCCACTGCGTCTCATATCTTGTATGAAAGCACACAAATGTCTACGTAAGGGTCATACGGCAGTTATAGCACTTATAACTGAAAAGCCAGTAGCTGAGAAGAAGCTTGAAGATATACCTGTAGTTTGTGAATTTCCGGAGGTATTTCCAGAAGACTTGCCGGGATTACCGCCTATCAGACAGGTGGAATTTCGAATCGACCTTACACCAGATGCAGCACCGATAGCTAGGGCGCCTTATCGACTTGCACCGTCAGAGATGCAAGAGTTATCCACACAATTGCAAGAATTGTTGGATAAGGGTTTTATACGACCTAGTTTTTCACCATGGGGAGCTCCAGTATTGTTTGTAAAGAAGAAAGACGGGACTTTCCGTATGTGTATCGATTACCGGGAATTGAATAAGGTTACTATCAAGAACCGGTATCCGTTACCCAGGATTGACGATCTGTTCGATCAGTTGCAAGGTTCGAGTTACTACTCGAAGATTGATCTCAGGTCGGGTTATCATCAACTAAGAGTTCAGGAGGAGGATATTCCGAAGACAGCATTTAGGACAAGATATGGCCATTATGAGTTCTTGGTCATGCCATTTGGGTTGACAAACGCTCCAGCTGTATTCATGGATCTCATGAATCGTGTTTGTAAACCTTATCTGGATAAGTTTGTCATTGTTTTCATTGATGACATTCTCATCTATTCAAAGTCTGAGGAGGAACATGCTGAACATCTTCGATTACTGCTAGAGTTATTGAAACAGGAACAACTGTACGCTAAGTTCTCGAAATGTGATTTCTGGATGCGAGAAGTACAGTTCTTGGGTCATATAGTTAATGAAAAGGGCATACATGTTGATCCAGCGAAGATTGAAGCGATTAAGAATTGGGAAGCGCCAAAGACCCCTACCGAGGTACGACAATTCCTTGGTTTGGCGGGTTATTATCGACGATTCATTGAAGGTTTCTCAAAGATCGCTCAACCACTTACAGCTCTGACGCACAAGGGAACAAAGTATAACTGGACGGATAAACAGGAAGCTGCCATTCCAGTTATTGAAACAGAAACTCTGCAGTGCACCGATTCTGTCCTTACCGGAAGGAACGGAAGACTTTGCGGTGTATTGTGACGCATCTGGACAGGGTTTGGGATGTGTGTTGATGCAACAGGATAAAGTGATCGCTTATGCTTCCAGACAACTAAGAACACACGAAAAGAATTACACTACTCATGACTTGGAGTTAGGAGCAGTGGTTTTTGCTTTGAAGATTTGGAGGCATTATCTGTATGGAACTAAGTGTACCATTTACACTGATCATAAGAGTTTGCAACATATCTTTGATCAGAAGGAACTTAATATGAGGCAACGACGATGGGTTGAGTTGTTGAACGATTATGAGTGTGCGATTAAGTATCATCCGGGAAAGGCTAATGTAGTAGCTGATGCTCTAAGCAGAAAGGATACTTCAACAAGACGGGTTCGTGCACTTATGATGACGATACATACTGATTTACCTGACAAGGTACACAGTGCTCAGATTGAGGCTTTGAAAACGGAAAACTTAATACCGGAATCTTTACGAGGAATGGAAGAACAATTGAATATTAAACCTGATGGAATTCGTTATTTCATTGATCGAATGTGGATACCTTTGTATGGGGGTTTAAGGGAACTCGTGATGGACGAAGCGCACAAGTCCAGATATTCAGTCCATCCGGGATCAGACAAGATGTACCATGATTTGAAGGCACTGTATTGGTGGCCTCACATGAAAGCTGATATTGCTAAGTACGTTAGCAAATGTTTGACTTGTTCGAAAGTCAAAGTTGAATATCAGAAACCATCTGGTTTACTGCAACAACCAGAGATACCGATGTGGAAATGGGAACAGATTTCGATGGACTTCATTACTAAGTTACCCCGTACACCGAGTGGTTGTGATACGATATGGGTAATTGTCGATCGATTAACGAAATCTGCACATTTCTTAGCAATCAAGGAAACTGATAAGATGGAGAAACTGACTCGAATTTACATCAAGGAAGTAGTAGCACGGCATGGTGTGCCAATCTCTATCATATCAGATCGGGATGCCCGATTTACTTCCAATTTCTGGAAATCTCTCCATAAGTCATTGGGGACTCGCTTGGATATGAGTACCACCTATCATCCACAGACCGACGGTCAAAGTGAACGTACGATTCAAACGCTCGAGGATATGTTACGAGCTTGTGTAATTGACTTTGGTGACAGCTGGGAGAATCATTTACCGTTGGTGGAATTCTCTTACAATAATAGTTATCATACAAGTATTCAAGCAGCACCGTTTGAAGCTTTGTATGGTCGCAAATGTCGTTCACCAGTTTGCTGGGCTGAAATTGGTGACAGTCAGTTAACAGGTCCTGAACTGGTGCACGAAACGACAGAGAAGATAGTCCAAATCCGGAATCGTATATGGCAGCGGCTCGGGATCGACAGAAGAGTTATGCAGACAAACGTCGCAAGCCGTTGGAATTTCAAGTAGGAGACCGAGTTCTTCTAAAGGTATCACCTTGGAAAGGTGTGATACGGTTCGGCAAGCGCGGCAAGCTTAGTCCACGCTACGTAGGACCTTTTGAGATTTTGAAAAGGATTGGTCCGGTTGCGTACCAACTCAAACTACCGGATGAACTCAGTGGAGTTCATGATGTTTTTCACGTATCGAACTTGAAGAAATGTCTTTCTGACGAGACATTGATTGTACCGTTGGAAGAAATACAAGTAGATGAACAGTTGCGATTCATTGAAGAACCGGCAGAAATCATGGACCGAGAGGTCAAACAACTGAAGCAAAGCAAGATTCCGATAGTCAAAGTCCGATGGAATTCAAGACGGGGTCCTGAATTCACATGGGAACGGGAAGATCAAATGATGAAGAAATATCCTCATCTATTCAAGACAGCTACTGCTAACACTGAGAGCGCACGTTAAATTTCGGGACGAAATTTCTTTCAACAAGGGGATGACGTGATGCTTTCACACATCAACACTGCAAATTTCAAACTGTAAGCACAAATATTTTATTCAATTGGTTTTGTTACAAACATTGTGCTACATTACATTTTATATATTTTATGTGCTACATTTCATATGTTACATGTTATGGTAGCACTACACATGATTAGTTACATACATTTTTGCTATGTGCGGGGTTGCATAGTACAGACAGTTATAGACACTCACTATGTGTGAGGTTACACAACACAGTATGATCAAACACAAACAGTCACAGTTAGGTGAACTAACTAGTGTACACGCAAAACAGTTACATTGAACGATCATAATTGAGTTGTGATGTTGCAAGTATTAGACTTTGTGTGTGAGTACACACAAACACACAGAATGATCAAATCACACTAACACGTACGATTTAAACTCGTAAGTAGTTTCCTAACTACTCTTAACACTTACTAATTTTCGGGACGAAAATTCCTTCAACAAGGGGATGATGTGACAATCCGACTTTTCAAGTTAACCTTGTTAACCTCCGTAGGCCCAACAAGGCCAATGAAGGCCCAACAAGGCCAATGAAGGCCCAGTAAAGTCAAAGAAGATCCAGTAAGGTCAAGGAAGACTCAACAAGATCAATTAGGCCCAACGAAGTCTATGTAAGCCCAATAGAGCCAATGTAGGCCCAATAAGCCAAGAGAGGCCCATTAAGGCCCAATAAGTCCAAGTAAAGCCCAATGTAAACCAAGTAGGCCCAGGGAAGGCCAAGGTAGGCCCAGGAAGGCCCAGTGAGGCCCAATTATATTTGAGAAGTTTAATTAGTGTAATTTAACTCTATGATGTTCTAATTGGCCCATTTAGTGGTAATTAGGGATTTTAAAGTAGCTTTGTAAATCGAAACAATATGTTATGGATTCAGAATAATCCTTAGGAGTTAAGATTTAGCAAAAATTAAGTCCTATGTGTTTTAATCTAAAGGATTAGTTTACAAATTGGAATAATAGTCGATTTTGACTTCTAGAAGTCAAAATTCGAATAAATATCAAATGGTGATTGAAATTCACGACACTTGAGATGTTGTAACTGAAATTGCAAATCAATAACCATTATAATGATGATTACTAACGGATACAAGGAGTTACTAGGATCATTAATGGTCGAAATTATCATAATGGGAATTCAATAGTTGAAACCGTTTTAATCATCATCAAATTCGTAGGAACCATTCAAAATCCATAAAATTGATCTCTAACTTATCCTAATCGGCACAATCAGAAGAGTTTCCATACAACAATTTGATCTCAGAAGCTCGGGTGTGAAGTGGATTGAAGGTCGACCGAAAATCAACTTAGAAACGGGATACTTCAATCGGGCATCAAAACAGGTTAGTGATTGATTATATACCTTCTAAAACCACCGATTAAGCTTAAACATATGTTATTTCGGGGTTCCAATGTCGAATTATTCAAGAACGACAACTAGGGTTCTTATTAGAAACGGTTTTGGGGGTTTCTGTGAAACTGGGTTCTATAATCAAATTAAATTATACCAATAGTTTCAGAAGGGTTAGATGTAACTAAACCAGGTATCAATTTCAGAAGGTTACAACGATTTGATGGATTTTAGTTCTAGGGTTCATACTTCAAAAACGAATTGGGGATTGGGTTAAAATGGGTTCAGAAATCGAATTGAATGTTATTGGTAGTTTCAGACAACCTCGATTAAGCATAACCCCATGGCAATTCATGGTTTCAGTAACGAATTGGATGAATTCGATGATTAGGGTTCATAAGATGAATACGTTCTTGGGTTTTGATGCAAACTGATTTGATTATCGAAATTGATTAATCAGAAAGATTCGAAATTTGTTGTCCAATGAAAGCCCTATGATGTTAATGTTAATCGGATTCGAAATGTGGATCAATTGGAGATAACATGCTTCGGCTATAAGAACAATTAGGAATCAGGTTGGAAAAGGGGTTAAAACAATTAATTCCTGATGATAATCGCGAAACCCTAGCGGGCTGGATTGGTTAGACGCGTGTGCTTTGAACGGGGGGGTCGCGGGTTCGATCCCGGATTCCACCATTTTTGACCTTTTAAATCATTTTAATGTTTTAACCATAACTCTTTCGTTTCAAATCCGATTTGATCCGTTCAAGTTGCGTTGGAACCGTAACGAGAATACGAATGTTTTAGAATAATAAAATCCATATTTCAATCCGAAAACGAAATCGCGTATAATTACGTTTAATTAAATAAAATCGTATAGGATCTTATTTAATCGATTTCAATGGCACGCGTACTTCCGTATGCACAATTCTCACACTCTAACATACGTATGTTGATACGTATGTGATTTCAAGCACAAAACGACAATCCGAATAACTTTAGGTTATTGTTTAATCACAGATTCTTCGTAGAGGATTTCTACGCAAGTTCACACGTATTTGATCATTCTGCTATTATCAAAGGTGCGTACACGGCCCCTTTCTTATTTTAAACTGTTTTGGGGAGAAAACATGTGCAACAAACTATTTTTAGATACATATCACTTGCATGAGTTATCTGTTTACATTATGTGACAACATATCAACTTGAAAGTCCTTACACACCTCGAACCGTTTAGTTTGCTGTAATGCAAAGCGTGGTAGTTGGAAATAGATCTATTAGGTTTGACAAACCTCACCTGGTAGATGGGATCTACGCAGGTGTTTGACTGACCAAACACAATTTTACTATTGTTGTGATAGACAATAGTGGCAAGGCGAAAACATGCTATAGCATGGCAACTAGTCAGCTTCGGTGTCGAACACGTATGTAAATAGTTTATATGACTAGCTATCATGACTGTGCATTTGTGATTATGTTATCTACAACCTTGTTATTCAAACTGATGTTTTGAACACTATGAATACTTAAAACCTGTGTTATGCACCAACCTTTGTGTTGACTTGATTTGCATGTTTTCTCAGGACGCTAAGGCGCGCGTTACAGCTGGCATGGACTAGGAAGATAGAGTCTCATGCATTATAAACACTTTGAATATTTGAATTTGAATATTTCAGTATTTTGATTTGTAATGTTTTACTTATCAACAGTTTATTGGTTTTGAATTGAAACGCTTCCGCAACTTTTTGTAAACTCTGAATCTTATGTTTTAAAGACCAACGTATGTTTTGAAATTCATATAGAGGTCTTCGCTATGTCTAATGATCTGAGATCCTGGTTTGTCACGTTCCCAAACGGTATGATTCCGTTGGTTGAAATTGGGGGTGTGACAACCTCAGTGACAACACTCCAAAGATGGACCTCGAGCACTACTATGAACACTAGCTTCAGATTGAAGGAACTAGAATGACTGTGTAAGATAAATTGACGATTATGGTGGCCAACGTAATCGTGAATTTATAGGTACATACGAATTCTGGCAAATTCAGATGGAAAGCTACACCATTAAGGAAACTGGGTAACGCACCGCTGCTAGTGGAGATCCGAACTCCGTTACTCACACCGAGTGGTTTATTTCCCCGTTATATTTAGTATTACTAGAACCTACATGAGCAAGCTATGTTCATACCAATCCCTTTGGTAGTAGTAGTCTTATGAAAATTAATATCTTACTTTTGAAGAACATGATAAATTTTCCCTCTACACATGCTAACACCCAACCATCCCTAACGATTGGTAATACAATATCTATTATATATAGATACTGCGAATGGCTGGTCAAGGAACGTATGGGTGTACAGACAACCAATCAATCAGTCATGCGGCTATCGAAGCTATGGTAGAACAACGGGTTAGAAAAGCCATTGCGGATTACGAGACTGCACGTTTAAACAGAGAAACAAGCAACGGGACTCACAACAACAACTCAAAAGGGTGTTCATTCAAAACCTTCCTTAGCTACCATCCTCATATATTCAGGGGACCGGAAGGAGCGGTAGGACTGCTCCGATGGATTAAGGAGGTTGAGTCAATCTTCTGCATGAGCAGGTGTTCTGAAGAAAATAAAGTAAAATTTGCTACCGGGACTTTGGAAGGACAGGCACTCAATTGGTGGAATTCGCACATTCAGATACTAAGTCTGGAGACTGCTAACTCAATCCCATGGGAAAACTTCGTTAAGATGTTGAAGAAAGAATACTGTCCTCAAAACGAAATCAAAGAACTGGAGGGGTTCTGGATTCACAAAATGGAGGGATCCGAGATCGAACAATACACCGCTCGATTCCATGAGCTGTGTGAACTGTACCCAGAAATGGTGAGCCCAGAATACAAAAAGATTGAACAATACATCAGTGGATTACCTGAACAGATCCAAGGTTTGATTACCACGGAAGACCCCACACTCATTCAACCCACTATTTGTTTGGCCCATTGTCTGACTGACCAAGCGGTAGCACAGGGTAAGCTACCCAAGAGGGGTGAACACCTGAAGCCTCAAGGGACCAAGCGGAAGTGGGAGTCAGTCAACAACAAGACCTTCTCACCACAACAAGCAACCCAATATCTTCCCGTACCAGCAAAAGCCTTTATTGCCACTCAATCTGGTGCTCAAGGCAAGAAAGTATACCAAGGTAACTACCCCAAGTGCAACAAATGCTCATACCATCACTTTGGCCCATGCAATAGGATCAAGTGTACCAGATGTGGGAAAAATGGACATATTACGAGGGAGTGTCGTGCCAACCCGAGGTCGAACACAAGAAAAATGACACCACAAAAGGGATGCTTCACCTGTGGCAAGCCTGGCCACATACGCCAAGACTGTCCACAAAACAAGAAAGCAGGAGGCAACGCTGCAAGGGGTAAGGCATACGTATTCGAATCCGAAAAAGCTAAAGATGATCCCAATATCATAACTGGTTCGTTCCTTTAAATATGCAAGCGTGTTATTTGATACCAGAGCCGATAGGAGTTTTGTATCTAGTGAATTTAGTAAATTGATTGATGTTACTTCAACACCACTAGACTATAAGTATACCGTAGGGTTAGCCGACGACAACTAAGTGAAACACAACACATCTTTCGAGGAAGTGTCATGGTTTCGGATCACGAACTCGAAATCGATTTGTTGCCGGTGACTCTCGGGAGCTTCGATGAAGTCATTTGAGCGGACTGGCTATTTGCAAACCAAGCTGAGATTGTAGGTAACGAGAAGATCATTCGAGTGACGTTGCAAGACGGGGAACAGCTCTCGATCCAAGGAGAACGACGGAGAATACCATTGAACATCATGTCCCGTATGTAGGCAAACAAGTATCTGCAGAAGGGATACTCTGCGATAACTAGCCCTCATCACTGAGCAACCAAAGGCTGAGAAGAAGATCGAGGACATAACCGTAGTCCGAATTTCCCTGAAGTATTTCCCGAGGATTTACCTGGACTACCACCGAAGTGACAACTTGAGTTCTGAATAGACCTCACACTAGGAGCAGCACCGATCACTAAAGCTCCATACCGGTTAGCACCAACAGTGATGCAGGAACTGTCTAATCAGTTGCAGGAACTGTTAGACAAGGGATTTATCAGACCGAACTTCTCACCTTGGGGAGCACCGGTCTTATTCGTGAAGAAGAAAGACGAATCGTTCCATATGTGTATCAACTATAGAGAGCTGAACAAAATGACGATCCAGAATCGATACCCATTACCGCGGATAGATGATCTGTTTGACCAATTGCAAGGGTCAAGCTACTATTCAAAGACCGATTTAAGATCGGGTTACCATCAACTGAGAATACAGGAGGACGATATTCCTAAGGCTGCCTTCAGGACCCGATATGGACACTACGAATTCTTGGTTATGCCCTTTGGACTAACCAACGCTCCAGCTGTATTCATGGACCTCATGAATAGAGTGTGCAAGCCCTATCTTGATAAATTCGTAATAGTGTTCATTGACGACATACTGATTTATTCATAGAATCAGGAGGAACATGCTGAACATTTGCGGCTAGTCTTAGAGTTATTGAAGAAAGAGCAACTGTACGCGAAATTTTCAAAATGCGACTTTTGGTGTGATAATCCGACTTTTTGGATTAAACTTGTTAACTGAAGATAGTGAGATCACAGGCCCAACAAGACAAATTAGGCCCAATAAAGTCTATGAAGGCCCAACAAAGCCTAGTAGGCCCAATAAGACCAATTTAGGTCCAATAAGGCCAAGGTTGGCCCAGTAAGGCCCAAGGTAGGCTCAAGGAGTTCAGGATAGGCCCAATTGTAATTGAGAGGTCCAATTGGGTTAATTTAGCCCAACACTGAGTTAAAGGAACCGATTAGTGACAATTTGGGATTATTAATGTAACGTTGTTAATCGAAATGATATGTTGTCGGTCTAGAATAACCTATAGGAGTTAAGAATTAAGAAAAATTAATTCCTAAGTGTTAAGTTGTTGAAGATTAAACTTGTAATTGATTTTTAGTGTCAATTTTGACTTCCACAAGTCAAAATTCGGCCAATTTGTTAATGAAATTCGAGATTCATCTTAATCCGTTACAATTAACCGAATTAATCATTCAATCAGTCTGCAATGATGATGATTAAACGTTATTATGAACTATTGTAACTGTTAAGTCTCGAATTAAAGGTGATTAGTAGGGTAAAAGTCGAAACCGTCAATGGCAATTATAGTACATCTATAATTCGACTTTAACATTTCGAATTGGGCATTCATACTCATCATTCGGCACTATTAGGTTCTTCTACACTTAACAATTCGGTCTAAAGAGTTGTGAACAGAAGAGTTCGAGTGGAGCTTAGTCGAAGTCCATTTTCTAATCGAACTACATTGAATCATCATCAAAAGAGGTAAAAATCTATTCATATTCAACCTAAACCTGCCGATATAGAGTAAACCCATGTTAATTTTTGCTGAAAACATCGAATAGTATGAACTCCGATTCTAGGGTTCATCATGAAGAATGAATTGGGGGTCTTTGTTCAAACGAATTAAAGAATCGAATTAAAGTTAACAGAGAGTTTCGGAACACTCTGTTTAATGATCATACTTTATCAATTTCATCAAAACATTACAAATTCGTGGTGTTCGATTCTAGGGTTCTTGAGGGGAAAACGATTTGGGGATTTCATAGCAAACGAATTGGAAAATCAAATTGATTGTTATAAATAGTCTCAGATAGTTCCGATCAAGCTAAACCATGTATTAATTTGAGGTTCTAGTATCAGATTTTGTGATTTCGACAGTTAGGGTTCTTGGAGTTAAAAGATTTGGGGGTTTCAACTTAATCTAATCTGAAAACGAAATTGAAGAGCACAGATAGTTTCAAAATCATGGTTTCATTAAAAATCCTATGATTTTGCAAATTAGGATTAGCTAATCGAACGGATTAGAGTTGGGGATTGAGAACTCAAGTTCGAACAGGTTAAGACCAGTTTTATGGGATTATGATGTTTAATCTTTCGAATTAAAACCATTACTAGAGTCGGTTAGATGATTAGAAACGAAGCCCTATGGTTTTAAGAACTATTAAGATCGAATTCATGGTCAATTGAAACCAAATTGCTTCGGCTATAGTTTTCAAAGGGAAACCAGTTGGGGGGAAACATAAAACAATTAGTTTCTGGGTATTATCGCGATACCCTAGCGGGCTGAGTTGGTAGAGCGTGTGTGTTGTGATCAGGAGGTCGCGGGTTCGAGCCTTAGGGCTGCCGGTTTTGGTATTTTCAAATCCTTTTTGAAATTAGCCCATAACTTCTTCGTTTGAACTCCGATTCGACTCGTTCGAATTGCGTTGGAACCAAAATTTCATCCCGAACCAATTGGAATAATAAAAATTGTATTTTAATCCGAAAACGAAATCGCGTATAATTACGTTTATTTAAATAAAATCATATGTGATTTTATCTAAACGATTTCAAAGACGCGCGTACTTACGTATGCGTATTCCTAACACTCTAACATACGTGTGTTGACACGTATGTGATTTCAAGCACAAAACGACATTTCGAATAACACTAGGTTATTGTTTAAACACAGATTCTTCGTAGGAGGATTTCCTACACGAGCTTTTAGTGTGTGATCATTCTGCTAAAATCAAAGGTGCGTACACGGCCCCTTTCTTATTTTAAACTGTTTTGGGGGAGAAAACATGTGCAACAAACTCTTTTTAGATACATATCACTTGCATGAGTTAGCTGTTTACATTATGTGACAACATAGCAATTGAAAGTCCTTACACACCTCGAACCGTTTAGTTTGCTGTAACGCAAAGCGTGGTAGTTGGAAATAGATCTATTAGGTTTGACAAACCTCACCTGGTAGATGGGATCTACGCAGGCGTTTGACTGACCAAACACATTTTACTATTGTTGTGCTAGACAATAGTGGCAAGGCAAAAACATGCTATAGCATGGCAATTCGTCAGCTTCGGTGTCGACCACTTATGTAAATAGTTTATATGGCTAGCTATCATGACTGTGCATGTGTGATTATGTTATCTACAACTTGATATTCAAACTGTTGTTTTGAACATTGTGAATACTTAAAACCTGTGTTATGCACCAACCTTTGTGTTGACTTGATTTACATGTTTTCTCAGGACGCTAAGGCGCGCAATAAAGACTGGCATGGACTAGGAGATAGAGTCGCATGCATTTTAAACATTTTGGATATTTGAATTTGAACATTTGAGTATTTTGTTTTGTAATTTTCATATTACAACTGTTACTGGTTTTTAAACGCTTCCGCAACTTTTGAAAACTCTGATGTTATGTTTTAAAGACCAAAGTATGTTTTGAAATTCATATAGAGGTCTTCGCTATGTCTAATGATCTGAGATCCTGGTTTGTCACGTTCCCAAACGGTATGATTCCGTTATTTGGAAATTGGGGGTGTGACAGATTGGTATCAGAGACAGGTTATAGCGAATTAGGTTTGCATTTGTAGGCTTAGACTATGACTGTTAGACATTAGACACATGTGTTTACACATATTACTTAGAAATTACATATGACATTATGTAATTGACTTGTTTACACATTCCATGGCATTGCACTTACATATAGTATTATGTAACAGGCATGGCATCCTCATCAGTACCTTACATTTACATTGATGATTCTGAGGACGAGGAACCGATAGTTCCAGCACCACCATCATCACCACCACCACCTATTCCATCACCTCCATTATATGAGAGGGATGACTCAGATTCGGAGGAGGATCCGGAGGAGGACCCAGACGAGGATCCTGAGGAGGATCCAGATGAGGACCCGGATGAGGATCCGGAAGAGGAGCTAGTGGAGGGCACTCAGCAGATCCCTGCTGAGGGACCTTCTACACATCCACCACCAGTACTAGATACTCCTGAGCCTAAGAGGCAAAGGACGGACGCTGAGGAGATCGCCAAACTGCGCGAGGATTTGTACGAGGCAGAAGATAGGATCGCACAACACTCTCAGGAACAATGGGATGCTAATGAGAGGCAAGAGGAACTTGCCCATCTGGTTCATGACATGCGGAACGAGATGATTAACTTGATTGATCGTCTCGAAGCTTCAGAGAACCGAGCTGAGTTCTTGGAGGGCAGGATAGAAGCCTTAGAGGATTTAGTGGCCTCTGAGAATGAGGAAGAGGATGAAGAGGAAGAAGGGGAGGAACCAGCACCAGTTGTTGATTCCGATCCTGAATCCACGGTTGAGGACGATTGATTTTTCTTTGTTTGTTTTGTTTAAACTTATTAGGAACGGGTTGTGTTCCTACATTAGTAGTTTGAAAACTTATGTTTGATTTCAAAAGTATTGTACTCAAAGAAAGTTTCTATCTATGGAAGAATTATTATTTATTTTCAACAGTTGTGTTGATTTATATTACATGTTGTGTTTGTTGTTTTACTTACACATGTCATTAGATTTTGACTTCGTGCTAACACTTCTTGTAAATAGGAAACTAATGGCTGAGGGAAACGTACATATGACAGTTGCTGAGCTCAACGAGCTAATTAACAACAGAGTCGCTGAGGCAATCGCACAATATGCTCAGACACACAACACAGGGTCCAGCTGGGGGATTGGTTAACCCACAAGTCTGCACGTTCAAGATGTTCTTGGACTGTAAACCACACAATTTCAAAGGGTCGGAGGGGGCCATTGGACTCCTTCGGTGGATTGAAAAGGCGGAGTCTGTGTTTGAAATGTGCAACTGCCCTGACGAGAGCAAAGTGAAGTTTGCAACGGGAACATTGGAGGGTCCAGCATTAACCTGGTGGAACTCGAATGTTCAGACTCTGGGGTTGGGTGAGGCAAATGCCTTAACATGGAATGACTTCAAAACTTTACTGCAAGAGGAGTACTGTCCTCGCAGTGAAATGCAAAAGTTAGAAGAGGAATATTGGCACCTCAAGATGGAGGGGTCAAATATTGAAGAGTACACAACCAGGTCACATGAGTTGGCCAGACTTCTACCACACATGGCTACTCCAGCCAGCAAGTGGATTGAAAGATACATTGGAGGACTAGTGCCTCAGATTCAGGGGTTGGTTACTTCAGCAAATCCCACCACCATTCAACAAGCTGTTCGTTTAGCGAATCAGCTTACTGATCAGGCAGTGTTACAGGGGACTCTGCCCAAACGAACATCTGCTACCAAGGTGGGAGATCATAAAAGAAAGTGGGAAGGTAACAACTCAAAGAGTCACAACCAACAATCATATCAGCAAAACCGGAAGCAAGACTCAAACAAGTCTTACCAAAATTCAAACAGTGGTCAGCAATCGTCATCATCGGGGGGTTATATTGGTAAACACCCCAAGTGCAACAGGTGTGGGTATCATCATGCAGGTAATCAGTGTGATAGAGCTAAGTGCCAGAGGTGTGGCAAGATTGGACATGCGGCTAAGGATTGTCGCGGGGAGCTACAGAACAACCACAACAACCAAAACAATAACCAGAACAAATCACAGAAGGGTTGTTATGAGTGTGGCAAGATGGGACACTTCAAGAAGGATTGCCCACAACTCAAGAAAAGTGGGGAGAATAATAATGCAACAGGCAACGGCAACGGCAATGGTAATGGTAATGGCACCAACAACAACAATAATAACAACAACAATGGTGCTAGAGGCAGAGCGTTTGTGATTGGAGGACGTCAAGCGCGGGAGGATCCCAACATCGTTACAGGTACGTTCCTCTTAAATAATCACTACGCCTCTATGTTATTTGACACTGGTGCCGATCGGAGTTTTGTATCTAGTTCACTTGCGAAGTTGCTAAATGTTAGTCCTACTGCCTTAGATAGCCCATACACTGTGGAATTAGCTGATGGTAAGTTAATAGTAGTCGAACAAATCTTTAAGGGATGTATGCTTGATTTGATGGGTCAGACATTGGAAATTGATCTTATGCCTATTACTTTAGGTAGTTTTGATGTAGTCATTGGCATGGACTGGTTATCCAAAAACCAGGCTGAAATCGTATGCCATGAAAAGATTGTTCGTATACCTCTTTCGCAGGGAGAGACATTGTATGTACAAGGCGAGAAGAGCAGTACGCCACTGCGCCTCATATCTTGTATGAAGGCACACAAATGTCTGCGGAAAGGTCATACGGCAGTTATAGCCCTTATAACTGAAAAGCCAGTAGCTAAGAAGAAGATTGAAAATATACCTGTAGTTTGTGAATTTCCGGAGGTGTTTCCAGAAGACTTGCCGGGATTACCGCCTATCAGACAGGTGGAATTTCGAATCGATCTTACACCAGACGCAGCACCGATAGCTAGGGCGCCTTATCGACTTGCACCGTCAGAGATGCAAGAATTATCTACACAATTGCAAGAGTTGTTGGATAAGGGTTTCATACGACCTAGTTTTTCACCGTGGGGAGCTCCAGTTTTGTTTGTAAAGAAGAAGGACGGGACTTTCCGTATGTGTATCGATTACCGGGAATTGAACAAGGTCACTATCAAGAATCGGTATCCGTTACCCAGAATTGACGATTTGTTCGATCAGTTGCAAGGTTCGAGTTACTACTCGAAGATTGATCTCAGGTCTGGTTATCATCAACTAAGAGTTCAGGAGGAGGATATTCCGAAGACAGCATTCAGAACACGCTATGGCCATTATGAGTTCTTGGTCATGCCATTTAGGTTGACAAACGCTCCAGCTGTATTCATGGATCTCATGAATCGTGTTTGTAAACCTTATCTTGATAAGTTTGTCATTGTTTTCATTGATGACATCCTCATCTATTCACAATCTGAAGAAGAACACGCTGAACATCTTCGATTGCTATTGGAATTGTTGAAACAGGAACAATTGTACGCTAAGTTCTCGAAATGTGATTTCTGGATGCGAGAAGTACAATTTTTGGGGCATATAGTTAATGAAAAGGGTATACATGTTGATCCAGCGAAGATTGAAGCGATTAAGAATTGGGAAGCACCAAAGACCCCTACCGAGGTACGACAATTCCTTGGTTTGGCGGGTTATTATCGACGATTCATTGAGGGATTCTCGAAGATCGCTCAACCACTTACAGCTCTTACGCACAAGGGAACGAAGTATAACTGGACGGATAAACAGGAAGCTGCATTCCAGTTATTGAAACAGAAACTTTGCAGCGCACCGATTTTGTCGTTACCGGAAGGGACGGAAGACTTTGTGGTGTATTGTGATGCATCTGCCCAAGGTTTGGGATGTGTGTTGATGCAACGGGAGAAAGTGATTGCTTATGCTTCCAGGCAACTACGAACACACGAAAAGAATTACACTACTCATGACTTGGAGTTAGGAGCAGTGGTTTTTGCTTTGAAGATTTGGAGGCATTACTTGTATGGAACTAAGTGTACTATTTACACTGATCATAAGAGTTTGCAACATATCTTTGATCAGAAGGAGCTTAATATGAGACAACGACGATGGGTTGAGTTGTTGAACGATTATGAGTGTGCGATTAAGTATCACCCGGGAAAGGCTAATGTGGTAGCTGATGCTTTAAGCAGAAAGGATACTTCAACAAGACGGGTTCGCGCACTTATGATGACAATACATACTGACTTACCTAACAAGGTACGCAGTGCTCAGATCGAGGCTTTGAAAAAGGAAAACTTGGTACAGGAATCTTTACGGGGAATGGAAGAACAGTTGGATGCTAAGTCTGATGGAATTCGTTATTTCATTAATCGACTTTGGATACCTTTGTATGGAGGTTTAAGGGAACTCGTGATGGATGAAGCACACAAGTCCAGATATTCAGTCCATCCGGGATCAGACAAGATGTATCATGGTTTGAAGGCACTGTATTGGTGGCCTCATATGAAAGCTGATATTGCTAAGTACGTTAGCAAATGTTTGACTTGTTCGAAAGTCAAAGTGGAATACCAGAAGCCATCTGGTTTACTGCAACAACCAGAGATACCGATGTGGAAGTGGGAACAGATTTCGATGGATTTCATTACTAAGTTACCCCGTACACCGAGTGGTTGTGATACGATATGGGTAATTGTCGATCGATTAACGAAATCTGCTCACTTCTTAGCAATCAAGGAAACTGATAAGATGGAGAAACTGACTCGCATTTACATCAAGGAAGTGGTAGCACGGCATGGCGTGCCAATTTCTATCATATCAGATCGAGATGCCCGATTTACTTCCAACTTTTGGAAATCTCTTCATAAGTCATTGGGGACTCGCTTGGATATGAATACCGCCTATCATCCGCAGACCGACGGTCAAAGTGATCGAACGATTCAAACGCTCGAGGATATGTTACGAGCTTGTGTAATTGACTTTGGTGATAGCTGGGAGAATCATTTACCGTTAGTGGAATTCTCCTACAACAATAGTTATCATACAAGTATTCAAGCAGCACCGTTTGAAGCTTTGTATGGTCGCAAATGACGTGATGCTCCACACATCAACACTGCAAATTTCAAACTGTAAGCACAAACACTCTACTCAATTGGTTTTGTTACAAATATTTGTGCTACATTACATTCTATACATTTTATGTGCTACATTTCATATGTTACATGTTATGGTAGTACATGCATGATTAGTTACACACATTTTGCTATGTGCGGAGTTGCATAGTACAAACAGTTATAGACACTCACTATGTGTGACGTTACACAACACAGTATGATCAAACACAAACAGTCACAGTTAGGTGAACTAACTAGTGTACACGCAAACAGTCACATTGAACGATCACATTGAGTTGTGATGTTGCAAGCATTAGACTTTGTGTGTGAGTACACACAAGCACACAAAATGATCAAATCACACTATCTCGTACGATTTAAACTCGTAAGTAGTTTCCTAACTACTCCTAACACTTACTAATTTTCGGGACGAAAATTCCTTCAACAAGGGGATGATGTGACAATCCGACTTTTTGGATTAAACTTGTTAACTGAAGATAGTGAGATCACAGGCCCAACAAGACAAATTAGGCCCAATAAAGTCTATGAAGGCCCAACAAAGCCTAGTAGGCCCAATAAGACCAATTTAGGTCCAATAAGGCCAAGGTTGGCCCAGTAAGGCCCAAGGTAGGCTCAAGGAGTTCAGGATAGGCCCAATTGTAATTGAGAGGTCCAATTGGGTTAATTTAGCCCAACACTGAGTTAAAGGAACCGATTAGTGACAATTTGGGATTATTAATGTAACGTTGTTAATCGAAATGATATGTTGTCGGTCTAGAATAACCTATAGGAGTTAAGAATTAAGAAAAATTAATTCCTAAGTGTTAAGTTGTTGAAGATTAAACTTGTAATTGATTTTTAGTGTCAATTTTGACTTCCACAAGTCAAAATTCGGCCAATTTGTTAATGAAATTCGAGATTCATCTTAATCCGTTACAATTAACCGAATTAATCATTCAATCAGTCTGCAATGATGATGATTAAACGTTATTATGAACTATTGTAACTGTTAAGTCTCGAATTAAAGGTGATTAGTAGGGTAAAAGTCGAAACCGTCAATGGCAATTATAGTACATCTATAATTCGACTTTAACATTTCGAATTGGGCATTCATACTCATCATTCGGAACTATTAGGTTCTTCTACACTTAACAATTCGGTCTAAAGAGTTGTGAACAGAAGAGTTCGAGTGGAGCTTAGTCGAAGTCCATTTTCTAATCGAACTACATTGAATCATCATCAAAAGAGGTAAAAATCTATTCATATTCAACCTAAACCTGCCGATATAGAGTAAACCCATGTTAATTTTTGCTGAAAACATCGAATAGTATGAACTCCGATTCTAGGGTTCATCATGAAGAATGAATTGGGGGTCTTTGTTCAAACGAATTAAAGAATCGAATTAAAGTTAACAGAGAGTTTCGGAACACTCTGTTTAATGATCATACTTTATCAATTTCATCAAAACATTACGAATTCGTGGTGTTCGATTCTAGGGTTCTTGAGGGGAAAACGATTTGGGGATTTCATAGCAAACGAATTGGAAAATCAAATTGATTGTTATAAATAGTCTCAGATAGTTCCGATCAAGCTAAACCATGTATTAATTTGAGGTTCTAGTATCAGATTTTGTGATTTCGACAGTTAGGGTTCTTGGAGTTAAAAGATTTGGGGGTTTCAACTTAATCTAATCTGAAAACGAAATTAAAGAGCACAGATAGTTTCAAAATCATGGTTTCATTAAAAATCCTATGATTTTGCAAATTAGGATTAGCTAATCGAACGGATTAGAGTTGGGGATTGAGAACTCAAGTTCGAACAGGTTAAGACCAGTTTTATGGGATTATGATGTTTAATCTTTCGAATTAAAACCATTACTAGAGTCGGTTAGATGATTAGAAACGAAGCCCTATGGTTTTAAGAACTATTAAGATCGAATTCATGGTCAATTAGAACCAAATTGCTTCGGCTATAGTTTTCAAAGGGAAACCAGTTGGGGGGAAACATAAAACAATTAGTTTCTGGGTATTATCGTGATACCCTAGCGGGCTGAGTTGGTAGAGCGTGTGTGTTGTGATCAGGAGGTCGCGGGTTCGAGCCTTAGGGCTGCCGGTTTTGGTATTTTCAAATCCTTTTTGAAATTAGCCCATAACTTCTTCGTTTGAACTCCGATTCGACTCGTTCGAATTGCGTTGGAACCAAAATTTCATCCCGAACCAATTGGAATAATAAAAATTGTATTTTAATCCGAAAACGAAATCGCGTATAATTACGTTTATTTAAATAAAATCATATGTGATTTTATCTAAACGATTTCAAAGACGCGCGTACTTACGTATGCGTATTCCTAACACTCTAACATACGTGTGTTGACACGTATGTGATTTCAAGCACAAAACGACATTTCGAATAACACTAGGTTATTGTTTAAACACAGATTCTTCGTAGGAGGATTTCCTACACGAGCTTTTAGTGTGTGATCATTCTGCTAAAATCAAAGGTGCGTACACGGCCCCTTTCTTATTTTAAACTGTTTTGGGGGAGAAAACATGTGCAACAAACTCTTTTTAGATACATATCACTTGCATGAGTTAGCTGTTTACATTATGTGACAACATAGCAATTGAAAGTCCTTACACACCTCGAACCGTTTAGTTTGCTGTAACGCAAAGCGTGGTAGTTGGAAATAGATCTATTAGGTTTGACAAACCTCACCTGTTAGATGGGATCTACGCAGGCGTTTGACTGACCAAACACATTTTACTATTGTTGTGCTAGACAATAGTGGCAAGGCAAAAACATGCTATAGCATGGCAATTCGTCAGCTTCGGTGTCGACCACTTATGTAAATAGTTTATATGGCTAGCTATCATGACTGTGCATGTGTGATTATGTTATCTACAACTTGATATTCAAACTGTTGTTTTGAACATTGTGAATACTTAAAACCTGTGTTATGCACCAACCTTTGTGTTGACTTGATTTACATGTTTTCTCAGGACGCTAAGGCGCGCAATAAAGACTGGCATGGACTAGGAGATAGAGTCGCATGCATTTTAAACATTTTGGATATTTGAATTTGAACATTTGAGTATTTTGTTTTGTAATTTTCATATTACAACTGTTACTGGTTTTTAAACGCTTCCGCAACTTTTGAAAACTCTGATGTTATGTTTTAAAGACCAAAGTATGTTTTGAAATTCATATAGAGGTCTTCGCTATGTCTAATGATCTGAGATCCTGGTTTGTCACGTTCCCAAACGGTATGATTCCGTTATTTGGAAATTGGGGGTGTGACATTTGGATTCGCGAAGTCCAATTCCTTGGACACGTGGTTAATAAACGGGGAATACACGTAGACCCAGCCAAAATCAAAGCGATCAAGAACTGGGAAGCACCCAAGACTCCGACTAAGGTGCGACAATTCCTAGGTCTGGCCGGATACTACCGACGATTTATTGAAGGATTCTCAAAGATAGCTCAGTCACTGACATCCTTGACTCATAAGGATAAGAAGTTTGACTGGGGAGACAAACAGGAAACTGCTTTCAACTTGTTGAAACAAAAGCTATGCATTGAACCCATCCTATCCCTACCGAAAGGATGTGACGATTTCGTGGTATATTGCGACGCCTCGAAACAAGGACTCGGTTGTGTGCTTATGCAACGCGAGAAGGTGATAGCATACGCTTCACGCCAACTAAAGGTGCATGAGAAGAACTACACGACTCATGACCTTGAGTTGGGAGCCGTAGTATTTGCTTTGAAGATTTGGCGACACTACTTGTACGGCACGAAATGTACCATCTTTACCGATCATAAGAGCCTACAACACATCTTCGACCAGAAGGAGCTAAACATGAGGCAACGAAGATGGGTCGAACTCATCGGCGATTACGATTGCGCCATCAAGTACCATCCAGGCAAGGCAAACGTAGTGGCCGACGCGTTGAGTCGAAAGGAAACAACAAAACGCGTGCGTGCGCTACAACTCACGATTCATTCTGAATTACCAAATCAGATACGAATCGCACAACAAGAAGCCCTAAAAGCTGAAAATCTCACTCTTGAAGCCATGCGTGGCATGGATAAACAAATAAAAGCAAAAGACGACGGAGCTTATTACTTAATGGATCGGATATGGATTCCACACTACGGGGGATTGAGAGAAGTAGTGATGGACGAAGCACACAAGAGCCGGTATTCCGTACATCCGGGCTCTGACAAGATGTATCACGATTTGAAGACAACCTACTGGTGGCCAAACATGAAAGCCGAGATAGCAACTTACGTGAGTAAATGCCTAACGTGCTCAAAAGTCAAAGTTGAGTACCAGAAGCCATCAGGGTTACTTCAACAACCGGAACTACCAATGTGGAAATGGGAACAGATTTCCATGGACTTCATCACTAAACTGCCTAAGACGGCAAGTGGTTGCGATACCATCTGGGTTATCGTAGACCGACTGACGAAGTCTGCCTATTTTCTACCCATCAAGGAGATTGACAAGCTAGACAAACTCACTCGGGTTTATTTGAAGGAAGTGGTCACTCGACATGGAGTGCCAATCTCGATAATCTCGGATCGCGACAGTCGCTTTACGTCGCATTTCTGGAAGTCTTTGCATAAGGCTTTGGGCACGAGATTGGACATGAGTACCGCTTACCACCCGCAGACGGACGGACAGAGTGAGCGAACTATACAAACCCTGGAGGACATGCTTCGGGCATGTGTCATTGATTTTGGCAGTAGCTGGGAGATTCATTTACCATTAATTGAGTTCTCGTACAACAATAGCTACCACACTAGCATCCAAGCTGCACCATTCGAGGCACTTTACAGACGTAAGTGTCGATCACCCATTTGCTGGGTGGAAGTTGGGGACAGCCAACTGACCGGTCCAGAACTAGTGCACGAAACGACTGAAAAGATCGTGCAAATACGCAACCGGATGGCAGCAGCTCGAGACAGACAGAAAAGCTATGCCGACAAGCGACGCAAACCGTTGGAGTTCCAGGTGGGAGACAGAGTGTTACTCAAGGTCTCGCCCTGGAAGGGAGTCATAAGGTTTGGCAAACGAGGTAAGTTGAACCCTCGTTACATTGAACCCTTCGAGATTACAAAACGAATAGGCCCTGTAGCCTACGAGCTGAACCTGCCAGTTGAACTGAACATCGTACACAACGTATTCCACATCTCGAACCTCAAGAAGTGCTTATCTGATGAGACACTTGTTATTCCTCTCGAGGAGATACAGATCGATGAACAATTGAACTTCGTTGAGGAACCGGTGGAGATTATGGACCGGGAAACCAAGAAGCTCAAACTCAGTAAAATACCGATAGTAAAGGTGCGATGGAATTCGCGACGTGGACCGGAATTCACGTGGGAACGTGAAGACCAGATGAAACAAAAGTACCCACACCTGTTCACGGAACAGACAAACACTAACAACACAAGTTGAATTTCGGGACGAAATTCTTTCTAACAAGGGGAGGATGTGACACCCCGTATTCTCCAGGTCAGCTTTATATTTATTTAAATGTTTATTGTACACGTGGCACTAGAATTAGATCGATTTAGTGTGACACATGGCACGACATTACAAACACTGGCACACAACAGGATAATTCGTGGAATTATCGGCAAACAACACACACGTGTCAAAACACACGAACGTTGGTGAACGTCTAGCACACTGTGTAGCACAACACTCGAAACCTCACAAAACACTCGCACATTGAACTTGAAAGTTCAAACAAGGCCAAACGATAGTTCGTAGACGTGAAAACGGCGATGAACGGATCAAACCCACTGAAATGGGCCTATTGGGCTCTTCAGGGGATCTGTCGCGCTACGCGAAGGCCCACAAAGAACCTGTCGCGGTACACAACAGGTGGGCGGGGGAAATTTGAACCCCGAATCCCCTCGCGCTACGCGAGACCAACCTTGCACCGTGTCGCGCTACGCGACGACACCCAGTACGCAGAAAATCTTTATTTAACCAAGAAAATCACATCCTACTCTACCTTAATCATTTCTCTCGACCAAACACGCCACCCCTCGACTGATTTCGCCTTCTACCCCCTGCTACCACCATTGTTACCCAAAAACTCCATTGTTGAAGGCATAGATTGAAGATTTGAAGCTTAGAAGTGGAAGGGATTGCTAGGAACTTGAAGAACCACCGTCACCTTCCTTGTTCTTGACCCAAACCCACGAACCAGAGGTTTAGGAGCTGCTACCATCATCATCTCAGGAACTTGGAAGCCTTGGAAGGTAGTATATCATTCCTTGTAGCTTAAAAACACTCACAAGCACACATGCATGTGTTAAAACCCACATGCAAGCACCCATGGTTCACATGCATGGAATTTGCTTCTGGGTTTGTTGATTTATATGTGTTTTATGAAGATCTAGAATGATTAGAATGCACCTTATGATGATACAAGATGTTGTGTAAGTATAGATTTCATGTTTTGTTCATAAAGTGTTGAGATATTGCCATGCATGTATGATCTAAGGCATTTTAGATAGTTTTGTTGATGTTAAGATGATTCTTGATAATGTATAAGTGTCCTTGCAAGATTAGATTGTGATTATGATGGTCAAAATGTGATTTAGAGGCAAACTTACTATTTTTAGTAACTTTTTAGTCACAAGTTGATTATTTGGTGAAAATGATGAACATGCATGAACACTAGAATGTTATTTGATGGATATTATGATGATTAGAAGTTTAGGAATGGGATTTGGAACTTGATGGTAGTCACAAATGATAACTTTCTATTTTTAGTAACTTTTAAGGATGAAATAATGCTAGGTGATGAATTGGATTATGTTAGTATGTTTAAAGGATGTTAAATGAGTTACTATGATGATTTGTAACATGAAAATAGGTTTAGAAATGTTAAATGGTCATTTTTATGCAAAAACCACAAAGTTACTATTTATAGTAACTTTATCTTTACAAAAACCGACTCGTGAACATTTTGTGTGATTTGAACATGCTAGATGACTTGTTATATTATAACATGATTGATTAGATGCTAAGTTAGATGGTTTCCGATGTCACGTATGCTATAAATGGAAACTTTCCATTTTAGGAAACTTTTATGTACTAACATGTTATAAACGACTTATGTGAACCCGTATGATGATGTGCTATGTGTTAACATGATCACGTAGGACTAATGAGCATGATAGAACTCTAAAACCAATATGTTTTGTGAACTTTCCAAAAATGGAAACTTACTATAAATAGTAAGTTGTCCATAGACGCGACATGCGCGTCTTGCACACGACGAGCACTTACACACTTGCTACACGATTCACAACCGTCACACGGTTCACCAACGGGTCGTTGACTTGACACGGTCAAACTTGGTCAACTCTAGTCAAACATGGTCAAACACGGTCAATGTGGACCAACATGGTCAAACACGGTCAATGTGGACCAACACAGTCAAACACGGTCAATGTGGACCAACACAGTCAAACACGGTCAATGTGGACCAACACGAGCAAACACGGTCATTGTGGACCGACACGGACAAACATGAACAACCAAGGGTTGTTGGACACAAATACGAGCACTAACACGAACACTAGCACGGTCACTTACACGAACTCACGTACGGTGTACGATATAGGTTGCCGGTGACCGATACGCCTTACGACGCAGGAGTTTACGCTTGACTTGTACTTACTTCTTTAAGGTGAGTTCACGGCCCCTCTTTACTCTTTTACAAGCTTTTCAAATAGGGGGAGAATACTTGTTGAATCGAGTCAAACATTTATATTTGAACAAACAAATTGTGTATGCTGGTTTATTAGACAAACATAAGTGTTGTATCGTAATTAAGCCCTCGCAAAGTCTTACCGTTAATGTATAAACAACGAGGTGAGTTTGAATAGATCTATTTGGGTGTGACAAGCCCCGCGTGGCGAAAATGTTGACTGGAGGTCATAACACGTGAAATCTCGACCTATCTTGCTATGTTATTACGAGACATAGCGGAGGCAAGGACTAACAAGTCTAGTTTCGGTAGTGACGCACTGACACGTGGAGCCAAGGGCTCGGGACTAACATTAAATAAACAGTATGACACATGTTTTTCTGAATTACTACCTATGCTTATCAAAACCTGTGAACTCACCAACCATTGTGTTGACATTTTTTCTTAAACTTGTATTCTCAGGTAACTAGCTGACAGGCACTCGGAAACAGGAATGCACTTAGGGGATTTGAGCATAGGATCCCGCATGCATTTTTAACTCTTGTCTTTCGAAACAATTTAGACTTTTATTCTGTTTTAAACAGTGTTGTGATAAACTATTTACATTTCCGCTGCATTTTGTCAAACATTTGATTTTCCGCTGTAATATATATGATAACTTTTATTCCGCTGCAAACCATTTTATGAGTGTATGTGTCAAACTTTGGATTTGTGAACGCATATAGAGGTGTTCTATATGACCTTGAGCTGTGATTCTGGACACGTCACATCCACGTGGACATGAGCCACGAGTGGGAATTTGGGGGTGTGACAAAATGAATCACGATTTTGAAACGAGCTTGATTAAAATTATGGGTCATCATAAACTAGCAATATTTGATAACCTTCGAGGAAAGGTGTCCCATAAAGCTCTTGATTTTTTGGTCGAGGAAAAAGATAAAATAAGAGTTATGCGCGACTCAAATATGACGAGTGGCCACCAGCTTTGGACGAGTTGTGGGTTGCCGTGCGCTTGTAATATATCAAAATATTTAAACACATGTTCGTAATATTAAATGTAAATCTTAGATGTTTCACACGTAGTTACTGTTATATTAATTTTAAATATAAATTATACAGATAAGAAGATACCGCTCTCAGATATAGATATTTTTTGTACAAAACTTAACACAGCTAACCCAACACTGTTAGAAGAAAAAGAAATTGATGTTATAGGACAAATGGGTTTGGTTACAGAAGAAATAAATTCCAAACCTCCTGAAATAAAAAAGAGTCTAATAAAGAAGGTGTTGTCGCAGGTATTTCCAAATAAAAGCGACAAAAATGCGCCTTCAGTTCAAAAGGATACACGTGGTCGTCCAACTTTAAAGGCACAGAAACAAAAAGAGTAAGACGTTGTTAAAGATAATTTAGCGTCCCAAGAAAGTACATTTGAACCTTCGAGGCTTAGTTCGTTTACAGCTGTGACCGAGAAAAGTCAGAAACCCGTATTTCGGCGCAGTCGTTCCACATCGGTATCAAAAGCAATGCCACTATCGGACTCGCAAAGTCAAAACGAATTCCGTTTTCCACATAACATGAAGCCAGAAGGATTAAACAATGTTTATCGCTTCGGTCGTCACATCCTTCCTTTGCTTCAACCTTACGTGATAAACATACAAGATGTCGATCCAGATGGTAACTGTGGTTTTCGTTCTGTAGCCGTGGGTTTAGGATTCGATGAAAATCATTGGGCATTTATTCGACAACAATTCTTGCACGAATTGGATTTCAACGAAGATCTGTACAGATATGTGTTTAACTCCTACGACCCATGATCTTATGATGTACTACGCAACACAATAAATTGGCAATAGATTGCACCTGCTCCTGCCGAACATTGGATGTTTATGCCTCACACAGGTTTAGTAATTGCTCAAAGATTTGGCGTAATCGTTCACCTTTTCAGCAGTCGAGGTCCTCAAACCATTTTTCCTTTGTGGACATCTGCTAATAGTTTGCCGCGACATAACGTCGCATCATTAGTTCATCTTGGCGTCCATTACATTAATGTTACCTTACAAGGATATTATCCAATGCCAACGGTAAATCCTATTTGGAAACGTTAACGAAATGATGCCGCATCCGACTGGGAGTTCGTATATCATGACAGGCTGCAAGAATATCAAAGGTTTATAGATGAAAATAAGTTGGTCGACTACATAGACGTGTAAATGTAAAAAACAAATTCTTGAATTAAATGTAATAAAAATGAATTTTTTGTGTATATTTAAAAAAGAAAATAATAAAGTTAGAACAGTACGGCCCGTACTGTTCCTGATTATATTCAAATTTCAGATTCATTTTTACTTTTTTCACACACACAAACTCACAAAACTCTCTCGTCTTGGTCTATACACCCCGAGGCGTTGTTACACCATATTGCCGCCAGGTGCGACGAGATGGCCCAGGCGGATCGTCGTCAGGCTGCCTGGGAGACACGCATCGAGCGACGGCTCGATGATTTGGTATAGTGGTCGGTTGCGTCAGAGCATGCGCGACGGGACGGATCACAGCTTCCACCGTTCCCGGAGCCACGCGTCTACGCAGACGACGGATCGTCCACTGGACCATCCAGAGGTTCGTAGTTAGTTTTGTATTGTTGTATTTTGTTTCCTTATATGTAAAACTTATGCTGTGTAGATATATCAACCTAAAATAAAATAATTATTCACTCAAACCAACTTATTTATTTTGTTTTGAGTCAAAATTGTCAATCTAGTATTTAATATACAGGTCTTATAGTGTTATAGTTGTTTTCTAAAAAGATTTTTTTCCTAAAATTAATAGTTAACAAACGGGTATTATCAATAAAATAAAACGAAAAAATAGTCATTAAAAATCAATTTGAATGAGTAATCTCAATCTTTATTACATTTGTCTTCTTATGGGTTGTGATTTCTCTAGCAATTTAGTGTATCTTCATCCATGTTGTAATCAACTGTCATGTATTGTAACAACCATCCAAAATTCAAGTCTGTTTTTAATTTTTTTATTTAAAAATTATACATGTTAGTTTTAGCAAATAAAGTGTGGACTATAGTGGTGTGAATATATTACACAAATATGACATGTGCAATAATTAAAAATAATAATATAACCATGTATAAATATGTATAAAAATATGACATCGATAAATTTGTAAATATTACCCGGCATTAAACTATTTATCCTAATCCGTTAAAATAAGCTAGATACACACATGCATACTTATAATCACAAACACGCGCGCGCGCACACACACACATATATATCAAGAAACATGAATACATGGATGGGTATTTCATATACACATGCATACGTGAGTGTACACACACCCATATATACACACACATACATGGTTGTAGAAGTCGCTAGGCGCTAGTTAGGCGGTGAGACACTGCCTAGGGATTAATGGGTGCTAGGCAGATTTGAATTTTTATATGTAATTTTACAAATATATATTATATACACACATTAGTATCAATAATTTAATATAATACTTCAAATAATTTAAAAAATAAGCTAAGCATATTAAGTCAAGTACTTCAAAGTTCAAACTTAAACACTGAGTTCAATGTTTAAAGATCGATTACGATGTTAAGTGGTTGGATTCGATGTTTCAAAGACATATAGGGAATTTTTGGTTGATAAATGTCTAAATAATCATGAAATTAGTATTTTTTACCAAAAAAAAAGTCAATAAAAGTCCAAGAAAGTCAATAAAAGTCCAAAAAAAAGAATCAGACTAGGCCAACTAGGCCCTCCTAGACAACTTAGGCACCACCTAGCGCCTAGACGGCCGCCTATGCTGATTTTTATAACTCTATGTATATATATATGTATGTATGTAAAACTAATATCTTTAAAAAGATTTGAATCTATGAAAAATCAATTTAAGTCCTTCAAAAATCATTGCATCATATCAAATAAAATGCTTGGAGTACTTTCATATCTCATCAATACCAAGACTAGGATATGCAACATCTTAAACCCTTATAAATTCGTCACTCTTATTCCATGAGCCGAATACCCTTCCAAAATACTCCAAATTATCCCATCTTCTGCAGAATCCATCCTCTATCTCATCCAAGTATTCGACCTCCAAATAGCCCTAATGAAGACTGCGCAAGAAAACGAGCTGTAGTGGGACCTCATCTTTATCACCTTAATTAAGCTATCAAACGAACTCCAAATTTCGGTTAAAAATCTAGCAGCATGTGATCACCAAAGACGACCTCAAAATAGCCTACAAGAACCACGAAATCCTTGAGACATCATAGGTAAGCTTTGCATCTTTTGTTTTTGAGAAACCAAGAGTCTTTATGCTCATATAAAACTACTGAATTCTTCATAAGATCTATTCATCATTTTGATATCATATGAAGCCATCATTCATCTCTGAATCCAAACCATAAACATCAAACTCCTTGTAAGCCTAAACCATTGATATGTTATTCATTTTCCTGTTTAAAACTTTTAATTTATATAAAAGTATTTTGTAACATACAAACACACCATCATATTTATATTTTTTGAAGTTATATATAATTCTTTGAAATGCTTTACACGTACCAAAAGACTGTTGGATATTGGATGTCCGATTAACGATAAGTTCAATGTTATTATAATAGGTATGATCCAAAGAGTTACACTTTGGAAGGCAACGACTTGATGTTTAATTGTTAAACATAATATACGATCACAAACTATCGATTATAAGGATTTGGTAATATTATTATTTGTGAAATAATAATTGGTGGGAATTAATTATAGAGATAATGAATTCGTTAGACTAACAAAGTTTTGAACTTTGTTATAAGGGATTATTGATTAAATGTTAATAAATAAAATAGAGGATTAATTAAATAAATGATATTTAATTAGTTAAACATTAGTTATTTAATTATACTTAACTAGTTAATTAGTTAAGTAGTTAAAATTGTGTTAGCAAAGAATAATCAATTAATTGTTAATTGATTAAATAGGAATTAAAGTAATTAAAAGTTAATTACTTAAGGGTTTGAAGTGTAAACTATTATTTTATAAATAATGGGTTTACACTCCAAAATATAGGGATCTAAGATTTGAAACAATCAAAACCCTAATTCCTTTTCCCTCTCCCTAAGAAGCCGTCACAGCCACCATCATTGGGGTTCTCGTCCGGAATACCACCACCACGACCGAGCCTTTCCTAGGTCGGACATAGGGACGCAACAGGGTTGTAACTGGGCCACATCGGGGCTGATTTGAGGAGAACCGCCGAGGAACACAGGCCGCAAGGAGGAGCAAAGGCCGGGGTTTCTGCCTGCCGCACGGGAGCCACTAAAGGGCCGCACCCAGGAGCCGCGACCAGGCCAAATCCGAGCCACCTACGGGCTGCATCAGGGCCGCAACCAGGCCGCACCAGGTCTGGACCAAGGCTTCCCTGCCTAAGCCGAGCCGATCCAAAATCTGTTTTTGGATTTTTCTAGAGTTTCGTGGGACGAGATCCGGACTCGGGTGATCGTATTGAGTCAACTAGCGAGACCATTGTCGATCCATCGTGTGGATTTGGAACCGCTTTGTAAAGGTCGATTTCTAAAACACCCTATGGTTGTTTTGTTTAATTTAATTGTTGTTTAAACGGTTTGTAACTGGATCCTGATTTGGAATTGTTTCGATTGCGAATCGAAAGGTTATAAAACCTAAATGCTTCCGCTGTGTCAGATCTGATATGTCTGTTTAATCCGATTTTATGAAAATTGATTTAATCAATAAATATAATTAATTGAATCTGATTAAATAAAAAGTAACCTATAATTCCCAACAGCAAAAGACATGCACATTAAACTGAAAAGCTATTAAATATGTAATATAATACACAGAAAGTTGGTTCATGGAGACTATTAAATAGGTAAGCCTAAACCAAAAGACATACAAAAGCTAAACTGAAAAACTACTAAAGACTATGTACATTAAATTTACATTTTTTTATACATTTATTGGCACATGTGATATCTAATGTGACTTAAACATTAAAAACACTAAATATGTAATATAATACACGCAAAGTTGGTTCATGATGATCATTTTCCTAATAAAACATTAAACCGCTAAGAATTATTAAAACCCGTAAAATCATTTTGAAACCAAACCCAAATGAACTAATCTAATAGGTTATGAAATTTTGAAACATTATATGAAACTATAATAATATGAAATAAGTAGCAACCATTTTGGATGCTTTATACATGCAAGTATCCAAAGACCCAAACGGATAAAACTGTCCTTAACTTCAATAAATTAAAACTAAATGATTTTTTTTTATCAAAAATTTATAAAATGTTCCAGAATAATTATTTATATGATTAATTTATGAAAAATAACTAAAATAAATTTTATAAATTTATTAAATATTTTATCAAAAACTACAAATTAAAGTCACTAGCCGACATATAAATCGTTTAAACTATCAAAACAAGATGAACTTTAGATTCTATAAATTATAATGATTTTATGAACATATAATAATAATAATAATATAAAGTTGTTAAACTTGTTAACGAAGTTGGTAGATGTCGTATACAAAAACCCCACCGATTGAAACCGTTACAATTATATAAAAGTCTAATTTTTAAAATTGTAATGTCAATATATTGTCAAAGATTCCATACATGTTATTATAACGTATTAGTATGATAAAATAATTTTAAATGTTTATTATATCATTACCTAGAAAAATGTGTTAAAAACCATCTTGAATATCTGAAATTCAATATAAATCAATTTTGTGTTGAACTTTACCTAAAAATTATAAAATCATTTCATATGTATAAATGTTATATAAAATGAGTTAAAAAAACTTTATTAATTTATTTATCTTATATTATTTCACATTTAAAAGTCTTGAAAATGGCTACCGACTTAAACTGTAAGAACCGACACGAACTCGTTTTCGGAAACTTTAATACTAATTTTGCATACTTATGATTATATATTTATTATAATGTTTACCACAATCAAAATGATATATTGCTTATATCGAAACCCAAAACCATTTTAAAAAAGATCCGTGTAACCGAGTTTAAAATTATAAAAACGATGAAAATGTAAAAATCATTAAATTTTTAAAATGAATACATGAATTGTTCATTCATACATGCATTACTCATCAACACAAAAAAAATGTTGAATGCCCATATTAGTAAGGATACAGAATGACAATATTCAAGTAAGAAAGCTTCACCTAATAAAGTTTCTATGATAAAAACTGACTAAATAAAGGATCTTTGTAAACAAATTACATCCATATAAATAAATAAAATTTTCACAGATATAAGTAACGTGCTATAGAGCATATTGTGTGTATAGTAAGTCAATAAAATAATGTTTAGAATAATATAATAATAACAACAACAATAGAAATAAAAATAATAATAATAGTAAAGATAATATAATACGTAGGCGTGTAACACCCTCAACCTAATTATGACATAATTTTCAAGTGATCAAGGATCTTAACTTGGTGAGTTCTCGAGCTTTTAATTTCCCCGTTTTGTTTTACTATCTTGGAGTGAATGCATGCCATTATAAAAATACAGTGTATAAATAATCAAGATTTCTCCATGCTAAGTTATCCCGGTATAGCACATTTACTCTAATACGTGGAGCCATTAGTAACGTAAATAGTACTATTTTGGGAAGCTCTCTCATATAGTGGAAACACCACAACGCATGTTCATAATTAATATATGTCCAACCATGGGGATATGGACATTGGGATGCTTAGGTATAAGACTAGCACATTGTACATGTTATGCCAGTGTGACTAGATCAAGGATTGGATGTGCGGCTTCTTTTATATTACACTAGTTATTCAAAATGTTTATAAATCATTGTTTAATGTTTTAAAAACTAGCGTGTTCTCACCATCTTTTACTGATCAAATATTTTTAAGCAAGTATATTTAATAAAGTAATGAATGGAAGAAAACACTTAAGATTGGAGCGTAACTGAGGGGTTACATTATTAGATTTTGCATGTTATTAGACTATTTATGTTATCTTAAAGACAATTTTATGTAATGTAAATATAATGATGCACGGTGTTGGGCCATGTCATTTAAATAATCATATGCATATTTAAGTTTAGGGTTGGTATACAGTTTGTTTATCCTCACACCTTTATGTCGGGGTGTGACATGGATCATCTGACACATGTTCATCTTCCGGTTGGTGTTTGTCTTTCGGTTGGTCTTCATGTTCCAATGAGTTTTCAAGAAATATGTCATCATTGAACCAAATCCAATGCATATTATTAGTATCTTCATCTCATTCCTCAAGATTTGAAAAGTTGCCAGTTGTGGAGAAAGAACCAGCTGGTTTGAACAAACAGTCAGTTTTTAGAGGGCAGAGGTTAATGTGACAACCGGTACCTGACTGTCCGGCAAATCCATACGATATGTGTACTTTCACTCGTAACTGTGTGTAAATATTATGTGATAAACAATGTGTGATAACTATTCAGTGAAAACAATTAACAGTTGTATGTATTTCAATGAGAATTGAGATACAAATATACAACCACACCTGTGAAATAATAGTTGTGAAAAACAAAAGACAAAAAAAACATATCGGTTGCGATCTGATATCCATAAACAAAAGGAATCAGATGGCCGGCAATTCAGTAAGGAAACAATCTGAAACTATTCATAACAATGTGAAAACAGTTAGGATTAGTTGAGTTCTTCTGTGAGAACGCACAATTCAAACAACAGTTCAGTATCGTTTACGAACGATGAACTGGCAGAGTGTTTGCGTGGGTGACGATTCACACAAACACATCTGTGAGTTTAACGTTCTGAATGGCAACTAAAAAATAGAAAAAAACATATCAGAAAGTGAAACTTATGATCGTATTCGTACAGTTAGCGCTTTGTACGAAAACACGCATAAGTTACTTTTTAATGACGAAATGGCGAAAATAAACGATTACGAACTTTAAAATAATAAAAAAATAAAATAAAAATAATATTTATTAGGAATCACAACCTAAATAGATTTAAGATAAACTATTTTTATAAAATTATACGTGATTAACGTTACGTAACGAAATAACGTAAACTAACGCGACCGATTAAGACCGAACACGCTGGTAAACACCTGGGGTATAAAACCCCATTTTCTTCTCCATCCCCCTTCATTTCCAGCTGAAATATTCCCTCTCTCTCATCCATAACCCGTTTTCTCTCTCTACTCTCTGTCTAAAGCTTCATCAACACTCCACCATAGCAAACGACCACCAAATTTCGCGTTCTTGGTGTCTAAACGACCCTCTCAATGAGTAGAACAAGGAAGTACAAGGGATCTAACCTAAAAAGAGCTCATTTGGATGGAAATCTAGAGAGAAGTTCGGCCAGAAGTGGGTTTTCTTCATCACGGTGGTATGAGCTTGAAACTGAGTTTCATCACTTTAAACCACTTAGGTTGTGCAAGAAAATGGGTTTAGGACTTGAGGATGAAGTCAGTTTGAAGGTTTGAACGTTCGAGCGGGGTTGGGGAGGCTGGACTGAAACAATATCGATGGGAGAAACCATTGAACTGGTAGTAGCGATGGACTGTTGATTCACAGCCAACTTCAGGTCGACTCTACCAAGTTCGACGAGAGTTAATGGGCTGGGAATGACTGAACTTGGCAAGTTCACAGGGGTACAAGATAGTTTGGAATGACATCCATTGATAATACTAAGTTTGGGACAATAAAATCGATGACAGACCATGTGCAGATACTACAGGTTCGAGTGTTCGACGGTGCCATGGGTTATGTTTTCAGATTAGTATGCGTCGATATCACCCAGTCTATCATCGATATGAACATCTGGTTTCCTCTAAGCAAATTGGGGGCTGGAAATTATTGAAATATACACCTCCTGGTCATGCCATCGATAATAAAGGAGCTGCCGACATTGTTAGTGTCGACAACCTTCTTTTTGTGGTTTCAAAAGCTGAACGGAAATAGGCCATCGATATTGAATTTCCACTTTGTCGATACTAGCACTACAACCTCTCTTTGTATTTTGGGTGCTGAATAAATTCATGTTTTTGATGGTGTCCCACGTGCAGTCGATATTAACATGGAATGGATTAATATTAAACCTTTAAGTTGATCCAGTTGGTTAAATTTAGTCACAAACAATATATATAAACAAACAAAGGTTAAACCATAACAATGGGTAACAAGGAAGTGACCAAGAGGATGTCAATATGTTGAGAACACTTAAGACTTTATTAAATGTTAAAAAGAGATTTTATAAATTAAACTTAGTTTTTATAAATTAAACCTAATCTTTTATTAAAATATATTTAATCAACATTATATAAATAAGTTTCTGTTATGAATAAGTAAATCTAGTTTTGTAATGAAACATCATTTACATAAAACAAGAGTAACACTCTTATGTGAAACATGAGACTTAGAAAACTTAATGTTTTCTAATAATTTCAAAACATGTTTTCTTTCAATATAAATTCTAGCTACATCAAGTAGGTCAATGGGTAAAGGTTATTAGGGATAACATCATAAAACTATTTAGTAACAAACCTAGTAACTCATTAAGTGAGGTCTAGGACACTTAGTTGAGTTGCACAATTCTCATCACCACTCTTAAACATATACTAATGTTAGCAATGGTGAACACAAACGAATCAAACACAGGATCTTGAAAACAACATCATTGCAACAACAGTGAGCGCGTGCATTTCTCAAGTCTAAGTCAAGCACTTCAACACCAGGTGAGTTCATATGCCCCGTTTTCTAATCTTTTAATTTTAAATGCGGGGTTGAGAAACATGCTAAAATCTTTTATTCATTTAAAAGCTTAAGTACATTATTACAATTATCATGCTTTCTAGATAATAAGGGTTTAATCTTTATTATCATATCATTATCATTATGTGTGTTTGTGTGTGAAATGACATGTATGATAGACCATGTATGATATCATGATAACATAATTTCATGATATCATCAAATTAATCAAATGACACAATGTATTAAATTAGATTTCATATTACTGGGTTATAACACTGAGATGACAACGAGATATCACTGAGACAATTACTAGAGATCACAAGAATGATATTCATGAAAGTATAATTTCATGCTGACATTATTCACCACATTTACTAACACAGTGTAATAAGACAAGATCTTATAACACGTGTTAAAACCATTGAGAACACATAACATTGGGATAGCAGTTGGGAAAACTACTTGTGATATAGAGGATGACATTATGATAACATAGCTTTGTGATGTCACCTCCCACATATGCTAACACTGTTTTATAAGACAGGATCTTATAAAACAATGTTAATGACTAAAGATCATAACATTTGTGTTCGTTTCATTGAGATCACATCATTTGGTCAAGATGACAGTGATTCATTAACTAAGGGTGTAAATCATTGCCTGAGTTATTTATATAGTTTTCATATGTATGATAATTATAAAACTCATTATCACAGTATGGGTGGATTTCGATATAATTGCTATAGGGTTAGTTAATCTAACGGGATCACACTGAGCACTAAATGAGCTATCATTCTAATTAATGACAGAGAAAAATGGTTTAGGAATATATGCATATCTCTTAGATATTATGGAGAGAATATCTTACCCTCCGGACTGGTCAGCAATGACAGTCACAGAGACAATTAAGTCTCACCCTTATAGATATCATGGAGATGATATCTTACAATTCGGACTGGTAAAAATGACAAGCATAGAGACAAATAAGTCTCAACCTTATAGATATCATGGAGGGGATATCTTACAATCTGGACCGGTCAGAAATGACAGTCATCGAGACCCTTAAGTCTCATCCTTCTAGATATCATGGAGAGGATATCTTGCATTTCAGATTTATCAGCAGTGGCAGGAATAGAGACAATTAAGTATCACCCTTATAGATATTATGGAGAGGATATCTTACAGGCCAAACTGGTCAGTACTGACAGTCATAGGGACTATTAAGTCTTGCTCTAGATATCGTTAGGGGATATCTTACATTCAAAGTTGGTCAGAAATGATCAGCTAATAGAGACTATCAAGTCTCTATCTCATAGGTATCGTTGGGGGATATCTACAGGCCGGGCTCCTCCGTAAGGAATAGCTAACAGAGACAATTATGTCTCTATTCGAAATTATTGGGGAAAATCAAATTGGGGATTTATATGTGTGAATTAAAATGGGTATCCATAGTTACAATACAGGTGGTATGTAGTTCAATTAAGCATGTGGTGGGCTGGTGGCTTCATTCGTGATACGTATGCCCTATATATAAATGTGCTTAGCTGGACGATATACTATCTGTAGGTGTAACTATGGAGAGAACATTGGTGTGTGATAATGCAAATCAATTTAAAACCGCACTTGTGTGTGATATCATGAATTGGGAATATCGAATTTCAATCATTATCATTTGCTAAAACTTATGAATTCACCAACCTAGTGTTGACTGTTTGTTTTAAATGCATGTATTCTCAGGTGGCGAATAGGTTTAGTCACCAAAGTATCAGGACATAAGCCTGTGGGACCATATAGAGGACTTAGCTTACTTTTTGGATGCATTTACTTTTGCTAACATTATGAATCGTTTTTGTAAATCTTGTGCAGATACAAGATATAAACTATATGATTCTTTTGAGTAGATTTACTTAGTTAAATTATGAACACATACTGTGTAATTTAACTTTGTAATTCTATGTATTGAATGTCATGTTAGCATTTCTCATTATATATCATGTGCCATGTAAACAATCTGATCATTTCGATTATCACATTATATCACGCCCCGAGAACCTTTCGCCCGATAGGATAGTCGATCCAACCCACCGGCTCGGGGTGTGAGAGTTATGCAGGTTACAAAGCGACTGTTTGCTCAAAAGTGAAAGATATTTCCTCATCAATTTGACATAGCTATGATTATTAAGGTTGAAAAGTGAATCACATATTAATGTATTATATGTTGTTTAAATATATAAGTTAAAGATATGTTAGTTGAAAATATACAAATATAATCATTAAAATATAACCATCAAATTATAACCATTGGAGTGTAACCACATGATTAAAGATAACTATTAAGGAAATAGTTTCTACTATAACCGTTGGAAATATAAATAGTTAAATGTAAACTGTTTAAATTTATAGCCGTTAAAATATAACCATTAAAATGTATGATCGTTTAAATGTATAACTGTCGTATTATAATCATTTAAATATCAACATTTATATGTAAATTGTTTAAATATATAGTTGTTTTAATATGTAATCATTGAACTATGATTGTTCTATTATGACTGTTGTATTATAACCATTTAAATGTATATTTGTTTAAAAATATAATCTTTTAAATATATAATTGTTAAAATATATAACTTTTATTTTATTTTTTTAATTATTTATAATATACAATCAACAATGAATCAATCCAAATACAACAAAAGAAATGAAATAAATAAACATGTAATCTTAAACTATATACAATATGATGTCTATATATCAAAATCTAAAAACGAATAACTAAAAGCATATGTATGTCGCGGTCTTGTGTCACACCCCCACCATCGGCAGAAACAAGGGAGATGCGACGAAACTGTATATCGAGAACTCAATAAATATCAGAGAATGCTAACTCTTCTACTTAACTGTAATCTCCATAAATAGTCTTAGGTTAGTAATTGAAATACATGCAAAGAACAAGCATCAAATAAAAAGTTGGTGAGTTTGTAGGTTTTATATCCTGATCAAACATTTGAAATAATAGTGTTTGTCATTTAAGGCACAAGTAAATTTTTTTTTTATCAAAGTTTAGTAGGATTGCAATCCCAAATTGCTAAGCTATCATTATAATATGTAAAACATAAGTATGATTTAATGCGATCTACATGATTCCACAACTATACCTATGACTTCTTGTATTACCCCTTCTATTAATGACTTATCACAAAACATTAGTTCAGGTGGAAATATACTATTAATTGAACAATGTAGTTATGGTTGGCGCTACCAAACCATGAATGGAGGTTTGTCAGACCCCTCTGGTACTAACTTATATTAATCCATTGGCTCGAAACCCTGAGTTGAATGGTTGTGTAGAGTATCGAGGAATTAGTGTGATAATTCTTGTCTCATGCAATAATCCTTTCTTGTCTCATGAAACATACCTCGAGTAGTAAGTGCATGGATATGGTAAAAGAATTCTTGTATCATTGTAAAAATATGCATTGTAGATGTATTTCCTCCAAAATACATAAAATGAAAAAGAGGCCATGAATACTCACTTTGTGTGCAGTGTCATGTTTATTGATCAACTGTGTATCAATAACGAATACTCTTGTTTTATGTGTTTATCTGACACGCTGTCATACGTAATCTAAAGCTTCCTCACACGTGTTAAATTTGATTAATGGAAGACTTTTGTTTACATATGTTGTTTCTAGTTTAATGGTGTTTATCATTGAATACTAGATTATTTATTTATTCAAATGTTTTTATAATTCATATTCTTAACATATGCATATCTAAATGTCACACCCGACCAAGTTGATATCTTGGCATAAATGTCGGATGTTATTAGTACCCTGATAGCAACAACTTTAGTTTTTGAAATGAAGATTATGATGCATAGAATATTTAAAGTCAAGACTTCTGTAATTTTTTGTTTTTGAATTGTAATTTTTGTAATTATGTTAAATTTGACTAAGTGTTGTTTTGTCGTTATTAACAGTATAGATGAACAACCTGTTGATACTAGGGGTGTCCATAAACTAACCGAACTGTTTAAACAGGACAGGACTGAATACAATTTGTTGGTTTTAGAACTTGATGGTGCGGTTTATAGTTTGATTACTCTAAAAACTGAGAGATTCGGTGTGGTTTATGGTTTTCATTTTTTCTAAAAAGTATAAACCACACCAACCATTTCTATACACACACACACATATATATTTTAAAAGTATTGAAAAACCTAAGTTAACGTCTTTTCATTTCCCTTGTCCCTTCAGTCTCTATTCTCTTTATTCATGGTGTGACACCCGACAGGTAAATTGCAACTCTTACAAATTAACACTTCACATTCATACTTGTTACATTTTATTTAATTAAGTTTAATTAGATAAGTTAAACACAAGCAACTGCGAAACGATAGTTCGAGGAACTATCGAATCGTACATTGCACATTGGTTGTGAAGACCAAGTGTGGCAAACACAAACACAAATGCAAAACAATAATTCGGGGAATTATTGGATTGTTCATTACAAGTTGATTACGATTAATCAAGGATGCAGACATTTCATAAAACACAAACAAAAACTATCACCGATAATTCGAGGAATTATCGAAACACACACGAGCATTACGAACGTTGGTGAAATAAACGAACAACAAATGAATTTAACAATAATTAAGCTCTATGTGTAACAACCGGTTTTAACAATCTAATATGTTTGAAATAATCATTAATAGTGTCGCACCCCGAGAAATCCCGTCTCTTCCGGGGCGCGAGCGGCGGCAGATTGTCAGGATCGCAGTCTCCGGTCACACAACATGCGAGACCTATATGTCTAGTTTCATACATACGTCCAATAACTTGGATAAAACCGTTTGTAAAATCAGAGTTGCGGAAGTAAAATATAAGTTAACAAACAGTCTAACATTCATTGGTAGCGGAAGCGTAAATTTAAAACGGTTTTCAAAATGTTAAGTAACAATAGTTGCGGAAGCGATTAAAGTTGTTTAACATTACACAACAAATCAAATGAAAATCAATGTTTAGTAAACTACGACACTTAAATAGATGCATGCGACTCCAGCCTAGCATCCTATTCCTTGTGCGCGTGCCTTAGTTACCTGAGAAATCATGCGAGAAAAAGGTCAACACAAAGGTTGGTGAGAGCACAGGTTTGTAATCAGCAGTAAACATCAAAATGTTTAAAGTAAGTGTAAGCAGGTCTACTTTTCAGTACAATGCAATATCAATTGATAGCTAGTCAATATGTTTTATATCATATGCGGGTTCGCAACCGAAGCTAACATGCTGCCTCCCGCCATATCCATCCAAGATATGGCAAATGTTGTTTGGTCAATTATGCACTGTTCCGACCTCCAGTCGGGGTGGCCATACGGCTGGCAACAGTGGGGCTTGTCAGGCCCAAATAGTACTATTCAGAATTACCACGCCAAGCGCAACACGCTATTAACGGTTCGAGGTGTGTTTAATGAGGACTTATCAGTTTTGTGGATGAATGCCGCACATATGCATATACGATATTAGCATGTACAAAAGAAACCAAAAATGTGTAAGTTGTTCAAAAGTAGTTTGTATGCAATGTTTTCTCCCCCAAAGGTAGAAAATGTAAAAAGGGGCCGTGAACTCACCTGTTACAGCAGTCCCGGAGTGTATGTGTTCGCGTCTGCGAATGCTAGCACCTGCTAGTATGCACCTATAACCATATAGGTGTAAGTATGTGTTTTGTGGTGTGTTGTATCCCATACAACTCCAAGTTTCGGTGTGCTCAACCGAGTGTGTGTGTTGACTTGTGTTGTCTCGACGAATCGTTGGTGACACGATTGTTGTGTTTACGTGCCTCAATGCACATAAGACACCAAAATGCATCCTATGACTCTAATCACATAAGTTACCATTTTTAGAAAGCTTCCAATTTAGGAAAGTGTGGTTATGAAATCTCATTTCATAAAACTAATAAATTCCAATATGTTTATAAAATCATGTTTTATCATTTAAAACGCATCGTCGGCGCATAAATCATCATATACGCCGTTTTGCCCAAATAAAGTTTCCTTATCTGGAAAGTATCCGTTTAAAATTCATTTTCACAAATCAAGGTTTCCAATATGCTTAGAAATCAATTCTAAACATATTTCAACAATCAAAGCTCATCAAATCACTTTAAAACATCAAAAGCCCTCTTTTGATTTTTAAAAGTTTCCATAAATAGCAAGTTTCTACAAAACCAAGTTTTTGACAAAATCAAATATCCCAATGTGTTTCTAAACACTCCAATACACATTTAACAACATCTAGACATGTCTAACATGTCTAGATCATTACGAATCCAAGACTTGCAACATAAAAGTTTCCTTTTATGGCAAGTGTACCCAAAACATCATTAAATCAAACCTAACTTAACCAAAACTCAATTCTAACATTTCTAAGCACCAATATCAGTAAACCTACAACAAATACACATCAAATCACCAACAATTTCAAGCACAATAACCATATGGAGTTGCATGTGGGTTTTTACCCTTTGCATGAACGATCTAACCATAGATAAACAAGATAAGCTACCTTAGATGACAAGATTCGAGGTGTACAGCTTCTGGTGATGAAGATTCAGTGGTTCGATGCTTGTTCCAAGCTTCTTTGGTTCCTTCCTCAAGCTCCACGCCTTTCAAGAGCTCCAATAGGGAAAGAGATGGCCTCAAGAGAGTTTCCAGGGGGTTGAGGCTTAGTTCCAGTGGGTTTTGCTCGCAATTGGGTGTGAGTGTTCGAGTGAATTGCAAAGGAAACGAGTAGAAATGAGATGGGGCTGATTATAAAGAAAATTTGATCTGCATGGCCTTCGCGTACCGCGGAGGCCGATCAAAAGTTTTCATCGCGTACCGCGATAGGATTCGGGAGTCTCGACTCCCGGTTTGCTTGCCGAGGGACCATCGCGTACCGCGATGAGTCCACTTCCTTGATTTTCGGTTTCGATGATTCGATTTCGCTCGTATTCGATTTCTAACGCTTATTCTAAACATCTAATACATGTTTAACATATAATCACAAAGTAGCACATAAGTTTGATTGATCACCAACGTTCGTGAGACTCGTGTGTGTTTCGATAATTCCTCGAATTATCTTTGATAGTTTGTGTTCGTATATAACGAAGTGTTTGCACGCTTGATTAATCCTAATCAACGTGTAATGCATAATTCAATAACTCCTCGAATTATTGTCTTGTGCTAGCGTTGTGTTTGCCACACTTGGTTTCCAAAACCAATGTGCAATGCAATGTACGATTCGATAGTTCCTCGAACTATCGTTTCGTAGTCGTTTGTGTTCAACTCATCTAATTAACAAAATTAAATGAAATGCAACAAGTATGAATGCGAAATGTAAAGGAAGTAAGAGTTGCAATTTACCTGAAATTGCCGGGTGTCACAAATAGAATGATTGTTATTGTTACAAATTGAAAATATGCGAAAAATCATGAACGTGGAGAAAACCGTGCGCGAAACGGAGTTCCGGATTCTCCGAAATCGCAAAACGAAGAAAATTACAAAAATATCAAAATTCATGATGCCAGGCGGTACGCCTAGCCCCGAGTGCCCACACTAGGCGATACACGCGGGGCCAAGTAAATATCTGGAGACCTTAGTCTCGCGCCCTACGCCCCGGGCCAAGCGCCCACATGGGGCGGTTTGGCAGAGTGGACTGAAATATCAGAATTTCATGGTAAAAAAATTATTTTTTTCATATCTTCAAACTCAGCTGCACCACAATCACCCAATTCAAATTTCTATCATCTAAACTCAGTTTGGAAGCTGTCCAAACGTTCGGGTTGAGCCAGGGATCGTTTCTACAAGTCCAGATCGTCGTATTTCAACCAGAAATCCGTTCAAAAGGGTAACGATTTGATCTCTCCTACTGGTTTGATAGTATATGGATTAAATATGATTTTGAACATGATATAATGATTATTGTTGATGATTATTGCCTAGATGATGGCTAGGAATAATTAGAAATGAAGAAGTAGATGTTTTAACGGTGAAATCATGGTTTTGACCTGTTATAGTGTCCGGTTGTCATGAAATCCATATTATTGAAAATTGATAACTAGTAGGATGATTAAATCATGATAGTGATGACTTTGGATCATTCTATGGAATGTTAGATCCGATTCAAGTGTTTGATTAAATGTTGAGATTTGAAAGTTAATGATTTTGGCATAAATATGCTGATTATAAGTGATGACTTGACTTCTAAATGCCACATAGTAATGAATGAGATTCAAATGAATTTGAGTCAGTATGTATGGGTGTTGAGTGTATTGAAACTAGTTGTATACATGTGATTTGCAACTAGGTATTGGTGATGGAAGTAAAGCGACAGATTACAAAATATGGAATTTTGATAATTGAATATGGCTTAGAACATGGGCAGATTAGTTTCTGCACATGAGTTGTGTGATTAAAAGCCTCAATGAGGTTTTGACTGAGTATGAAAAGTGAAACAAGTCAAATGAATTAGATACATAAATAACACAAGTTATGTGTTGATGTTGTTAAATCTTGTTATATGTAGATAGATAATAGGAAGAGGAGGTGAATCTAGTTCTAGAAGGCATGTAAAACAATTGGAGATTGTTAATAGCTCTCCAAATCAAGGTAAGTTACCTATTTGATTGAACTTGTAGTTTTAGGATTGGGTGAGTCCACACTACAAGTATTTGTGCATTTAGCATATATGTGATTTGTTGTTTGGAGTTAATTTGATATAAATGGTTATGGTTAGTGCGGTTAATGTAGTTGAATGATTTACAAGGTGTGTGAACATTCAACTAGTAATAATGATTGAGTTGATTTACAAGAGTGTAAACAACCATCATAATGTGGAGGTTATGATCTACAAAAGTGTAGACATTAAATTGGCTATGTGCATGCTCTGATTCACGAAGTGTGTGAACATAAGACTTGCAAATCCAATGCAGTAGATTCACAAGGTGTGTGAAAAAAGATGATCTACAAGAGTGTAGACATCTAATTTCAAGAGTCAAATTGTGTAAGTTTGACTTTGGGAAATATGATGCACAACTGGAATTTTGTGTGCACTTATGTATTGTGTTAAATTATAATGATTATGCATGAATGGGAGAATTAAGGGGTTTTGGGTGAAAACGACCCGTTAGTAAATCGTGATGTATTTGATGTAGAGCCCAGTGTACGATGAAGACTGACAAAGTCAAACAATAGAGAAGTCAAAGTCCAGATTTTTGATTATTTTCGTGTACAGTAATTTCGAGTACATGTGTAGTTCGAGTACTCGAAGTTGTTTTGTGTTAAACTTCGAGTACATCTAGATCTAGTATAAATAGACGTATTTTGTACAGATTTAGGTTGGTATCCCGAGGCATTTGCTCTCTAGACGTATTGAGGCACTTCTACTCGAATTTTCAGTATCAATACAAAGATTATATTTTTCTACTTGCTTTCTTGATTCTAGCTTGGATTCCGCACTTGTTAGAGTCTATTGATGATGATTCAGAAGATAAAGTTTAGTTCTTGATCCGTTTTGAGACTTACAAGTGCTATCAGAGCCTGAGTGCTCTTTTCATCATCAAGGTAACAACTTTCTTAAGCAAGATTAGTAATTTATCAGTCTATTCCACTCCATCTAGCTACTGTGTGAATTTGGGACTCCATATCTTAAGAAATATTTTTATAAAATTTTCTTAAGTATTTTCGAGTTCGAAATTTTCGAGTTCAGCTATTTCGAGTACAGATAGAGTGTTCGAAAGGGTGTTAGAAGTTCGACTACAAGGACCAGTGAGTTCAACAACAGGGGCTCTTCGATTACACTTCTGTTCGATTACAACTAGGTTCGAGTACATAAGTTTGATTTCGAGTACAAGGGAGTTTCGACTACATAAGATTTTCGAGTACAAGATTAAATTCGATTACCAGGATTTTTCGAGTATAGATTCCTTTTCGAATTCTAGAGGATTTCGATTACAAGGGTGTTTGGTGATCTATTCTACAGGGACTTCGTGAACTACACTTAGAAATTTTTCAGACATGGCATCTAAGAATCTGACTAGTCTGTCCAATCTACTCAATCTGGACAATGAGATCGGCACCGAAACAAAGCCACCAAGGCTCGTGTCGAGAGATAACTTCCAAGATTGGAAATTCAGATTCCTATCCTTTATCAAATACACTGATCCAAAGCTTTGGATATCCATTGAAGAGGGTCCTTTTGTGCCCTCATACTAGAGTGAGATCAATGGTCCCCTTGTTCCCAAAGATCCAAAATTGTACACTGACATTGACATCCTAATGATGGAAAAGGATGAAAAGGCTTATGCTTCAATTACATTGGCTCTATCGACTGATGTTGCTCATGGATTTAAGGAACACAAGACATCAAAGGAACTTTTGAATGCTTTGGTTGAACGGTTTGAAGTAAACGAAGACATGCGAGAGAGTCACAAGGATATGCTTAGACAAAGGTTCAATATGTTCAATCACATCAAAGAAGAGTCTCTTGAAGCACAGCTTAATAAATTCACTCATCTGATGACTGAGATGACAAGTTCTGGAATTGAGATGACCAAAGGAGAAGTGAACAAGAAGCTTCTAAACTCAGTGCCTTACACCTGGAATTCAAATTGTACAACAATCAAAAGAACAAAGGATATGTACAAGACCTCTCTGAGTGAGCTGATCTCGATCATCAATTCCTATGATATGGATGATAAACAGAGAGCACTAAACCATGCCAGCTCTATGGGCATTTCATTCGTGTCTGAAAATTCTGCTCTCCTGTCAGCTATCAATCTTCAAGCCTCAGGGATGCAACATTATCAGTCTTCCTCATTGCAGTCAATCCCTTTTGAGACTGCATTCCTATCATCTAGACAAGCTGGATCCGTATCCAAGATCAATCCAGAGAGTGAAGAAAATTTGCTGTTGTTTAAGGGTTTTATGACCAGCTACAATGCCTTCATAGCAGGAGAGTTGGCACCTGCAAACCTAACTCAGGATAACTTAAAGTAGATAAATCCAGCTGATGTTGAGGAAATGGATATCTCATGGCAGATGGCAATGTCTGTGTTTCGGGCAAAGAAGTTCATTAAACGATATGGAAGGAATAGCTTTGGAAATAACCCGGGAAAGAAACTTGGACTTGATAAGTCAAAGCAGCGGTGCTACAACTGTGATCAACCAGGTCACTTTGCCAGGGAATGTAAGCAGCCAAAAGTAGCAAAGGAAGGAGAGAAGAAGCCTGAAGAGAAAACTGTGACTACAGCTGCAGGAGGAAGTACTAGCACGTCCAAAGCACTGGTAACTCAAGAAACTGACTCTTATGATTGGAGTGATTAGGTGCACGAACTGGAGCTAACTCTGAGTCACACCTTCATGGCTGAGGTGGACGACAAGCAAAAAGAGGTACCTGAAAATCTTTGCTCTACCCCGTGCATAGATAAAGTGTTTAAGTATAGGTCACATAATGAATCACTAATCAAAGAAGTAACTAAACTTAAATACTTTAACTCAGAATTTCTTAAAAATGAAGGAATTTTTAAAAGGAAACTTGAAGCTGAGGGTCGGGATGTGGCAAGGCTAAAGGAACTCTTAAATGACAAAGAGTCCAACTATCGAGATGCTCGACGCAAAATTGATGAACTCACTTTAGAGTTGGACCAAGTTAAAATTCAACTTTCTAAAACCTCGGTAAAATGTGAAAAGTTTGACTTTTCGAGCAAGGTTGTGGAAAACATGACAACCATGCAATACCGAGAAAAGAAGGGCAAGGGCATTGGGTATAATGAATGTGAACCACCTTTTAATCATAATTACTCAATCATGCCCAAAATCAACACATCTGTTGATGATCTGCTGTCACAGTCTGATCGAAGGTTCGATTTCAGCACTGGTTTTGACAAACCCGTGTCTTTGACAGCAGATCCCATTGAGACCAGTCCCAATATTTCTGATGATTCTGAGATGTGTGCAGATAGTTTAAACAAAGCAGGTATGAGTGGGAAGACTGAAGAAAGAAGTGCTGAGAAGAGCACAGATTGTTCAACATCTTTTGGAACATCATCTTTTAGTTCAAACTCTAATTTTGTTGGAAAAGTTGATGAATTTAAAATTAAAACAAATGAGATGTCTAAAAACTTTAAGTCAACTTTTGTTAAAAGGAATGTTATTTTGGAAACAACATCTTCGCCTTTACATCATGAGTTCAAGGGTCATTCCACAGTCACCAAAGAGGCGGGTTCAAAGTTGAATCCTAACTATGAACCTTTTGTTCCAACAAGGTCATTGGAACAAGCCTCTACAAGCTCCTCTTCTAGTCACTGTGACTATGATGTAAAACCTTTTGACCCTAAGGAATTTCATGAGAAAGTATGTTGCTTTGTTTGTGGTAAACCAGGCCACATTGCAAGAAATTGTCTGCACAGATGTACTGAATTCTTTTATGGAAAGAATCAAAAGGTCACACCCAAGGCAAAACCCTCTATCAAATCAATGAGGACTAACCAATCCTGAAATCCTAGGGTAAACCCTCAGAAAGAATCTCAAAAGCAATCCACTGCCAGAAAGAAAAATTCATCCAAACATCATTAATATGATTTTTATAAACAAAATTCAAACTTTTCAAAAGTTAAAAACAGGTCATATTGGAGACGCGATCCAATTTTAAGTACCCCGTTAAAACCAGTCAAACATGGCAGTGGTGCAAGATTAAATATTGATAAGGACAAAATAGTTAAATCAAAAAGGATTCACAAGAAATAACCCATCGTTTCTCTTATGCCTAAACCTGTTATGGTTTGGGTACCTATTTCTCATTGATTGTGTGTAAAATGCAGGGACAACCAAATAAGCTCAAACATGTTTGGTATGTAGACAGTGGCTGCTCCCGGCATATGACTGGGGACTTTTCTCAGTTACATGAAGTTACACCATTCAATGGAGGATATGCATCATTTGCGGGAGACAAGGGAGGAAGGATAAGCATGAAAGGCACGGTCACCAATGGAACTCTTAGTTTTGAAGACGTATACTATGTTGAAGAACTCAATCACAGTCTATTGAGTGTTTCTCAGATTTGTGACAAGAGCTTTTCCACACACTTCATAAACAAGGAGTGTCTCATTCTGAAGCCTGGATTTGTAGTGCCTGAGAAGTGGATTCTGATGAGAACTCCAAGGATAAACAATGCCTACATTATCAACATGAACTCAGAGTCATTCACAGAGAATACTTATTTGTTCTCAAAGCCATCGGAGCATGATTATCTGTTATGGCATCGCCGACTGGGTCACGTAAATCTGAAGAATCTAAACAGAGTCGCATGTGCCAAAGGGAAGTAACACAAGAGACCCCATAAGCCTAAACTGTTCAATTCTATCTCTTTAGTTCTCCAGCTTCTTCATATGGATCTCTTCGGACCAGTCAACGTAATGAGCATCGGGAAGAAGTCATATTGTCTTGTTGTTACGGATGATTATTCCAGATTCACTTGGGTGTTCTTTCTTGCCAAGAAGGATGAAACACCAGAGATTCTGAAGAAGTTCATTACCTTGATCGAAAATTAGAAGAATCAAAAGGTTAAGGGGATTAGAACTGATAATGGCACTGAGTTTAGAAATCAGAATCTTATAGATTTCTGCGATCAGAAAGGGATTGCTAGGCAGTACAGTGCAGCTAGAACACCTCAGCAAAATGGAGTTGCAGAAAGGCGGAACAGAACGCTTATAGAGGCTGCACGAACCATGCTATCATAATCAAAGCTGCCAATCTTCTTCTGGGCCGAAGCTGTTAATACAGCTTGTTATGTTAAAAATCGAGCACTCCTGAACAAGCGCCATTAGAAGACTGCCTATGAAATTCTTTTCAATCAAAAGCCTAAAGTTGGTCACTTCAAGTCTTTTGGATGTCCTTGCACTCTTCTTTTATATAGAGCCAAACCACAAGTTTAATGATAAGGTAGATGAGTGTTACTTTGTAGGTTATTCATCCGAGAAGGCTGCCTACAGAGTTTACAACAAGAAGACTCGAATGATTGTGGAATCGTACTATATTGATTGGCAAGAAATGAACTCTACTGATGCCGATTCTGGTCCAAACTGGTTATTTGAGTATGATTCTACTTTTAGGCCTTTCAAAACTACATCCGAGAGCGCAGGATCATCTGAGCAAGCTGATGATTTCTACAGAGGTGATGATGTTGACTATAGGGTTGACTATATTCCCTGTGATCCCAAATTTTTGTCAGTTGATCCTCCAGGCATGTACAATAATGCTCCTCCAAATCAGCCAACCCCGATACATGAAGTTCTCCCTTCAGATTCAGACACTTCTGAGTCTGCTCAGCCTCTTCCAGAAACATCCTCCCTTCCAGAAACAGATCAAGTTTCATCCTCCTCTCACCACACCTTTGATAATCCGCTCTTCTCAGATAACATCCCTAAGGAACATTGTGTGGATAATGAAGCTGAAGTAAGTGAAACTGTTCCTGTCGACAACATCTCTTCCTCAAATGAAGATTAAGTGAACCACATCAGCAACTTGCTAAATAATCTAGCTGTGGAGGAAGTACCGACACTCAGCATAAACAAGAATCACCCGGTTTAAAATATTATTGGACCTCTCTCAGAAGGCGTTCTCACTCGGAGCAGATCCGTTACAGCTCAGAACCTCTTGCCTGAAGAGACAACCACCAAAAGTCATTCAGGTCCAATTAATTCTTGTATATATTCCTTTTTCATTTCGTAGGTCGAGCCCAAGAATGTCAAAATGGCTCTCAAAGAGTCCAGCTGGGTCGAGGCAATGCAGGAAGAGCTAATGCAGTTACAGAAACTCAAGGTCTGGAATCTGGTTCCCCTACCCAAAGGAAAGCTGCCTATAGGAACTAGATGGGTGTTCAGGAACAAAAGAGATGACTCAGGAGTGATTATCAGGAACAAGGCACGGTTGGTAGTTAAAGGCTTCTACCAACAGGAGGGGATAGATTATGAGGAAGTCTTTGCACCAGTCGCAAGACTTGAAGCCATACAGATCTTCTTGGCCTATGCCTCCTACATGAACTTCACGGTATATCAGATGGATGTGAAGACCGCTTTCTTATATGGAAAGGTAAAGGAAGAAATCTATGTGTGCCAGCCCCCAGGTTTTGAAAATTTTCTCAGTATCCAGACCATGTGTACAAGTTAGAAAAAGCTCTTTATGGTCTTCATCAAGCACCACGAGCGTGGTATGCTACGCTTACTGATCACTTGCTTGCAAATGGATATACCCGTGGAGCCATCGATCAGACTTTGTTTGTTCGCAAGGATAAGAATGATTTGATTCACGTCCAAATCTATGTGGATGACATTATTTTTGGCTCCACAAGCTTGGCATTGTGCAAGGAATTTGAAGGGGTAATGAAGAAGAAATTTGAGATGAATGGAATGGGAGAAATGACCTTCTTTCTAGATCTTCAGGTGAAGCAAGATCCAAAAGGCGTGCTGATTCATCAAGGAAAGTATGTCACTGACATTCTGACAAAATTCACCATGGCTGCTCGTCCAGTCTTAACTTCGGATTCTGATGGTGAAGATGTTGATCAACACCTATATCGCTCGATGGTTGGTTCCTTGATGTACTTGACTGCTAGCCGACCAGACATCATGTTCTCTGTATGTCAATGCGCCCGATATCAAGCAAATCCCAAGGCTTCTCACCTGATTGCTGTCAAGAGGATCTTTCGGTACATTGTCGGGAAACCTCTTCTCGGTTTATGGTATCCTAAGAACTCTGAATTTCGTTTGCATGCTTATTCTGACAGTGATTTTGGTGGTTGTAACTTAGACAGGAAGTCCACCATGGGAGGATGCCAATACTTAGGATATCGCCTTGTCTCATGGCAGTGCAAGAAACAAACAATCGTATCCACATCTACTGCGGAAGCTGAATATGTTGCTTCTTCCAGTTGCTGCTCCCAGGTTATATGGATGCAACAACAACTCCTCGATTATGGTTTGAATTTTCTTGACTCTCCTATTTATTGTGACAATGAAGCCGCCTTACAGATCGTCAAGAATCCGGTACAACACTCCAAAACTAAACATATTGACATCCGGATTCACTTCATCCGTGACTGTTTCGAACGGAAACTAATTCATCTTGAAAAGGTCCATACAGATGACAATCTGGCGGATCTTTTCACAAAACCGTTCGATACAGTACGCTTTCATCACTTACTTGCATCTCTCAAACTAATAAACTTTGAATAAAAGCAAATTTTTGTAAATACGTTAAAATTTGTGTTTTGATTATCTTAATTTTATATCACAAATTTAGGGGGAGAAAATTTACAAAAACAACAAAAAGATTTTGGTTTTTGAGTCAGTCTAAGATAATCTACAAGTTTAGGGGGAGTTGAGTTTTTAAAAAAACTAAGAAAAGGAGATCCTGCCTAGTATTATTCAAGAAAATTTCCAAAAAGATTTTATCTTTTCAAAACTTAAGAAAATACAAAAAGAGTTTATTTGGACAAGCAAAGTAAATCGGTCAAATCGGGAAGTGAAATAATTTCTGAGGATCAAAATTTCACAATCTTAATAAAATTTCTTAAAGAATAACAACTTTGAATATCTTTTATGCACTAAGAAGTTAAAACAAGTTTTCCAAATGAAAGAATCAGACTTGATCAATTGAAATATACATATATATAAAAATAAGCGTGAAATTGTGATCATTAGATAACTAGAAATGTGTGACAACTATTTGACTTTTTGTCTAAAGTCCTTGAGTCAAAACTAGATTGTGTTTCAATAAACTTGAAATCGTTTTGAAAAACTCAGGTATTTCCTATGTTTTGTGCAAACAAAGAGAGGGAAATATCTACTGAAGCATCCTTTGCTTTGCGTAAGCAAAGACCTGGATGTGTGACGTTAAGACCAATGTGCCTGCAGATTAGTAAATAAAAGATGCCAATGAGCACAAGATGATAGAACCCCTTCTTGTTCTTGATTCTAATCTAATAGATCTGTTCTTTTCTTTTCTCACCTTAGACTCTGTCAAAACATTTTAAGTTCGTTGAAACACAATAAAAGTTTGAAACAAAAGATTTTACAAAATTGATAGGTTGCATATTAATCTAGTTTTACAGTCTAATTGCTCACAAAATTTCCCATAAGATATTTTACAAAAACCTTGATCATATGACTGATTTCTAAGTAATGGAATAACTAGTGGAAATCATTGGTGGGGTATAGTTGTTTAAAAGTTGAACTTCGTTAAGAAATTACTTAAGACAGTAAAATTTTGACCATAGATTTTATCCCACGAATTTGACCCGACTAAATCATAAACTTGTCCAAAGTTTCAAAGATTTTATTTTATTTTATTATATTTTTTCAGAAAGTTAAAGTTTCAAACTAAATAAATAAACAGTGTGTACTCAAAATTGAGTATACGAAAATTGCATACTCGAAACAACGGTTATAAATAGCCCAACTTCCTTAAATTTCGAATACCACTTGTTTCGAGTATAGACTTTTCAGTTCGTGTACAGACTTGATCCTCTTTAGGCGATCTCATTTCTAGAGTCATTTTCAAAATTCTACTCCGGTCATCTTTTAGATCTTCTATAGGCGACCCTAGGTATGGAATTTTATCAAATTTTGACCGTGGATTCGAAAGTTATGGGACAAAATTCATTTCGAGTACACAATGTTCGTATACAGAGAATTTTCTTGCAAATTGATGTAGAAAAACTTGAAATTGAAAAGCGATTTTTGATTATGATGGTCGCATATGATTTCCGAGGGTTATGAATCTGATTCGAAGTTCAAAGGAGAAATGTTGGTGGACTTATAAGAAATTTTTGTGTTCTTGAAATTAAAATTTCTAAAAAAGGCTTATTTCGTGTACATCCTACATTTCGTGTACAACATGTGTTTCGTGTACAACATATACTTCGTGTACAGCATGTACTTCGTGTACAGCATGTACTTCGTGTACAACATGTACTTCGTGTAAACATTACATTTCGAATAAGCCTGTTGCTTCGATTACATCTGTTATTTCGAGAATAAAAATACTCCTTCGGACTTGGAACTTTTTCGAGTGTGATTTAAGCATTTCGTGTTCCTTGATCTTGAACTAACTTGATCTATTTTATTTTCAGATGGCGGACCTACGCTTCATGCCGGATCACAATATGACAGCGTATCTTGGAAATCCACCAGAAAAGCATTCTGAATTCAAGACTCTTGTTGAAGGATTGATCCTGTCACCGATCAATTATGTCATTATGGAACATCCCACGATTGTGACTGACTTTATTCGGGATTTTTGGAGCACTGTGGAAGAGTGTACTGATGACAAGGGAACTATCAGCATTGTTGGAAAGATTCAAGGTCAACCCATCACTATCACCGAGCAAATACTCCGAGAGTGTTTACAGTTTGGAGACAAGGAGTCTGACCCAGTTGAGCTTGATCTGTGAGGCCCCGAAACCGGGCACCTCACAGAGGTTGGTTTTCATCATAACACATAGCTCTTAAACTAAAAACTTTCATAATCATGCAGCGGAAATGTAAACCTAGTTTGATAAACAGAATTTAATAAAGTGTCTGTATCAAAATCATATCGAATTGCCAAAACCACCGGATCGTATGACTCTATGCCCGAGCTCCATGCCTCCTCTTATCATACCTTCAACCTGACATACATGCTAAATCAAGTCAGCTTACGCTGGTGAGTTCTAGTTTTCATAAAACAACATTAAACATACTTAACATATACATCATTTCATACACATAGTCCATAACCTTAGCACATAACATCCTTACATCATCATCATCATACGTTCCACTGTTACCATTCGAACAGTGGGCTTATGCCGACACAAGGCTCCATAACCGTTGATCTGTCCCGCCGAAGCGTTCTACAGATCCATACTTACCCAGTAGCAAGTACTGGAGCAACCATACTTACCCCATATGAACATGGGAGCAACGTCATATTTACCCCGTAACGAGTACGGGAGCAATCTCATACTTACCCCGTAACGAGTACGGGAGCAACCTCATACTTACCCCGTAACGAGTACGGGAGCAACATCATACTTACCCCGTAACGAGTACGGGAGCAACATCATACTTACCCCGTAACGAGTACGGGAGCAACCATACTTACCCAGTACAACTACTAGAGCAACCATACTTACCCAGTAACAAGTACTGGAGCAACCATCATTCATCATGACATGATACACTAGCACCATATCATCGTTCATCATAACATCATATCATTATCCTAATAACATAGGATTTCTCATACAGGGTATGCTAGTATCATGTCATCATAACATCCTAGTACCATGCACATGTCATGCTAGCCGTACGTCATCATATCATTCATCATTGCAACATAAACACATTTTGCTAGCATGTAATCATCATAACATCATACTTCCATCATAGCGTATCTAGGATTTCATCATAACATACATCCCTATTTATCATCATAGCATGTTATCATTCAGTTTATCATCATAACTTACTAACATGCATTCATCATTCTTAGCATACTTTCATGCAATAATCATACTATCACCTTAACATGCATACATGGTCAGGGCATATCATCATTCATTCATCATAGGCACATATCATCATAGACATAACAATAAGCATGTATGTCAGCCCAAAACATTAAGCATAAAATAGGGCGTCTAGAACTCACCTGATAGTAGACTCCTGTTAACCTTAGCCGAACTCCTTAGCTAGGGCCTTAAGGACCTATATCAGTTACATCATATCATCACATACCATCACATCACATACTTAGACTTAGAAATTATTCTAAGTCCTCATAGCCTACTAGTCCCCCTTATTGAATCCAAGTTTTCGAAACTTAGCTAAGTGTTCGAAACCCTTGAAATTCGTTAAGTTCCCATGTACACGAAATCCACGAGTATTCGAAATACAAGTGTATTCGAAATACCCTGTGTATTCGAAATAACATGTGTATACGAAATGCCTTGTGTATTCGAAATAACATGGGTATACGAAATGCCTTGTATTCGAAATAACATGTGTATACGAAATGCCTTGTGTATTCGAAATAACATGTGTATACGAAATGCCTTGTGTATTCGAACATGGCACTGTACTCGGAATTTCCATGTATTCGAAATAATCATGGTATTCGAATTACCCCTTTGTGCAGGATTTCGTGTACTCATCACTTTCGTCATTAAACATCTCAGAAATTCATCTAAGACTTTGGGGAGCTAGTTCTAGGTTCCTTAGGGTGTTACCAACGTATTGGAACCTCAAAGTTAGGAACTTTATGCATAAAGGTGTGAGCTTTATGCAAAAGTTCACCCTTTGTTTAACCATTCTAACTTTTGTATAAAAATCCAGCTTTCTATACATGAATCACTTACTTGAAGGTAGTTGATCCTCCTGGTAGAATCCCGTGCGCTTCCTACTTCGTTTGGTCGATCAAAGTTTGATTCTTGAAATTCTTGGACTTAAACTTCGTGTACTCGAGAGGAACTGTGCTTCCAACCAAAGGTTGTCACATTTCCCAAGGCACGACTATTTATAGACAAGGTTCCTGTATTCGAAAACCCCTGTACACGAAAATGTAGTGTACTCGAAATGTGATGTATTCGAAATCTTCATTATTTCGAGTACACGATTTCTAAGCCCCATCTTGGTTATTTTTCGTCTATTTTCCCACAAGTTACTTATCCGTTACACGTACGTAGAATTCTAATAACTTGTATCTTAGAAAAGTTTGGGATGTTACAAGTCTCCCCTCCTTACAATAGGTTTCGTCCCGAAACCTGCCTCGTTACATATCGAACAAATGAGGATACAACTTCCTCATCTCGTCTTCCAATTCCCACGTCGTGTCTGAACCCTTCCGATGCTTCCACTGAACTCTTACTTGACGAACCGTTTTATTCCGTAGCTGCTTTTCCTTCGTATCCACAATGGCAACTGGTTCTTCAATGTAGTTCAGTCGGTCATCTACCTCAATGTCATCCAAAGGAACATGTGCCTGCTCGTCTGCCAAGCACTTCCTAAGATGTGACACGTGGAAGGTAGGATGAATCCCGTTCAGCTCCTCTGGTAGGTCCAGTCGATACGCGACTTTCCCTACCCTTGCCTCTATCCGAAACGGTCCGATGTATCTCGGACTCAACTTTCCCCTCTTTCTGAATCGAATGATTCCCTTCCATGGTGATACTTTTAGCAACACTCGATCGCCAACATCAAACTCGATTGGTCTTCGGCGCTTGTTAGCGTAAGACTTTTGGCGATCTTGTGCAGCTTTCATCCGTGCTTTTATCACTCGTAGCTTTTCAGCCATTTCAGTCACGGCAGCCTTGTTTCCCATTTCTTTCTGTCCAACATCACCCCAGCATACCGGGGTCCTACATCGTCTTCCGTACAACGCCTCATATGGGGGCATTCCGATACTAGAGTGGTAGCTGTTGTTGTACGAAAACTCCACCAATGGCAAGTGGTCATCCCAGCTTCCTCCAAAATCGATAATGCACGCCCTAAGCATATCCTCCAACGTTTGGATAGTCCTTTCTGACTGTCCATCAGTCTGAGGATGATAGGCGGTACTGATATTTAACCTCGTTCCCATAGCATCATGAAACTGCTTCCAGAATCTGGAAGTAAACCTCGTATCCCGATCTGACACAATGGAGACAGGAACTCCATGTCTGGTCACAATCTCTTTTACGAACAACTCAGACAACCTTTCGGACGTATACGTTTCCCTGATAGGGAGAAAGTGTGCACTATTCGTCAGTCGGTCCACAACCACCCATATGGTATCATGTCGCTTAGCTGTCTTTGGTAGCTTGGTGATGAAATCCATGGTGATGTGTTCCCATTTCCACTCTGGTACCTCTAGAGGTTGCACATATCCGTAGGGCTTCTGATGTTCAGCCTTCACTTGCGCACAAGTAAGGCACCTGTTCACATACTGCATCACGTTAAACTTCATGCCCGGCCACCAATAATCCTGTCGGAGATCTTGATACATCTTCGTTGCACCGGGGTGTACCGAGTATCGTGACTTGTGGGCTTCATCTAAAATCCTCGCTCGAATGTCCCCATTTCTGGGCACCCACATTCGACCGAATTGTAGCTTTATCCCATGGTCATTGTCTTCCAAGTTCTTGACTTGTCCGAAGACGCGTTCAAAACCCACATTCTCTTCTTTCAATCCCTCCAGTTGCGCCTGCTTGAGCTCGTTCAGAAAGTCTGGCGTTATTACCAAACTATACGATTTTACTCGTATGGCAGGATGATCGGTCTTGCGACTCAGAGCATCCGCCACCACATTGGCCTTTCCCGGGTGATATAGAATATCACAATCATAATCCTTTAGCAGCTCAAGCCATCGTCTCTGCCTCATGTTCAAATCCTTTTGCTCGAAGAAGTACTTCAAGCTCTTGTGGTCGGTATAGATGGTACTCCGTACTCCATACAAGTAGTGCCTCCATATTTTCAATGCAAACACCACTGCAGCGAGTTCAAGATCGTGGGTCGGGTAGTTAGCCTCATGAATCTTTAGCTGGCGCGAAGCATAAGCTATCACCCTTCCCCTTTGCATTAGTACACATCCCAACCCTTGTCGTGACGCATCGGCATACACAACAAGATCATCATTTCCATCCGGCAGTGCTAGAACAGGAGCTTGGGTAAGTTTCTCCTTCAACACTGAAAACGCTTGTTCTTGGTTCTGGCCCCATTCGTACTTTACATCTTTCTTCGTGAGCTTCGTCAGTGGCGTCGCTATCTTGGAGAAGTCTCGAATAAATCTCCGATAGTAACCGGCCAAACCAAGAAAACTGCGTACTTCCGTAGGTGACTTTGGAGGACTCCATTTCATAACCGTTTCAACTTTAGCTGGATCTACCATAATGCCGTCTGGGTTCACCACGTGACCCAGAAACTGTACCTCTCGTAGCCAGAAAGCGCATTTGGAGAATTTAGCATAAAGTTTCTCTTTCCTCAGGATCTCCAATACCTCACGTACGTGGCAAGCATGGTCTCCCTCGTTCTTTGAATAAATCAAAATATCGTCAATAAACACTATCACCGATCGGTCCAGCATCGGTCGACATACCCTGTTCATCAAATCCATAAATGCTGCGGGAGCATTCGTCAATCCAAACGACATAACGAGAAACTCGTAATGTCCATAACGTGTACAGAAAGCAGTCTTTGGAATATCCTGCTCTCGAACTTTTAACTGATGGTAACCGGATCGGAGATCTATCTTCGAGAACCAGCTTGCACCTTGCAATTGATCGAACAAGTCATCAATTCTAGGTAGAGGATACCTGTTCTTTACGGTCAACTTATTCAGTTCCCTGTAGTCAATACACATACGCATACTTCCATCCTTCTTCTTAACGAACAGCACCGGTGCTCCCCACGAAGAGACACTCGGTCGTATAAAACCTTTATCAAGGAGTTCTTGTAGCTGGGTCATCATTTCCTTCATCTCGGTTGGAGCTAAATGGTAAGGTGCTTTGGCAACGGGTTGTGCCCCCGGCACTAAGTCGATCTGGAACTCAATTTCCCGTTCGGGTGGTAATCCAGGCAATTCCTCAGGGAATACATCGGGGAAGTTACACACCACGGGAACATCCTCAATCGTCCTCGTATCCGTACGTTCCTCAATCGCGTAGGCCAAGTAGGCTACACACCCTCGCCGCATCATAACATCAGCCTGGATCATCGAAATGATCTTTGGCGCATACATCGCTTTATCACCATAAACCGTCACGGAGCTCCCATCCATCGCACGTAAACGTATCATCTTTCGTCGACATACAATGTTAGCCTCATATTTGGCTAACCAGTCCATACCCAAAACCACATCGAATCCTCCTAAGGTAATAAGAAACAATCGGACAGGGAACCTATGACCTTCTATCTCAACGTAACAATCATCAATAGCCTCAGTCACCCTGGTCATCTTACCAATAGCCGTCTCTACATCAAATACCCGATCTATCTTCTTAACCTTCCCAGATAACCCATCACAGAAAGTAGAAGACACAAAACTCATACTGGCACCAGAATCAAACAATACAGAAGCAGGAATATTGTTGATAGAAAAGGTACCTGTGACCACGTCAGGGTCCACAATCGCATCTTCCTTCGTCATCGTAAAGGCTCGTGCTTTAGCCTTCTGCTTCTCCTTTCCTTTCTCCTCTTTCTTACCTGAGCCCGAAGCATCGGTCCGTGGTAACTTGCAATCCTTGGACATATGTCCTATCCATTGCAGTTGAAGCATCGAGTAGCATTCGGGCAACTGCTAGAAAAGTGCCCCGTCTTTCCACACCTGAAACATAAATTAGTGCCCACCAGGCACTGTCCCGTGTGGCTTTTCCCACACTTGTTGCATCGGCCCATCTCCTCTCGTTTAGCCTTCTTGCTTGAGAACTTTCGTTGGTCTGTTCGACCCCTCTTAGTCCCGGAGGACTCTTTCACCTTTGCTTCTTCTTTGACTGGCTCGGCTGACATAACATCATCCCAAACTATGCCACTGAGCTCCACAGTGGAGTCATAAGTCTTGGGAGCATTCGCCTTCACATGTATCCGAACCTTAGGAGGTAAACCCTCCATGTACAACTTCACCCTGCGTTCCTCGGTAGAAACCAAGTGAGGAACAAGTCTTGCCATCTCATTGAATCGTGAGGTGTACTGCCTGTGGTTCAGACTTCCCGCCTTCAGCACCAGAAACTCCCTTTCAACCTTATCCAACTCATTCTTGGGACAGAACTGTTTAGTAACCAGTTCCTTGAGATCATCCCAAGTCATCTTTTCCATATCCTCAGTAGTCTTGGATTGCTTGACGGTGTTCCACCAGTGAAGTGCCTCCTCAACGAAAGAGTGGGCTGCAAACTTGACAGCCTGGTCAACTCGGCACTCACTGATGGAGATAACAGCCTCCATCGCAGAAATCCAGTGGCAGGTGGCCACTGCGTCCTTCTTCCCATCAAAGGTTGGTGGGTTGCATCCTTTGAAGGACTTGTAGTCACAGCCCTTCAGTTTCCCAGTCATAGAGTCGCCACTCTTTGTCTCAATGATCACCACCTCATCTTCTTTGGTGCTTTCCTTAGTTCCTTCTGACTTGTCTTTTAAAGCATCCTTCAATGCCTTAGCAATCAAGGCTGGTAGTTTCTCATCCATTATCTTGCAGACCTCATCCGAAATAGCCTTCACCACGATAGGCTCAAGAGTGAACTCTTCTTCATTCTCTGGTTGCTCGTTGTGCTCGTGGTCGCCTTCATTGACAGGTTCTTCATTCTCGACATGTGGTTCTTCAGGTTCCTGTGGTTTCTTTCGCGGTCTACCCTTTTGTCCGGCCATCTAACTATCTATAGGATGCAACAATTGATGAGTCAGTACAGGAATCAGTTTAGCACGGAATAAGTTTTGTAAATCGTTAACGACGTTGATCAAGTGTTATTAACCATTTACCCAACTCATAGGCTCTAAACGTTTCCCATCCCATCTCTTCAATGTGCACGACACTAACTACTTTCATAACATTACATCTAACCCTTAACTCATACATAAACATTCAACTCGTGGCATCTGTCATCCGTGGTTGGCAATCCGCATCCATTAATCCCATTCTCAGTTTAAGTCTTGGCATTTGGGATGCCAAGATCTCTCAAACTATGGCTCTGATACCAACTTGTGAGGCCCCGAAACCGGGCACCTCACAGAGGTTGGTTTTCATCATAACACATAGCTCTTAAACTAAAAACTTTCATAATCATGCAGCGGAAATGTAAACCTAGTTTGATAAACAGAATTTAATAAAGTGTCTGTATCAAAATCATATCGAATTGCCAAAACCACCGGATCGTATGACTCTATGCCCGAGCTCCATGCCTCCTCTTATCATACCTTCAACCTGACATACATGCTAAATCAAGTCAGCTTACGCTGGTGAGTTCTAGTTTTCATAAAACAACATTAAACATACTTAACATATACATCATTTCATACACATAGTCCATAACCTTAGCACATAACATCCTTACATCATCATCATCATACGTTCCACTGTTACCATTCGAACAGTGGGCTTATGCCGGCACAAGGCTCCATAACCGTTGATCTGTCCCGCCGAAGCGTTCTACAGATCCATACTTACCCAGTAGCAAGTACTGGAGCAACCATACTTACCCCATATGAACATGGGAGCAACGTCATATTTACCCCGTAACGAGTACGGGAGCAATCTCATACTTACCCCGTAACGAGTACGGGAGCAACCTCATACTTACCCCGTAACGAGTACGGGAGCAACATCATACTTACCCCGTAACGAGTACGGGAGCAACATCATACTTACCCCGTAACGAGTACGGGAGCAACCATACTTACCCAGTACAACTACTGGAGCAACCATACTTACCCAGTAACAAGTACTGGAGCAACCATCATTCATCATGACATGATACACTAGCACCATATCATCGTTCATCATAACATCATATCATTATCCTAATAACATAGGATTTCTCATACAGGGTATGCTAGTATCATGTCATCATAACATCCTAGTACCATGCACATGTCATGCTAGCCGTACGTCATCATATCATTCATCATTGCAACATAAACACATTTTGCTAGCATGTAATCATCATAACATCATACTTCCATCATAGCGTATCTAGGATTTCATCATAACATACATCCCTATTTATCATCATAGCATGTTATCATTCAGTTTATCATCATAACTTACTAACATGCATTCATCATTCTTAGCATACTTTCATGCAATAATCATACTATCACCTTAACATGCATACATGGTCAGGGCATATCATCATTCATTCATCATAGGCACATATCATCATAGACATAACAATAAGCATGTATGTCAGCCCAAAACATTAAGCATAAAATAGGGCGTCTAGAACTCACCTGATAGTAGACTCCTGTTAACCTTAGCCGAACTCCTTAGCTAGGGCCTTAAGGACCTATATCAGTTACATCATATCATCACATACCATCACATCACATACTTAGACTTAGAAATTATTCTAAGTCCTCATAGCCTACTAGTCCCCCTTATTGAATCCAAGTTTTCGAAACTTAGCTAAGTGTTCGAAACCCTTGAAATTCGTTAAGTTCCCATGTACACGAAATCCACGAGTATTCGAAATACAAGTGTATTCGAAATACCCTGTGTATTCGAAATAACATGTGTATACGAAATGCCTTGTGTATTCGAAATAACATGGGTATACGAAATGCCTTGTGTATTCGAAATAACATGTGTATACGAAATGCCTTGTGTATTCGAAATAACATGTGTATACGAAATGCCTTGTGTATTCGAACATGGCACTGTACTCGGAATTTCCATGTATTCGAAATAATCATGGTATTCGAATTACCCCTTTGTGCAGGATTTCGTGTACTCATCACTTTCGTCATTAAACATCTCAGAAATTCATCTAAGACTTTGGGGAGCTAGTTCTAGGTTCCTTAGGGTGTTACCAACGTATTGGAACCTCAAAGTTAGGAACTTTATGCATAAAGGTGTGAGCTTTATGCAAAAGTTCACCCTTTGTTTAACCATTCTAACTTTTGTATAAAAATCCAGCTTTCTATACATGAATCACTTACTTGAAGGTAGCTGATCCTCCTGGTAGAATCCCGTGCGCTTCCTACTTCGTTTGGTCGATCAAAGTTTGATTCTTGAAATTCTTGGACTTAAACTTCGTGTACTCGAGAGGAACTGTGCTTCCAACCAAAGGTTGTCACATTTCCCAAGGCACGACTATTTATAGACAAGGTTCCTGTATTCGAAAACCCCTGTACACGAAAATGTAGTGTACTCGAAATGTGATGTATTCGAAATCTTCATTATTTCGAGTACACGATTTCTAAGCCCCATCTTGGTTATTTTTCGTCTATTTTCCCACAAGTTACTTATCCGTTACACGTACGTAGAATTCTAATAACTTGTATCTTAGAAAAGTTTGGGATGTTACATGATCAAGCGTTGGTGAACCGAATCGTGTATCAGATGGTACACGAGGGTGCTTATCCTCCAACAGAGAAGAAACTGCTACATCCTTACTGGAGATACTTAGCGCACGTGGTCACCCAGTGCCTCTTCGGACAGAAAGGAGGTTACGATGTTCTAAACCAGACTCTTAGTTCCTGTCTGGTAGCTCTAGCGCTTGGAGTCGAGTTTAACTTCTCGAAGATGATTTTCCTTGATATGCATGCCAACATCAAAGGAAAAAGGAAGGAGCGGTTCCTAGTTTTCCCTAGATTTTTACAGATCGTCATCAACAATAAATATTCCTCTCTAACTCCCACACTTGGTACTTTGGAGATCAAGAGGATGAGAGACGACATTTTTGGGTACATGAAGATGAACAAGCGCGGGAAGAAACAATATACTGGGGAGAGGCCTTTGATAAAGTTTGGATGATTCGTTGGAGATGAAGATGTGGTAGAGGGTCAAGGCACTCCTGTTGCCTTTGTAGCTGAAGAACACTGCATTCCTGATTTGGGTACTCAGACAGACCCAACTACCGAAGGCCACATCTCCGAGACATCCTCATGATCGAGTGAAGACTTCATTGCTGAGAAGCCTCCACCAACGAGGGAAGAAAGGGAGGAAGCACAAGATTTGGATTACACTCCTACTCTTGAGTCGTAGCCCAAAAGAAAGATATTGAAGACTGTCCACGACTAGAGATCCCAGACTACAGAAGATGTTTTCTGATCTGTCCTTCTCATCCGCTGCATCGATCCTTCCACCCACACAACCCAAGCCACCCGCACAACCCAAGCCATCCACACAATCCAAGCCACCCACAAAACCCAAGCCACCTTCAAAACCAAAACCATCTTCTCAACCAACCAAATCCAATCTCGTCATCAAAATTCTTGCCCGTTCCCCTATTTCATCTTCCACAACTCACACCAAGACTCCTTCATCACTGCCTTGCTCGAGCAGTGACAAGAAAAAAATCCCCTTTGCACTCAGAATCACCATACGAGCCGAAAGAAGTGCCTGTCGATCTCGTTGGTTTGCAAGACAGAGGCTTCGTGCTTGAAAGAGAAGCTGAAGAAAAGGATGCCAATATCCGAATCATACAAGATGGATTGCTCAAGATAGCCGACAGACTGAATAAGTTCCAAGGGCAACTCAAGATGCACAGGAAATTCATCAGATTCCTATGTATAGAGAACCATAAGAGACTGAAAGGAGAAGAAGTTCTAGAATCTGATGATGATGACAAAGAAGATGATGACAGTGATGGCAGTGATGATGATGAAAATGATGGTAATGATGGTGGTGATGAAAAGAAAAAGGACTCTTCTGATAAAAGAGATCAAGAGCCGATGACAATCAAGGAGGTGATACAGGAAATCCCTCTTCTTCCACTACCAAGCCTGCAAGTGCTTACGATGATCTTTTTGGAGATATTGCCGATGACATTCTATTCGGGGATAATCTTCAAGGAACAGATATGGAGAATGCAGGACTTGATGACTTCTTCAAGGATCTTCCCGATGATTATCTTTTTGAAGGAATCGGTAAAGAAGCCGAAGGAAACAAACTCGAAGAAGAGCCGGAAAACATTGTGCTTGGAAACGTCTCTTTCGATCCTTATATTGATTATTTGTATGCCCACAAATACATTGATGCACTGGGACATGATGTCACCCCTCTTCACGAAGTGATTGTCAGCTGGTTTGACAAGAAGAAGGATTGGACACCTTCACCTCCTCTGGTTAAAGATACTTGGTTCAAGGAGATGAGAGACGAACATATAGAACATATATTTATTTCAGATGATAGAAACCTGTTCGCTGTTCGTAATGACAGGTCCAATGTGTGTTGCTGGCTGTATGACAAAGAAAGGGACATCTATCTGGTCAAAAGGATGAATGGAAAGGTTGAATACTATAAGAGACCGAGAGATTTCTATACAATGCCAAAGGTTGATATTTGAAGTATCAACAAAGCTATGTTCTTCAATCCTTACAAGGACTCAAAGGCTGACCTGTTCGCCAAATTCATTAAAGACCAATGTGAAAAGGACTTTCCTGTGATGCGCACCGCCAAAGGAATGCGTTTTGCTTCGACATGTATTATCGATCCAAAGACAAAAAAGACGTGGATATACTACAAATATCCTCCACCGCATGTTGAGATAGCAGTGCCAGTTTCCCCAAGAGTTCCTGACAATTCTTTGGCTAACTTCGTGTCTTGGTATTTTGATGATCTGAACCTTGCAGCAGTCATCATCAAGAACAAGGATGATGTTAATGATATCGATATGATTCTTGACCCGATGGATCTATTGAAGTATAGAAAAGAAGACATGATGAAGCTCCACCAATCTCCAATATGAGTTTATTCTGGATCTGATGAAGAAGCTAAGCCATTCACTCGCACAGTTGCTTATGCTATCAAGCTGAAACTTTATGCAGGAGCTGGACCACACAATGTCACTCTTCCTATTGGATGACTTCGCCAGTCTAGGGGGAGTTTGTAGAGCCCAGTGTACGATGAAGACTGACAATGTCAAACAATAGAGAAGTCAAAGTCCAGATTTTTGATTATTTTTGTGTACAGTAATTTCGAGTACATGTGTAGTTCGAGTACTCGAAGTTGTTTTGTGTTAAACTTCGAGTACATCTAGATCTAGTATAAATAGACGTATTTTGTACAGATTTAGGTTGGAATCCCAAGGCATTTGCTCTCTAGACGTATTGAGGCACTTGTACTCGAATTTTCAGTATCAATACAAAGATTATATTTATCTACTTGCTTTCTTGATTCTAGCTTGGATTCCGCACTTGTTAGAGTCTATTGATGATGATTCAGAAGATAAAGTTTAATTCTTGATCTTGTTTAAGACCTACATTTGATTGAATAATGTTACCAAATTTTATTTGGGACATCATTAGTGTATCCACATGGTGTTATGGAATACATTTGAGAAAATGGCAGGGCAATCTTACTTAGTTCTAACGAACTAATGGTGAAATTAAACGTGGTGTTTACAGGTACTAAAGAGTCGGGTGAGCGGTGACGGTGATCGGAAATCGAGCATGAAGGCTCGGAGGTGGTTTTAAACTTAATAACCAAACTTGTGTGAAACTTTTGTGTAATAAATGTTTTGTGGAGTTTGTAAACATACTTAAACTTTGTTTTAACAGGTGTTAGTAAATAGTATGTTTATAGATGTGTAAAAAACAAAAGTTTTTAATGGGACCTAAATGTAGTTTCTTAAATAATGTTGTTATATGTCCGGATGGGGACATAAAGTGACATGGGTGTCACAGGTTGGTATCAGAGCCAACGGTTTGAGGGATTTGATTGCATCATGAACACTTAAACTCAAACCATTGAGCTCTTGATAGATGGGAAGAACTTTTCGATCCGAAATCCGATCACAAAGCCGAACTCACCAGGTATTATGTATCTGTTAAGTGCACAGATATATGGTGCATATCTTGCTATGCCTGACCAGCTTAGTAACATATACACGATATGAACGCATCTTTAGGAACATTATTTCATATTAGTATATGGAACATTTGGTAAGGTGTTAAAATTGGGTGCATGTGATTGGTTAAAATCACAATTGTGTCATTATTAGTTAAATAATTAAGTAATTCACAAAAGTGTGAATATTCAATAAAGACACATAAATATGTAGTGGATAAATCCGTTAAGGATGAGTATGTGGTATGCATATATGTTAGTAATGACGTGTTTACACTATTTTTGTCATAAGATGACTGAGGAACATAACTCAGGGGGGTTATATCATGAAGAAGAACATCTAACCGAATTGCAAGTAATGGTGAGGGAGGAGGTAGCTAAAGCATTTGAAGCTACCTTACCAACTCATCTAGATGGAATACAAGCTTCATTAAAAAATTTGATACATGAAGAGTTTGTAACTCTTAAAGATGAAATAGGTGGGGAGAAACCTTCTAAAAAGGTTACTTACAAAGAGTTTGTGGCTTGTAAGCCAACTGAATTTAAAGGTGAGGTGGATCCACTGCTGAGTCAAAGGTGGATTTTTGACATGGAAATTAATTTTGAAACATGTCATTGTGATATGTTTGATGAAGTGATGTTTGCTAGGAACCAATTAAAGGACTGAGCAAAAGATTGGTGGGAACTTCTTCGAAAGGAGAAGGGTCGGGATGGTATTAAGGAGTTGACTTGGGGAGCATTGAAGGAGTTGTTCCTTAAACGATTCTGTCCTCAAGCTGCTATTGACAGAATTAATGAGGAATTCCTAAATATGAGGCACAAGGAGGAGGATATAGACACCATTACTGCAGTGTTCTTTGATAAAGCCAAATTCTATCCTGATCTTCTTAGAACTGAACGAATGTGGATTAATAGGTACCATAGCATGTTGAATGCTAAGTACCGGGAGTTTCTTACACCATCAAAGTTTGAAACTTTGTCAAAATTGATTGATTGCGCTCGTGAGCGTGAACTGGAGTTAAAGAGACAAGAGGACAGTGGGGAAAAACGAAAGGTGAAAAGGGATGTGGTATCCTCTAAAAAGGGGAAATTTGTCAGTCAACTCAAAAATTCTGGTTATTTGAAAGAAGCTAGACATTGTTTAACTTGTGGAAAGAAACATGTTGGGGAATGTTATTTTAAATCAGTAGTATGTTATAAATGTGGCAAGTCGGGGCATCTTGCCTCTCAATGTGCTAGTGCACTCAATCTGTGTTACAACTGTTACAAACCGGAACATCGAAGAAGTGAGTGTCCAGAATTGAAAGGGGCAGGTCAAGAAGGTACCAGTGGTGGGTCTTTTAAGGCTCAAGGTAGTGGCAAGAAGGTTGAAATACCGACACCAAAGGGTAGAGCCTTCAAGATTAAAGCAGAAGAGGCCAAAGTCACTTCAGACGTGGTGACATGTACTTTTCATATAAATTCCTTACCTGGTTATGTATTGTTTGATTCTGGAGCTAGTCGTTCCTTTATATCTGTGAAGTTTGTGAACCATCATTCGTTTGTATTAACTAAACTACCTTATGCATTCGAGGTAGAAATAGCTGACTCTAAGATTTTTTTAGTGTATGACATCTATCATAGATGTAAACTCACCATAGATGGTGAGGATTATGAGGTTGATTTGATTCCAATGATCTTGGGAGAGTTTGATTTTGTTATTTGGATGGATTGGTTGTTTAAATATGGAGCCAATATTGTATGTAACCGCACGGTTATTCAATTAATATCTCTAGGTGGTTATGAAGTATGCATTCAAGGAGAGAGAAGAGGTGGAACCATATTGTGCTCTCTAGCTAAAGCAATGAATTACATGAACCATAGGGGTCAGTCATTCTTAGCTTATGTTCTTGATGCACAAAAGGAGATAAAGGAACTTAATGATGTTCCAGTGGTTAGGGATTTCCCTGATGTATTTCCAGATGATTTACCGGGAATTCCTTGTGATAGAAATGTTGAGTTTAAGATTGATCTTATTCCTGGGGCTAAGTCCATAGCTAAAGCTCCATATCATTTGGCACCATCTGAAATGAAAGAATTAATGACACAGTTGCAAGATCTTTTAGATAAAGGCTTTATCCGTCCGAGTATCTCCCTGTGGGGTGCACCAATACTTTTTGTTAAAAAGAAAGACGGAAGCCTAAGAATGTGTATCGACTATAGAGAGTTGAATAAAGTGACTGTGAAAAACCGATATCCTTTACCTAGGATTGATGATCTTTTTGGTCAGTTACAAGGAGCGTCGTGGTTTTCTAAAATCGAGCGAAATCGTGGTTTTCTAAAATCGATCTTCGCTTGGGTTATCATCAACTCAAGATTAAAGAGGAAGATATTCCCAAGACCGCTTTCCGTACTTGTTACGGTCATTATGAATTTCTTGTGATGTCTTTTGGGTTGGCAAATGCACCGGCTGCGTTCATGGATTTGATGAACCGGGTGTGTCGTCCAATGTTGGATCGATCTATCATTGTGTTTATCGATGACATCCTTATTTATTCTAAAAATGAGGGTGATCACGCTTGTCATTTGCGTGAAGTCCTTGAAACTTTACGAAAGGAGAAACTATATGCTAAATTCTCCAAATATGCTTTTTGGTTGCGTGAAGTCCAGTTTTTAGGACATGTGGTGTGTGCTGATGGCATACTTGTCGATCCTTCGAAAGTCCAAGCGGTAATGAAATGGAGTTCTCCAAAAAATCCTACTGAAATTAGAAGTTTTCTTAGTCTAGCTGATTACTATCGGCGATTCATACAAGATTGTGCAAGAATTGCATCTCCCTTGACTAAATTAATAAGGAAAGATGTGAAATTTATTTGGGGTAACGACCAAGAAAAAGCTTTTAATGAACTCAAGTCCAAGTTAACTCAGGCACCGGTATTAACCCTACCAGATGGACCTGATGATTTTGTGGTGTACTCTGATGCATCTTACCTTGGGCTTGGTTGTGTCCTTATGCAAAGGGGCAAAGTGATTGCCTATGCGTCGAGGCAACTGTAAGTTCATGAAGTAAACTATCCTATTCATGATCTAGAATTAGCAGCGGTTGTGTTTGCCTTAAAAATTTGGAGGCATTACTTGTATGGTGTGAAATGCACAATTTACATTGATCACAAGAGCTTGAAATATTTCTTCACGTAGAAGGAATTAAATATGAGGCAAAGACGTTGGATAGAACTACTTAAGGATTATGATTGCCAAGTCCTTTATCATCCGGGAATAGCCAATGTGGTAGCGGATGCCTTGAGTAGGAAAGAAGAACATGAACCCGTTTGGGTTACAACAATGAAGATTGTGATTTCCTCTGATTTGGTGGATCAAATTAAAGAAGCTCAAGTTGAAGCTTTAAAAGAAGAAAACTGGAAACGAGACCGAATAAAGGGGCAAGCTCATAATCTGGATGAAGATAGTCGCGGTTTAAAGACAAGATGGGGTAGGTGTGGATACCTCCCACGTGTTCTTTGAAAACTAATTTAGTGGAGGAGGCTCATAAATCAAAATACTCAATTCATCCGGGAGCCAATAAAATGTATCGAGACCTTCGGGTAAATTACTGGTGGCCAGGTATGAAATGAGATATTGTTAAATATGTTGAAAAATATTTAACTTGTTTGCAAGTAAAGGCTGAACATCAAAAGCCTTATGGCAAGTTACAGCCTTTGGAAATTCCTATGTGGAAATGGGAACATATCACAATGGACCTAATTACTAAATTCCCGAAAACCCGAAAGGGGTATGATACAATTTGGGTCATTGTAGATAAATTAACTAAAAGTGCTCATTTTATTCCAATTCGTGAATCGTATTCTTCTGAGAAAATGGCTGAAGCATATGTAAAAAAAATAGTGTCGCGTCACGGGATACCAGTGACGATTGTGTCCGATCGAGACACACGATTCACTTCTCATTTATGGAAAATTTTTCAAGAGGAATTGGGCACGAAACTGTTGTTAAGCACGGTGTATCATCCTTAGACTGATGGTCAAAGTGAACGGACCATTAAGACGCTGGAGGATATGTTACGAGCGTGTATTATTGATTTTGGAGGTAATTGGGATGATTATCTATCTCTGGAGGAATTTTCGTATAACAACAATTATCATTCCGGATTGGGAATGCCTCCATATGATATGTTATATGGGAGGCGGTGTCGTACTCCCCTTTGTTGGGGTGAAGTTGGCCCGCGAGAGGTCGAAAATAAAGAGACAATTAAAGTTACAAACCAACGAATTGATCAAATACGAGCTCACTTAAAGGCGGCCCAAGACCGTCAAAAGTCGTATGCAGATAAACGAAGACGACTGATTGAGTTTCAAGTAGGAGACTTTGTTTTGTTAAAAGTTCCCCTTAGAAGGGTGTGATTCGTTTTCGTAAGCGAGGGAAATTAAGCCCGCGTTTTATCGGACCATTCAAAATTATAGCTCGGATAGGTAGTGTTGCTTATCACCTTGAGCTACCAGAAGAATTGAGTGGTATACATAATACTTTTCATGTGTCGTACCTGAGAAAATGTCTGGCTGATGAATCGGCTTATGTGCCACTAGAAGACTTGGAAATTGATGACAAGTTGAACTATGTTGAAAAGCCGGTAGCTATATTAGACTGAAAGGTCAAACATTTGAGAAATAAGCCCTTGAACCAGATTAAGGTCTAATGGAAAAACAAAAGGGGATCTGACGCCACATGGGAGTCGGAAGATGAGATGAGGAAATTTTTATCCTTTTCTTTTTGAGGTATAAACGGTTTCGAGGACGAAACCTTTGTAAGGAGGGGAGATTTGTAACAACCAGTTTTAACAATCTAATATGTTTGAAATAATCATTAATAGAATGATTGTGATTGTTACAAAATGAAAATATGCGAGAAATCATGAACGTGGGAGAAAACTGTGCGCGAAACGGAGTTCCGGATTCTCCGAAATCGCAAAACAAAGAAACTTACAAAAATATCAAAATCCATGATGCCAGGCGGTACGCCTAGCCCCGAGTGCCCACGATAGGCGATATGCGCGAGGCCAAGAAAATATCTGGAGACCTTAGTCTGGCGCGCTACGCCCTGAGCCAAACACCCAACACCCACGCGGGGCGATGCGCCTGGCGCGTGGTGGTTTGGCAGATTGGACTGAAATATCAGAATTTCATGGAAAAAAAATTATTTTTTTCATTCCTTCGAACTCAGCTGCACCAAAATCACCCAATTCGAATTTCTATCATCTAAACTTAGTTTGGAAGCTGTCCAAATGTTCGGGTTGAGCCAGGGATCGTTTCTACAAGTCCGGATCGTCGTATTTCAACCAAAAATCCGTTCAAAAGGGTAACGATTCGATCTCTCCTACTTGTTTGATAGTATATGGAATAAATATAGTTTTAAACATGATATAATGATTATTGTTGATGATTATTGCCTAGATGATGGCTAGGAATAATTAGAATCGAAGAACTAGATGTTTTAATGGTGAAATCATGATTTTGACCCGTTATAATGTCCGGTTGTCATGAAATCCATATTATTGAAAATTGATAACTAGTAGGATGATTAAATCATGATAGTGATGACTTTGGATCATTCTATGGAATGATAGATCCTATTCAAGTGTTTGATTAAATGTTAAGATTTGAAAGTTAATGATATAATGATTATTGTTGATGATTATTGCCTAGGTGAAGGCTAGGCGATACGCCTGGAAGCCGCAGATACCAAAACCACCTTAACACTCAACCTATCTCATTTTTCATCATTTCAATCCTATTTCTTCGGCCAGAGCACCTATATCTCGAGCTTCTACCCCCATTTCTTCATCATTTCACCAGAAAACCTCCATTGTTGAGCTTGGAAGCCATTGGAGCTTGGAAGAGATGATTGGAACTTATCATCATCAACACACCACCACTTGAAGCCACTAAGAGCTCATTCCCAGCCACTTTTAGAGCCGCCAAGCCCCTGTTCTAGCTTCATCTGAGTGTTCTATAGCTTTGTGAGGTAGTTTTATGAGCTTATCTATAGTTAGATCATACATGCAAGGGGTGAAAACCCACATGCATGAACATCCACCCACATGAAACTCCATGTGGCTCTTGTGCACGCAATTTGTTGGTGTTCTTGTGTATTTTTGATATAGATCTACTGATTTTAGAACATAGGATTAATGGAATTGAGTTTTGAAAGGTTATTGTGTTGATTTTGTAGAACTAGGCATAAAAGGAAACTTTTATGTTACATGTTGTAGATTTGTGATGATCTGTCTAGATGTTGTCAAATGCATATTGAAGTGTTTAGAAACACATTTGGGTATTTGATTTTGTGAAAAACATGATTTTATAAAACTTACTATATATGGAAACTTTTGTAAATCAAAAGAGGGTTTTTGACGCTTGAACATCTTTCGGTGAATTGTGGTTATTGAAATATGTTCCAAAAAGATTTTTAACATATTTGGAAACTTTTAGTTATGAAAATGGACCTTTAAACGAATGCTTACTATTTTAGGAAACTTTATTTGGGCAAAATGGCATAAATGGCAATTTATGCGCAAACAATGTATTTTAAGTATTTACATATGTTTTTACAAACATACTAGATGTATTAGAATTATGAAACGAGATTTCATAATTAAACTTTCCTAAAAGGGAAATTTTCCAAAAACGGTCACCTTTACGATTTCATAACACGACATGTGTGAAAGTGTTACGATTATAGTTGTAAGATGTATGATGATGTCCTACGTGCATGTTAAGATTTAATTAGCACATAAGTAAACTAAACACAACAAACGTGTCACCACCGATTCGTCAAGTCAACACCCACTCGGTTGAGCACACCAACACTTGGAGTTGTATGGGATACAACACACCACAGAACACATACTCACAACCTATAAGATTATAGGCGCTCACTAGCAGGTTGCTAACATTCGCGAGTTGCTAACACCACTTAAACCAGAACTGCTCTATCAGGTGAGTTCACGGCCCCTTTTTATCTTTTCTACCTTTAGGGGAGAAAACATAGCATGATAAACTGTTTTTGATACAACAACTGATTTTGTTTACTATGGACATGGTTTATCACTATATGTATATGTGTGGCACACATCACAAACTCAAAGTCCTCACAAACACACCTCAGACCGTTAGTAGCGCGGAGCGGCTAGCGTGGTAATCTTGGATAGTACTATTTGGGCCTGACAAGCCCCACCCATCGCGCCTGGGAGGCCAACCCGACCGGAGGTCGGAATGGGTGCAATAACCAACACACTTTGCATTGTCTTGTGATGGACATGGCGGGAGGCACAACTGTTAGCTTCGGTACGAACCCACATATAATATAACTGTATTGACTAGCTATCAGTCGATACTGCATTGTAATGATATGTAACCTCGCAACATTTACTTTAAACATTTTGATTTTTATTGCTTATGAAAAACCTATGCTCTCACCAACCTTTGAGTTGACGTTTTTAATCGCATGTTTTCTCAGGAAGCTAAGGCACGCGCACGAGAAATCTAGGATGCTAGGATGGAGTCCATGCATCTACTTTAGTGTCTTAGACTATTAAACATTCGGTATCATTTTGTTATGTTATGTAATTGCTAAACAAGTTAAACCGCTTCCGCAAACTATTACTTTATGTTATTTTTAAAACTGTTTAAAACGCTTCCGCATCTTAAGAAATCAAATTGAGTTGACAACCTTTTCAATTACTTCCAAAACTCAGATTTTACAAACTGTTTTATCCAAGTTATTGGACGTACATATGCAACTAGACATGTAGGTCTCGCAACTGTATGACCGGAGACTGCGATCCTGACAGTCGCGTCGCGCCCTCGGGCAGGCTGGGAAGGACGGGGTGCGACGCATAGCTCACATGTTGTATTAAAAATGAAAAGTGATGATAATAATATTATTGATTTAGAAGATGATCTTCAATCAAAGTTAATACATTACTCTTTTTAGACTAGTTTTGTTATTTCAATAATGGTTGGCTTTAAGATTATGGATTTCGACTTTTGAAGTTTGAATTTGAAATGGATTATGGTCTTTTGCATCATTATATTAAATGTTCTCTATTTTTTTTATAAACCATGAAATAACAAAAAACAAACTGAAAAACCGTGAAAACCCATCAATACCGGTCGATTTGGTTTACACAACTTACATGGTTGGTTTGGTTTGTCATTTTTTGAAATCACATTCAGTGATTTGGTTTTGAAATTTTCGCAAAACCGACCGAACCACACTTTAGACATCCCTAGTCGATACTATTAGTATGGACATACACTTGGTCAGTTTATTAGTATCGACACCTTCGATACTAACTGTATCGAAGGGCCTCATGTTTGTCTATATATATGCATGTTGTTGATAGTAATCAAAAGCATGCTTTTCAATTATTCTTGATTTCTAGTTTTTCTCTCTAGATTTCTTGTACACATTTCAATCCTGATTAATACAAGAAACCACTTTTGACTTTATGCACATTAATTCTTATATTGGCAACTTTGTTGATCATGTATACAACCAAATTTGGATTCCGCACATTCTTGTTTGAGTATTGATATCATCAGATCCTAGACATCACACGACCTACGTGTCACTCCCCGAGCCGGCGGGCCGGATCAAGTGTCCCGACGGGCGGAATGGTCCCGGGGTGCGATATCGAGGATGATAATCGTGACGATCAAATTGTTTTCAATGCACATGATAATAATGAGAAAGCACTAAATGAAATAGAATTATAAAGTTAAATTACATCAGTATCGTTCATAATTTAACAATGTAAATCTATTATTCAACCTCACCAACAACCACCTATACTATCTAATTCAGTATGCTTATGTATAGGGCATACGTAGGGTCAACCTTACCGCCAGCCTAGCCGCCAGCCCACCACATATCGAACCGCATAACATATTGTTGTCAATGATAATTAAGAGTTTCATTCCTCCTTATCAACACACCGGTTCTTAGATCTTAGTTCTTGTTAGTTTCAACAAAATGTGGGAAATTCCATTGATTCCTTAAGCTCATCATATACATATGAACAACCATGGTATTTGTAGAAACATTTAACTAAAATGCTTAAGTAAACAAATTCATAAACATTTAATAAAATCTAAGACCTAAAGATTGGACCTTGGTCATGCTCGAGTAGACTAGTCTAACAATCAAGGTTTTTAGTAGTTGAGGAAATCTGTAAATATCATCAAACATGCGACCTATAATCAATCAGTCTAGCTAGGACATCTTTTGATGTATAGGATTTTATAGTTCATCAAGATCGTCCATAGTTCGTTCTTGTTCGTATAGTTCATTAGTTCTTTGGCACATGCTATCTTTGAATATTTCCCAGACATTCTCTGAAAATAGTTCGTTGAAAACAGTTCTCCGTAATAGCCCTTTAGTTCTTTGAAAATAGATTGTTATATACAGTTCTTTGAAATAGATCTATACTTCTTTGAAAACACTCCACTGAACACCCCACTGAACACAGTTCTTTGAATTAGATCGTTAGTTCTTTGAAATGGATCGTTAGTTTTTTGAAAATCGACCACTGGAAATACTTCTTTGATTTAAAATAGTTTTTTAATTCTTGATGAATAACAACCCATTTTGAAAACCTGCAAATAGTTTACCTTGACAAAATCTAGGCTAATAATTATTCATGTAAAACATATATGAAGTAAAAGCATTTAAGTAAATATAATCCAAGGAAAATAATTTACTGATGCTTCTTAACCCCGCGTTTGTAAAACAAAAATGTTTAGAGAAGGGGCAATGAACTCACCTGTCTTGTTATGCAACGAATCACAAAGATATGTGCGCTCGTTGGTTGTAGATTAAGTATCTTCAGTACCTGGGTTGATTTATTATGATTTGAGTACGATAAGTGCTCGAAGATGACATATATGGGGTTTAGGTTTTGGTGTGCAACTAAATGTTTAGAGAAGGGGCAATGAACTCACCTATGTTGTTATGCAATGAATCACAAAGATATGTGCGCTCGTTGGTTGTAGATTAAGTATCTTCAGTACCTGGGTTGATTTATTATGATTTGAGTATGATAAGTGCTCGAAGATGACATATAAGATTAGCAGAACTCCGAGGACATACATAAGAATCCCAAATGCGACCAAGAGTTTATTTGGGAGCGTAGCAACATCACTTCAAACAAAGGTTTCCCATTTGTTACAAAGAAAGTTGTACCCAATAATAACTTTTAAATTTCGGGACGAAATTTCTTTAACAAGGGGAGACTGTAACATCTATGCCGGAATCATTACCGGAACAGTAACCTGTACAGTAACTCAGATACAAACTAGGAGAATTACATAGAAGCTAGTAACATTCGATGCTAAACACAAACTATAATACTATGTTTCGGAAATTCGGATTTAAAATCTTATGGTTTAAGCAGTCAAAAACACATCAGACAATGAGGAACAGATACACACATGCTTGACTTTGTATTATTAGGTTTAAACGTATGTGCGGATAAACAGAACAAAACTATAACAATTGTTATTACAGAATGCTAAACAGACGAATTATTCGTACATGTGACGATCTGTACGAATAGATCTGAAAGTTTAATGATCTGGCATGATGACTGAATAGTAGAAAACAAAATCAGAAAGTGAAACGTACGATCGTGTTCGTACAGTTAGCGCTCTGTACAAAAACGCGCGTAAGTGACGTTTTTTGACGAAACGACACGAAAACGATACGAACGATAATAAATATAAGGAAATATAATACATCCTGTTTTACAATTTTGAAACTCATCAGAAATAAATTAAAAGAAATTATTTTAATTTAGAATACGTAAACTACGCGAAAAGTTACGAAATGCGTAAAAATAATAAATCACGATAAATAATTCAAGGAAAATAATATTTAAAATATTTACTAGAAATAACTACCTTCCAAACATTTTAGAATAAACACTTTTATTTAAATTTCTAAAAACGCGTGTTACGGTCCGGAAACGCGACGAAAACGTGAACCGAGCAACCGCAACGAACCCGAATACCCTCGGGATATAAAAACCCTAAAATGAGACTTCACTCTCATTTTTCTCTCATCTCTCTCTCTAGCTCAATTCCCGTCCATCTCTCTCTCTCAAAAATTATCAACTTCAAACTACAAGATCTTGGTCATTTCTTGGTGAAATCGCGCATTCTTGGTGTCCACGCGAAGCTCTCGACTCCCTCTACACGGAAGTACAACTGATTTGGAGTTTTACCCAGTAGATTTCGAGGTATGAAGCTTTGAACTTGTTGAAAGTTTGGGTTTTCATCATTTTACTTTGATTGTTCGACCACCGCTCTAAAACCGACCTTAGATCCTGACCTTCGAACCCACAACCTTTCATGGACTTACCTGAGAGTGTCTACGACATGAGAATGGTCGACCCAGGTACTCGCTGCTGAAAGATGGGGATGGATGCTTACAGGTTCGTGGGGCACTTGCTGGCCGAACCTACAAGGTTCTGGCCAAACCTTTGGAGGCTGTCACCCCACCAACCACCGAACCCTGCAGCCCAAGACCTTGATAGGCCCAAACCTTATGATGGCCCGTTGTACAGTCGGCTGAGCCCAATAAACCATTCGGCCTAATGGTCCCACATAGCTAAAATGTTCTAAGTGATTATTCGGCTTCCATGGTTATTGAGATGATCTAGCAAAATAAAGTCACTTAATTAGGATAACATGTATAAGTCACTATGTAGTTAGGTGTCACTACAAAGGTAATAGAAATTATTTGGGATCAACGAATTTCATACAACGTGATGTTGTCCCTTATACATAATAACAAGAGATGCCAAGAGTAGCATACCGAGATTTAACTCAAATTGGTTAAGTGTTAGAATATCTATGACCATGGAACTAGAGCCGAATAATGACGAAGACACACAAGTGTTAGCCAACATTAGGGCTAACGCTAACACGTACACGCACACAAACCAATTATAACTAATACTTATAAGTTGCAAACACATGAAATCAATACAGAATCTTGAACACAACAACGAACACTACAATGAGCGCGTGCATTCTAGCCTAAGTTAAGTCAACCACTACCACCACCAGGTGAGTTCATTTGTCCCTTTTCATACTTATTTGTTTTAACTCAGGACTGAGAAGCATGTTATTCATTTTAAACAAATATTGAAATGTTTATTAAATGCTTTTACAATGTTGATAATGCTTTCACTAATGCCTGAATTTGTAACGCTTATTTGGAAACTAAAGACTAAGGCTATAGTGTAAATAGCTAATGCTATTTACACCATACTTATTTACATTATACTTACACTTTGTGCACCATACTTATTTACATTATACTTACACTTTGTGCACCATACTTATTTACTTTATACTTACACTTTGTGCTCAAACTGGAAACTTAGAATTACATACTTGATGCTTATGCTGCAAACTAGAAGTCTAAACCTTATGCTTGACGCTTATGATATAAACTTGATACTTAAACTTTGAGCTAAATACTTATGCTATAAACTATGTGCTTAAACTATACATTTGATGTTTAAATTATAAACTCTATGTTTAAACTACATACTCAATGCTAAGGCTTTGAAACACTTACATTTATTGCATAAACTTAAAACTTGACAACTTAAACTTCGAAAGACTTCTATGCATGGAAAGCTTAAAACACTTGAATGCTTGATATACTTGAAATGCTTGAAACACGTGAATACTTGATACACATGGAATGCTTGAAACACATGAATGTGTGATATACTTGGGATGCTTAAACAAAAGACTGATTGACCGCCGCGTGTTGACCTAGGTGTCAACCTTCACTAGTCATCAGTGAAACTATGTGACTGCGTTAAACTTGTTTGCTTAAGATGGACATCGTAAGACAGACTTTTGGCCGCCGCGTCTTGACATTGGTCAAGCCCTACTAGTCATCAGTGCTCTTCGTTGTCAGTATCATGTAAGACAGACTGATTGGCCGCCGCGTCTTGACATTGGTCAAGCCCTACTAGTCATTTAGTGTTCTTCTTGATTCCTCCATGGTTATGACAAGTGACTAGAATGATTTGAGTTCTTCTAATTGACTTTGTGTCAGCTTGAAGGTTTCTCCATCATAACACGTCACGAGTCATATTTAGGACCACTATGGATGGATGTTGAATTCCCTAGGGTGTTCAGCTGTCCATAATGGTGCTTCTTAAACTCGATACTCATATGTCATTGAATCAATAGGGTTGAGTGAAACGCTTAATTATCATTAACAACAATATGTTAAGCAGCCCGGTATGTGGTGGGACGGTGGCTGGGGCTTGTCCCCTACATATGCCCTATATATAAGCATACTTGGTTGAATAGCATAGGTGGTCGTTAGTGAGGTTAAGGTTGTCATTTCGGGGGAAACAAAGTAAACATTTTCAGGGTAATCAAAAGCTAAGAATCATATGTCATGGGAATCAAGGTAGTGGAATGAAATGCTTAATTATCATTAACAACAATATGTTAAGCAGCCCGGTATGTGGTGGGATGGTGGCTGGGGCTTGTCCCCTACATATGCCCTATATAAGCATACTCGGTTGGATAACATAGGTGGTTGTTAGTGAGGCTAAGGTTATCATTCAGGGAATCAAGGTAAACAATTACAGGGTAAACGAATTCAATGAATCGAATGTTATGGAATCAAAGATGTATAATGAAACGCTTAATTATCATCAGGAACAATATATCATGTGGTTTGGTATGTGGTGGGACGGTGGCTGGGCGGACGGTAAGTTTGACCCTACATATGCCCTATATATAAGCATACCGAAACAGATGGTATTGGTGGTTAATGGTGAGGTTAAGGTTGTCATTCAAAAGATTTTTCAAACTATTTTTACATAAAACTACATGAACTCACCAACCATTTTGTTGACTTTGTTTTCTTACATGCTTTCTCAGGTGACGTACAGGATTAAGCTAAGATTCAGGATTGCATACTAGGATGCCAGATATAGATCCTAGTTGACTTTTGAAGAAGAACATCTTTTGAGATCAATACGAATCTCTTTTGATATCTTGTATAGATACAAGATAGATATATTGGTTCTTTTGGATAGGTTTACTTAGTTAAATTACTGAACATTGACATTTGTAATTTAACTTTGTAATCCTAGTAAATGTATTATTGTGCTTAATTATTCTTAACATTGATGCTATGTAAAACAATCTGATCATCACGATTATCACTCACGATATCGCGCCCTGAGAAACCTTCCGCCCGACGGGGACTCCGATCCAACCCCGCCGGCTCGGGGTGTGACAGATTGGTATCAGAGCTCAAGGTTATAGAGAATAATCGGTCGCATTCTTAAACGGTTTGGCCTAGACTATAACTTAGGGACCCTCATGTAGAGAACATAGGATCTAAGATTGCATTATGTCTTCTACATTCGATCATCGCACTAACCAATATCTTTGGTTATGATCAGAATGCCGCCTAAAAGACAACTGACCCCGGTGCCTACTTCACAGACCTCAGCACCGCACTCTTCAACACCATCGCCACCTGATTCACCGCCGCCTCCTCCTCCTCCACTAAACCCTCCTCCGAACCCGACTGCAACTATAGTTTTGGATTCTGCTACTATTGCCTTGGCAACGTTACCGAGCAGTTAGCTGACTAATCAGATGAAGGATATCATCTCGGAGATGATCAATAGGATTCAAGGCCATGGTAACAACTCTGGGCATACTGCGGGAGAAACTAGTGGATATACCGGCGCTAAATTAGACTGTTCGTACAAATCATTCGTAGGATGCAAACCGCCAAGCTTCAGCGGCGTTGAAGGAGCCGTGGGACTCATTCAATGGTTAGAAAAGATGGAGACTACATTGGATCTAAGCAGTTGTCCGGAACGACATCAGGTTCGCTATGCCGCTGGATCTTTCAGTAAGCGTGCCCTAACTTGGTGGAACTCCCATATAAATGCTCGAGGTAGGGATGAAGCGCTGGCCATGCCTTGGGCAGAATTCAAAACCCTTCTTAGGAATGAATTTTGTCCTAAGACGAATTACAGAATTTGGAAGTTGAACTCTCAAATCATGTGATGAAAGGAGCTGATCACATGGCATTCACTACCCGCTATCATGAATTGGTAGCCTTGGTGCCTGAGATGGTGCCAACTCTGGAAAAGCGAATTGACCGATATGTAGGAGGATTACCATCCTGCATTCAGGGCATTGTACTTGCTGCAAACCCTGCAACTTTAGAATCTGCCATTTCTCTATCCGCTAAACTTACTGACGTGATGGTAAAGTCAGGAGAGTTGAAAGATGACTCGGGCAAGGCTAAAGAGGAACAACAGGAGAAGAAGCAAAAAGGCATCCAACAATATGCGATGCCCACACCACTCAATCAAGTTGCTGCAGTACCTGCTAAATCTGCACGCAAACCTTACACGGGTGTACATCCTCAATGTGCACAATGTCAGTTTCATCATGCTGCCACTATGCCGTGTAGCCAGTGTACCAACTGTGGTCGAAAAGGCCATCTGGCTCAACACTGTCGAACTTCTCCGGCACCGGCTGTAAACAATGCTGCTATGGCAATACCACCACCACGAAACCCTGGCAACTACAACAACAACAATCGGGGATGCTATAACTGTGGAGAACTAGGGCATTTCTCCAGGGATTGCCTGAAGAGAGCGCAACAAGGAGATCAAGTACCAAGGGGAAGAGCTTTCATGATAGGAGCTCCTGCAGCACGCCAAGACCCGGAGACGGGTACTGGTATGTAGTATCTCCTCACTCATAAGACTTCATTTTATTATAATACTAGTATGAATAAGAAATTTACCTTATTCCAATTAGTATAATCACATAAGTATTTCATGGAACTTAGGAATTCTTTTATTGTAATAGAAACAATGAAAGAATCCTTCGTTAATACACATAACATATGTAGGAAATCGTAGCTAACACTAAGATTGTGCAACAATTGATGCTCATAGCATCAGTTAGTTGGAACAATAAGGTGTTAGAACCATGCAGAGATTTAGCAAGTCGTAACAGCAGGACAACTATGAACAATAAGATTAGCAGAACTCCGAGGACATACATAAGAATCCCAAACGCGACCCAGAGTTTATTTGGGAGCGTAGGGACATCACTTCAAACAAAGGTTTCCCATTTGTTACAAAGAAAGTTGTACCCGATAATAACTTTTAAATTTCGGGACGGAATTTCTTTAACAAGGGGAGACTGTAACATCTATGCCGGAATCGTTACCGGAACAGTAACCTGTACAGTAACTCAGATACAAACTAGGAGAATTACATAGAAGCTAGTAACATTCGATGCTAAACACAAACAATAATACTATGTTTCGGAAATTCGGATTTAAAATCTTATGGTTTAAGCAGTCAGAAACACATCAGAAAATGAGGAACAGATACACACATGCTTGATTTTGTATTATTAGGTTTAAACGTATGTGAGGATAAACAGAACAAAACTATAACAGTTGTTGTTACAGAACGCTAAACAGACGATCTGTACGAATAGATCTGAAATTTTAACGATCTGAAATGATGACTGAACAGTGGAAAACAAAATCAGAAAGTGAAACGTACGATCGTACAGTTAGCGCTCTGTACGAAAACGCGCGTAAGTGACGTTTTTTGACGAAACGACACGAAAACGATACGAACGATAATAAATATAAGGAAATATAATATTTCCTGTTTTACAATTTTGAAACTCATCAGAAATAAATTAAAAGAAATTATTTTAATTTAGAATACGTAAACTACGCGAAAAGTTACGAAACACGTAAAAATAATAAATCATGATAAATAATTCATGGAAAATAATATTTAAAATATTTACTAGAAATAACCACCTTCCTAACATTTTAGAATAAACACTTTTTATTTAAATTTCTAAAAACGCGTGTTACGGTCCGGAAAGGCGACGGAAACGTGAACCGAGTAACCGAAACGAACCCGAATACCCTCGGGATATAAAAACCCTAAAATGAGACTTCACTCTCATTTTTCTCTCATCTCTCTCTCTAGCTCAATTCCCGTCCATCTCTCTCTCAAAAATTATCAACTTCAAACTACAAGATCTTGGTCATTTCTTGGTGAAATCGCGCATTCTTGGTGTCCACGCGAAGCTCTCGACTCCCTCTACACGGAAGTACAACCGATTTGGAGTTTTACCCAGTAGATTTCGAGGTATGAAGCTTTAAACTTGTTGAAAGTTTGGGTTTTCATCATTTTACTTTGATTGTTCGACCACCGCTCTAAAACCGACCTTAGATCGTGACCTTCGAACCCACAACCTTTCATGGACTTACCTAAGAGTGTCTACGACATGAGAATGGTCGACCCAGGTACTCGGAGCTGAAAGATGGGGATGGATGCTTACAGGTACGTGGGGCACCTTGCTGGCCGAACGCACAAGGTTCTGGCCAAACCTTTGGAGGCTGTCACCCCACCAACCGCCGAACCCTGCGTGCATGAGCCATATGTGGCGAACCCTCCCCACCACTGGCAAACCTGTATACAACTCCAGCAGCCCCGAACCTCCTCTCTATTGGCGAACCTTCCATGCCTAGCTAAGCAGCCGAACCTTTATACCCGTACCACGGCCGAACCTTCTTGATCAAAACCCGCTCACCGAACCTATGCATGGTAGCACCGAACCCTCCTGGACTTGGATGTTATCCTCAGTCACGAACCATAGCAGCTAGCCGAACCCTTTGTGCCTACAAACCCCTGGACCGAACCATAGGGCGCCCAACCTTCTGCATTTCTAGCCGAACCTAACCTTGAACACCAAAAGGGTTCGCTGACCTGGAAACTCAGCACATCTATTCGGGCCACTGTCTACTTGGCCCAACTTATTTTAATCAGCCCAATGATGTTCTATTCGGCCCAATAGTATGCTTTTGTACAAATTTTAATTAGACCATAATTGTTGATCAAATCTAAGGCCCAACGAAAGCTCAATTGATTGGCCCACTTTCGGCCCATGCAAGAATACCAAACGGCCCAAGACCTTGGTAGGCCCAAACCTTATGATGGCCCGTTGTACAGTCGGCTGAGCCCAATAAACCATTCGGCCTAATGGGCCCACATAGCTAAAATGTTCTAAGTGATTATTCGGCTTCCATGGTTATTGAGATGATCTAGCAAAATAAAGTCACTTAATTAGGATAACATGTATAAGTCACTATGTAGTTAGGTGTCACTACAAAGGTAATAGAAATTATTTGGGATCAACGAATTTCATACAACGTGATGTTGTCCCTTATACATAATAACAAGAGATGCCAAGAGTAGCATACCGAGATTTAACTCAAATTGGTTAAGTGTTAGAATATCTATGACCATGGAACTAGAGCCGAATAATGACGAAGACACACAAGTGTTAGCCAACATTAGGGCTAACGCTAACACGTACACGCACACAAACCAATTATAACTAAAACTTATAAGTTGCAAACACATGAAATCAATACAGGATCTTGAACACAACAACGAACACTACAACGAGCGCGTGCATTCTAGCCTAAGTTAAGTCAACCACTACCACCACCAGGTGAGTTCATTTGTCCCTTTTCATACTTATTTGTTTTAACTCGGGACTGAGAAGCATGTTATTCATTTTAAACAAATATTGAAATGTTTATTAAATGCTTTTACACTATTGATAATGCTTTCACTAATTCCTGAACTTGTAACGCTTATTTGGAAACTAAAGACTAAGGCTATAGTGTAAATAGCTAATGCTATTTACACCATACTTATTTACATTATACTTACACTTTGTGCTCTAACTGGAAACTTAGAATTACATGCTTGATGCTTATGCTACAAACTAGAAGTCTAAACTTTATGCTTGACGCTTATGATATAAAGTTGATACTTAAACTTTGAGCTAAATACTTATTCTATAAGCTATGTGCTTAAACTATACGTTTGATGTTTAAATTATAAACTCTATGTTTAAACTACATACTCAATGCTAAGGCTTTGAAACACTTACATTTATTGCATAAACTTAAACCTTGACAACTTAAACTTCGAAAGACTTCTACGCATGGAAAACTTAAAACACTTGAATGCTTGATATACTTGAAATGCTTAAAACACGTGAATGCTTGATATACTTGAAATGATTGAAACACGTGAATACTTGATACACTTGGAATGCTTGAAACACATGAGTGTGTGATATACTTGGGATGCTTAAACAAAAGACTAATTGACCGCCGCGTGTTGACCTAGGCGTCAACCCCCACTAGTCATCAGTGAAACTATGTGAAAGCGTTAAACTTGTATGCTTAAGCTATAGGACATCGTAAGACAGATTGTTGGCCGCCGCGTCTTGACATTGGTCAAGCCCTACTAGTCATCAGTGCTCTTCGTTGTCATTATCATGTAAGACAGACTGATTGGCCGCCGCGTCTTGACATTGGTCAAGCCCTACTAGTCATTCAGTGTTCTTCTTGATTCCTCCATGGTTATGACAAGTGACTGGAATGATTTGAGTTCTTCTAGTTGATTTTGTGTCAGCTTGAAGGTTTCTCGATCATAACACGTCGCGAGTCATATTTAGGACCACTATGGATGGATGATGAATTCCCTAGGGTGTTCAGTTGTCCATAATGGTGCCTCTTAAACTCGATACTCATATGCCATGGAATCAATAGGGTGGAGTGAAACGCTTAATTATCATTAACAACAATATGTTAAGCAGCCCGGTATGTGGTGGGACGGTGGCTGGGGCTTGTCCCCTACATATGCCTTATATATAAGCATACTTGGTTGAATAGCATAGGTGGTCGTTAGTGAGGTTAAGGTTGTCATTTCGGGGGAAACAAAGTAAACATTTTCAGGGTAATCAAAAGCTAAGAATCATATGTCATGGGAATCAAGGTAGTGGAATGAAATGCTTAATTATTATTAACAACAATATGTTAAGCAGCCCGGTATGTGGTGGGATGGTGGCTGGGGCTTGTCCCCTACATATGCCCTATATAAGCATACTCGGTTGGATAACATAGGTGGTTGTTAGTGAGGCTAAGGTTATCATTCAGGGAATCAAGGTAAACAATTACAGGGTAAACGAATTCATGAATCGAATGTTATGGAATCAAAGATGTATAATGAAACGCTTAATTATCATCAGGAACAATATATCATGTGGTTTGGTATGTGGTGGGACGGTGGCTGGGAGGACGGTAAGTTCGACTCTACATATGCCCTATATATAAGCATACTGAAACAGATGGTATAGGTGGTTAATGGTGAGGTTAAGGTTGTCATTCAAAGGATTTTTCAAACTACTTTTACATAAAACTACATGAACTCACCAACCATTGTGTTGACTTTGTTTTCGTACATGCTTTCTCAGGTGACGTACATGATTAAGCTAAGATTCAGGATTGCATACTAGGATGCCAGATATAGATCGTAGTTGACTTTTGAAGAAGCACATCTTTTGAGATCAATACGAATATCTTTTGATATCTTGTATAGATACAAGATAGATATATTGGTTCTTTTGGATAGGTTTACTTAGTTAAATTACTGAACATTGACATTTGTAATTTAACTTTGTAATCCTAGTAAATGTATTATTGTGCTTAATTATTCTTAACATTGATGTTATGTAAAACAATCTGATCATCACGATTATCACTCACGATATCGCGCCTCGAGAACCTTCCGCCCGACGGGGACTCCGATCCAACCCTGCCGGCTTGGGGTGTGACAACTACATTGATATAATCCAGATATGTTCTCAACACACAGTAATCACACAGATGTTTGTAGTTATACTCAGTCGTGTTATCTCAAAACATGCTATAGTATCACACAGCACACCGCATTGTGACACTAATATGGATATGCTACTATCCATAGTAGATACAACATCACTCGTGTTTCGATATGTTATCACATTTGTTTTTGAGATATTATTATACATGACTTTGATACGTGTCACACAGAAAATTGATAAGTTACCACACAAGGTATTTACGATATGATACCACTATTTTACGTTGTCACATAGACGATAAATAGGATACCACACAAGGTATTTTACGTTAAGTTGTCACACAAAAAATAAATAGGATACCACACAAGGTATTTTAAGTTATGATACCACACAAGGTATTTTATGTTGTCATACAGACAATAGACATGATACCACACTATGTAGTTTATGTTACATTGTCACACAGACAATAAATAGGATACCTCACAAGGTATTTTGCATTACGTTGTCACACAAACAATAAATAGGATACCACACAAGGTATTTTACGTTACGTTGTCACACAGACAATAAATAGGATACCATGTTCATAAAAGTTTGATATTAATACACGCATTCACACTCAACTCATAACAGATATACTAAAAGAAAACATGTCATTACTACAATACCATTTTTATACATCTATATAGTTTAGTACAAAGGAGTGCCATAAGAACCACACTATCAACAATCTAACCATATGATATCCATTTCATACAAAAAAACATGCAATGACATCAACTACCCAACCTATCCGGCTATGTCAGATGGTATGTACAATGAAATCCCAAAACATCCACTCCCTGATCACACTTACCGCAAGAAGTACGGTAAGCAGGCTATCACAATGGCTATAGTTGCCAATACTATAGCCAAACTCAACAACATTGCCTCCAAGATCATCATCCTCACCCCTCCACAATATCTCTCATCCACATAACTCTCTCTCTCTCAATACCGCAACTTGCTGCCAAAATGCAGTGATCACTATATGCACCATTGTATGCCTCATTCTGTCCTCCATAATCGTCCTCCAAGCTCGAGTACCGGCCTCGAACGCCTCAAACTGCTCCACCAAACTCTGGCGAGCCGCACGTGTCTCAGTCAAGGTGTTACGGGTCTCCTATAGAGATCCGCAGGATTGTCTCATTTCCAATCGGGAACCCTGTAGGTCCAAAGTGATCTGTTGTAGCTGAGCTCACATCTCAGCCCATCGTGAAGACTCAACCACCTCGTGGGTGGAGCTCGGAAAATCTCTAGGGGCAAGCTGGTGCCTAGGTGGAAGCCCTATGGTCTTGCGGGCTTGTCCCCGCATCCTCCTAATCCCAGTATAAACCGAGACTCTCTCGGGTGATGGACTTCTAGCCCGTTTATCAGCAGAGGCATCATCATCAGATACATGTGGATGTGGGGTGGTGTATGTGGTACATGAGGTGGACGCCTCACACTGATCCACCAAACTCTGGTGAGCCGCACGTGTCTCAGTCAAGGGGTTACGGGTCTCCTGTAGAGATCCGTAGGACTGTCTCATCTCCAATCGGGCACCCTGTCGGTCCAAAGTGACCTGTTGTAGCTGAGCTCACATCTCAGCCTGTCGTGAAAACTCAACCACCTCGTAGGTGGAGCACGGGAAATCTCTAGGGGCAAGCTGGTGCCTAGGTGGTAGCCATGTGGTCTTGCGGGCTTGTCCCCGCATCCTCCTAGTCCTTGTATATACCGGGACTAGCCCGTCTATCGGCTGAGGCATCATCATCAGATACATGTGGATGTGGGGTGGTGTATGTGGTACATGAGGTGGTGTCTGTAGTACTAGTGGTGGTGTGTGTGAAATCTGGGGTACTGCTAGGGATGCTGCAGAAGATGCTTTTGATAGATCTGAGTCAGAACTAGAGCTAGAACTTGGTGTATCATCCGATATCGCAAATCTACGTGTCTATGTAGCATTTGTGTGGGTTAGCCATCACCGTACAAACAAAATTTACAGATAATCATGAAATGATTATTGAATAATAGTATTCAACACAACCATGACATGATATCTCTTCCTATCTTAAAGCAACTATTCGTGCTTACAATTATTATTTTTCTGCTTGTATTGAAATTTACTAGAACATATACATGTTGCAAATTTCAGTTATGCTAGCCACTCATAACTAAAACTTGAACCACCTAATTATTCTGGCTCAAATCAAAACAAGTTTTGTTCTTTAGTTATGTTTGGTGCTCTAAGTGTTACTATATGAGCCTTTGGTTATAGTCTTGGTCTCTAGTCCACCTAAGTTTCATTAACCTGTGGCACTGATACAACCCTGTCACACCCCCACCTCTCATCACCTGATGATGATGTCACTGAATACACTGGGAAGGTCGCGGAAGCATAGTGGTGATGTCTCAGAGATATGGTGTAACTTACTTGATCCGGTATCACAACACACATATTACTTACATATAATATATTACAAATATATCCTCATTACAACCAAGGTTACCATTTACAAACTAACCTATTATACAAACCCAATTTATTTAATTACAAGTGCATACACGTGCAACCTCGCCGACGGTCGCTGTCTACTTGCAAAAAGTTTCGAGTTGGAAAAATCAGCACAAAGCTGGTGAGTTCATAATGTTTAAGTAAATATCTTGATGCCTCATTATCTTAATGTCTATCACTATCATTAAGAGTTATTTCAGAAACAGGTAATAAACATTCACAGCAAAGGGGAGTTGCAAGCTCCTAGCAAGTAGGTTGTCAGCCTATAGTACTATCATTGTTTCCTGTTCAGCCCCACATGGTTCACTAGATACAGTTTCGAGAGATGAGGACTTTTTGATAATGTGATAACGAGTTTCAGGCAAAAGCCCATGAAATCTTACAAAAGTAACATGAAATCAAACAGATAACAGTGATATATATCATATGTTCAAGAAATGGTTTCACAATGATATCCCGATGTTTGTAAAACATTAAAAATAAAAGGGGTGGTACGAAACTCACCTGAGGTGTCAAAGGTAGTAGAATCACACGCAAACTGATAATAATAGCTTAATTCTGCTTTGATTTATGTTTAATAAGTTATTTATGTTTTAACTTACTGATTAGATATTTTTGAACGTTCAATGTCAAAGACATTACATTGAAAGTCATCAAACTGATATTAAGTCTTTAATTAGTTGTTTTAATGTAATATCATACAATGTATGATAATGTAGGAACCTATACTGTTTCTGGAACCTATTACAAGGTTGATGACTCATTTGGTTAATCAGAATGTTCTCAGATTAACCAATTACGCATTGTTGTTGATTATATTACTGAAACAATTTCTAGATGGATTTTTGGCTTAGGAATAGTCAATCCTTGTTACTGATCATCCAAATGTCATGAAACATAAGAATGTGACATTAGAATAGCTTAAATAACCATGTTCAATGTACTAATCTGACTATTATAATAAACATCGGATAGTTGTTCCAATGATTATGTTAATGATTGTCATTAGTTTGAAATACTTGTATTTAACCTAGCATTCCAAGGAATGATCAAGACAATCACACACATTGTTACAATCAAATGGTTTAAACCATTATTGTCACACCCCTGCGCCGCGTGCGGAATCCACGGCGCGGTGACGTATGAACAGTTGAATCATGCACAAGTATTGAATAAGAACAACCACAACGGATTACTATGTTTCATAATGTTAAGACAATTGTTTAGTTACAGACAGCTATCTACCAAAAGAAAGACAACTACAGACCCAAAATATAGTTACAAAATAAGACTTCAAACAAGACAATTAAACAATCAGGATTTAGTGTGTTTCTAATCCATCCTAGCATGTTTCTTCATCTTGTTCTATCTTAGAATGGTCTCCTTAGTTGTCCCTGAGAATGTCTTAAACCTGATTACCTGAAACACGTGAAAAGTAACTGTCAACTACAGACGTAGTTGGTGAGAACAATAGGTTTAACATTTGTAACATGAATATATGACATAAGGCATAGGTAAGTTAAAGCAACATAAGATTCACACGGATGAGCTGCAACCCAAACTAACATCAAGTAAGAAAATGAGTGTAAACAGTCCAATCACTGTTCGCACGAAAGCCAACATATAATATCAAGTCCCAAACCACGTTTGGATTTAGATTATGTATAGCAATTTTGAAAACCATAATGACACCAGACCTGCAGTTAGCTTTTAAAACAAATTTAAAAGCTAACTCCATCCTGGATAAGAACCAATGTGTCCGCTTTCCCTTGTTGTGATCACCCAGTACTAACACTAATGAATATGATACTTGATGCTTTTACAAGTTTGTTTACAACAATAGACACCATGTTTCTGAACCTTACTTTAACCAAATGTGTTAATGCCTTATTTGATAACATGAATTGAAAACCTAGATTTAATTCCACGAATTAAATCCTTTGTTTTGAATACCATGAAATGAATCTGTTGATTTGAATACCATGAAATGAACCACTTGATTTGAATACCATGATGTGAACCACTTGATTTGAATACCATGAAATGAACCACTTGATTTGAATACCATGATGTGAACCACTTGATTTGAATACCATGAAATAGTGACCTTGTGTAACAACAAGGTTTATAACAAAAGAGTTTATAAAATCATTTATTTAAAAGTGTTTATCCTTCATAAATGCATTTGAGTAAATCTGTTATAAAACAGTTCAAAGATCCTTTATAAAACCTTTTTAGTGAAAAGAGTTTAATAGTTGATAATTCCTTTAAAACAGTTGATGAATCCATAGGATTCGTAAAATGAACCCGTAATGTTTATAAGAATACACACACCTTATGTAATGAAATATGATTGTAAACGATTGGTTTGATCACGTGTTCCACCCCAAAACAGTTATAAAACAGTAAAAGAGGGGCTAATGTTCTCACCTGTCTGCAGTAGACTCTGAACTAAAACAGATAGCAAGTAGCAAACAGGACTTCTAATTGTTTCCTATAACATTGTAATCATACATAAGATATATGATTTATAATTGTATAGACTTTGATTCATTGATTGACTTGTGTTCTCTTGAACTTGATTAACACTTGATTACTTGATCATGATTATGATTGTTGTGTAAACTTGAAAATCATGCTTTGAATCACTTGATTGATCATGGGTCCAAGAAACGAATATGAAATGTTCTTTTGTGCATAATCTTATGCATAAAATGATAAATGTTCTAGAATTTGATAACCATTGATTAACATGACTTATGAAAAGATGTTCCAATTGTTTAAGCGTTTTAAGATCTTTATGATTGTGACATGATCTTATAATTAGGCTAAGTTATAACTTAACTTAATTAAGATCAATTCATAACTTCCCTTGAGTTGTGGGCCACATTATGGGCCTTAAGCCCATAATTATGATAGGCTTTAATAGAGGTCCATGGGCCTTTTAGGTTAACAAGGGCCAATTGGATATGGTGTTGGGCCAACCGACATATTCATGGGCCTTGTAAAACACCAATAATAATCTTGAGCCAACTAGAGTCATAGTGGACCGAATAGGATTTGATTGGACCTAGAGAATTTAAGTTGGACCACCTAATGTGTATGTAGACCAAGTAAGCTTCTAAGGCATCCTTGATCCAACTTAAAAGCATAATGGGCCAAAGCTAATCTCCATTGGGCTTAATTTGTCCTATGGCCGATTACTAATAGGATTGGGCCGAGTAGGATTTGTTTGGGCCGAATAGGAGTTGTTTGGGCCGAATAGGAGTTGGTTGGGCCGAATAGGAGTTGGGTTGGGCCGAGGGTTATAGGCTGCCAACTTTGGGCAGCGAACCTCCTTGGTTCATGCCTAAGGTTCGGCTGCTTTGAGACACCACCAATGTTCGGCCTAAGGTTAAATGGTTCGGTCCCATGGTTGCATGCAAGGTTCGTGAGGATGGTTATGGGTTCGTGAACAAGATGACCTCGTGCAGGTTCGCCAGGGAGTCAAGGTTCGTTGACCATAACCATCAGAAGGGTTCGGCTGATGAAGCTGCGAACCATACTAGGTTCGTGAATTCAATGAGTCAAATCTAGGGTTCGCTGCATGCATGTTAAGGTTCGGTGATGGCTCGTGGAGCTCCTAGGGTTCGTCTGCTTAATATCAACGAACCATAGGTTCGTTATGTCTGCAGGGTTCGCCAAAGAAAAGTCCCATCACTGGTTCATGGTCACTAAGGTTCGCAGGTGATCTGAGGCAGATTCGGCTGATGTCACACGAACCAGTAGGGTTCGTGAGGTTCCCTACAGGGTTCGCCTACCGAACCTGTAACCATCCTCATTCTTTCCAGCTAATTTCCTTCGATCTAGCTACATGTAGGCCATAAAGACTTGCAGAACTTATTTCGAGATGTTGTAGATACAACCGATTAAGCTTGGAACCAGCTAGGTCGTGGTTTTACGCACATACACATAGAAACCCTAATCTCGTGAACATTCAAACATCAATACCTCGTTTTTGTCTGGACAAATCCACTGATTTCTTGTACTTTCGTGTAGAGGATGTCGAGTGCTTCGCGTGGACACCAAGAACGACGAAATCCGTTGAGAAATAAGCGAGTTATGCGCGTTTAAAGCTCGGTTTTTAGAGAGAGAAAGGGTTAGACGAATTTGTAGTGAGAGAGTGGGTTGTTGGTGGAATAAATGAGAGAATAAGTCTTGGTTAAGGCTTTTATAGCCCGTATGGTATTCGGGTCCGTTTCGGTCGCTCGGTTCGCGGTTCCGGAACGTAACGCGTATTTTACGCGATTTAAAATAAAAGATTTGTTAAACTCAAATAAATGATGAGTTTCAAAATTGTAAAAATATAAAATAATTAATTTAATTATTTTTACTCTTCGTGCGTTGCCAGATCGTTAAACACTCACAATTACGTGTATACCCGCAATCGCGTACGTTTTTCGATCGTATTAATTATTTAAAGTCGTATAATCATAATTATAAGTTCAACATTCGTATCATTATGGATCGTCACCCATAACTATACTCAGTCTTGCTTACGTATTACGATTCTTGTTGAATTAATTGTCATAATATTCGTCTTAACACTACGCACCAACACTATCCTGTTACACCGAACGCAGTATATATATAGGGCTCACTCTAGCTGCCCACCACTGTTTCGATATAACACAATACTGTTCTTGCCTAGTGAACTCGACTGTAAATAAATAATACATACTTGTTAAATAATAATGATTCTAACACACAAGCACATAATGAACACATGATTCACATTGACTGACTGAACATGGACACACATTGTTCTAACACTGTTTACTACTACCCTGACTAAATGCACAAATGTTACAGTCTCCCCTAGTTAAGGGAATTTCGTCCCGAAATTAACTAGCCGAAGATACTGTAAAAAGATGAGGGTACTTAAGCTTCATCTGGTCTTCACGTTCCCAGGTGAACTCAGCACCGCGTTTGCCCTCCCATCATACCTTTACGATCGTGATACGGCTGCGTTTAAGTTTCTTGACCCCATGATCCATGATTTCAACCGGACGTTCTATGAATTGCATGTTATTCTGAATCTGAATGTCTTCCAGTGGAATCTGAACATCATGATCCGCTAAGCATTTCTTAAGATTAGACACATGAAAAGTATCATGGACATTGCTTAGCTCCACTGGAAGTTTGAGTTTGTAGGCTACGGGACCAATCCGTTCCAGGATCTCAAAAGGTCCAACGTACCTTGGTGCCAGTTTCCCTTTCTTCCCGAATCGGACAACGCCTTTCCAGGGAGAAACTTTGAGTAAGACTCAGTCACCGACTTGAAACTCAAGCGGTTTCCGACGTCGATCAGCATAACTCTTTTGCCGATCTCGTGCGGCCTTAAGCCGTGACTGAATGATTGTGATTTTGTCTGATGTTTCCTGAATGAGTTCTGGTCCTACGACCTGTGAGTCACCAATCTCGGTCCAGCAGACCGGTGATCGGCACTTTCTACCATATAGAGCTTCGAATGGTGCACATTGAATGCTCGTATGATAGCTATTGTTATATGAAAACTCAATGAGTGGGAGATGAGTGTCCCAACTTCCACCGAAGTCAATGACACAAGAACGAAGCATGTCCTCGAGTGTTTGGATAGTCCTTTCGCTTTGACCGTCGGTTTGGGGATGATACGCCATGCTAAGATTAACACGAGTTCCCAAAGCCTTTTGCAATGATTGCCAAAAGCGAGAAGTGAAACGACTATCACGATCAGAAATGATTGATGTTGGTGTACCATGACGTGCAATGATTTCGTTGATGTACAGAGTGGATAGCTTCTCCATTTTGTAATCCTCTCGGATAGGGAGAAAATGAGCAGATTTGGTGAGTCGATCAACGATCACCCAAATCGAATCGAAACCTCGCGGAGTTCTCGGCAACTTTGTTATGAAATCCATGGAAATTTGCTCCCATTTCCATTAAGGAATTTCAGGTTGCTGCAGAAGTCCTGAAGGCTTTTGATGTTCTGCTTTGACTTTTGAACATGTAAGACATTTTCCCACGTACAGTGCTATGTCTTTCTTCATTCCCGGCCACCAGTAAGATGTCCTCAAGTCCTGATACATCTTATCGGCTCCAGGATGAACTGAGTATCGCGACTTATGAGCCTCATCACAGATGAGTGTGCGCAATTCTTCAGACCTTGGAATCCAAATGCGGCCGTTGAGATATAACACCCCATCAGATCGAGGTTCTAGTTTCTTCTCAATGCCACAATCCAAGTCTGTCTTGAGTTGATTGTCTGTTACTACTTGTTGTTGTGCAATACGAATCAAGTCTTTCAAGTTTGGCTGTGTGTTGATCTCCATGGCTCTTACACGAATTGGTTTGACTGGTTCCTTGCGACTAAGAGCATCCGCCACCACATTGGCTTTACCCGGATGGTAACGAATCTCACAGTCGTAATCAGTTAGAAGCTCAACCCAACGCTGTTGTCTCATGTTGAGTTCTTTCTGATTGAGAATGTGTTGTAGGCTCTTGTGGTCTGTATAGATGACACATTTTGTACCATACAGGTAGTGTCTCCAAATCTTCAATGCAAAGACCACAGCCCCTAACTCGAGGTCATGAGTAGTGTAATTCTTCTCGTGAACCTTAAGTTGTCTTGAAGCATAAGCAATGACCTTGTCCCGTTGCATAAGTACACACCCGAGACCAAGGTTTGAAGCATCACAGTAGACAATGAAGTCATCACTGCCTTCTGGAAGACTAAGGATAGGGGAGTTGCATAACTTCTGTTTAAGAAGTTGAAATGCATCTTCCTGTTTCTGTCCCCATATAAACACTTGACTTTTCTGAGTTAGTGTGGTAAGTGGCAAGGCTATCTTAGAGAAGTTTGCAATGAATCTTCTGTAATAACCTGCCAAACCCGGAAATGAACGAATCTCTGTTGGAGTAGATGGGGTAGTCCAGTTCTTAATCGCCTCAATTTTTGCCGGATCTACATGTATCCCCTCTTTGTTTATGACATGTCCTAAGAAGTGAACCTCCTTCAGCCAAAATTCACACTTTGAGAATTTGGCATAAAGTTGTTCTTCTCTTAGTAGTTCCAAGACCTTCTTCAAGTGACCCTCATGTTCTTGTTCTGACTTGGTTCATGCCTAAGGTTCGGCTGCTTTGAGACACCACCAATGTTCGGCCTAAGGTTAAATGGTTCGGTCCCATGGTTGCATGCAAGGTTCGTGAGGATGGTTATGGGTTCGTGAACAAGATGACCTCGTGCAGGTTCGCCAGGGAGTCAGGGTTCGTTGACAATAACCATCAGAAGGGTTCGGCTGATGAAGCTGCGAACCATACTAGGTTCGTGAATTCAATGAGTCAAATCTAGGGTTCGCTGCATGCATGTTAAGGTTTGGTGATGGCTCGTGGAGCTCCTAGGGTTCGTCTGCTTAATATCAACGAACCATAGGTTCGTTATGTCTGCAGGGTTCGCCAAAGAAAAGTTCCACCACTGGTTCATGGTCACTAAGGTTCGCAGGTGATCTGAGGCAGATTCGGCTGATGTCACACGAACCAGTAGAGTTCGTGAGGTTCCCTACAGGGTTCGCCTACCGAACCTGTAACCATCCTCATTCTTTCCAGCTAATTTCCTTCGATCTAGCTACATGTAGGCCATAAAGACTTGCAGAACTTATTTCGAGATGTTGTAGATACAACCGATTAAGCTTGGAACCAGCTAGGTCGTGGTTTTACGCACATACTCATAGAAACCCTAATCTCGTGAACATTCAAACATCAATACCTCGTTTTTGGCTGGACAAATCCACTGATTTCTTGTACTTTCGTGTAGAGGATGTCGAGTGCTTCGCGTGGACACCAAGAACGACGAAATCCGTTGAGAAATAAGCGAGTTATGCGCATTTAAAGCTCGGTTTTTAGAGAGAGAAAGGGTTGGACGAATTTGTAGTGAGAGAGTGGGTTGTTGGTGGAATAAATGAGAGAATAAGTCTTGGTTAAGGATTTTATAGCCCGTATGGTATTCGGGTCCGTTTCGGTCGCTCGGTTCGCGGTTCCGGAACGTAACGCGTATTTTACGCGATTTAAAATAAAAGATTTGTTAAACTCAAATAAATGATGAGTTTCAAAATTGTAAAAATATAAAATAATTAATTTAATTATTTTTACTCTTCGTGCGTTGCCAGATCGTTAAACACTCACAATTACGTGTATACCCACAATCGCGTACGTTTTTCGATCGTATTAATTATTTAAAGTCGTATAATCATAATTATAAGTTCAACATTCGTATCATTATGGATCGTCACCCATAACTATACTCAGTCTTGCTTACGTATTACGATTCTTGTTGAATTAATTGTCATAATATTCGTCTTAACACTACGCACCAACACTATCCTGTTACACCGAACGCAGTATATATATAGGGCTCACTCTCGCTGCCCACCACTGTTTCGATATAACACAATACTGTTCTTGCCTAGTGAACTCGACTGTAAATAAATAATACATACTTGTTAAATAATAATGATTCTAACACACAAGCACATAATGAACACATGATTCACATTGACTGACTGAACATGGACACACACTGTTCTAACACTGTTTACTACTACCATGACTAAATGCACAAATGTTACAATTATAATATAAGATATAGTTTCATGATAACCGGACATTCTAATGGATCAAAACAAGGATTTACCAGTTAACATATCAAGTTCTTCGTTTATAACCTTTCCTAGCCATCATCTAGGCAATAATCAACAATTCCAACTATTGCATTACGTTCAAAAACAAGATCTAATCAAACCGTTATCAACCTTGTAGGATGAAACGAATGGTTACCCAATCGGACGGATTGCTCAGATAGAAATGATGATCCGCACTTGTAGAATCGTTCCCTGGTGCGATCTGAACGTTTTGACAGCTTAAACATTGAATCTTGACAGTGAAAAGTCGAAGTTTTTGTCCCTATAGGTGAAGAGAGCTCGAGAAAGAAGAAAAATGAGATGCTGCATGAAATCTGATGTTGAAATCTCGGTCTTTAAACCGCCTCATGCCACGCGCATCGCCTAGCGGGACAGCTTGGGGCTAGGCATACCGCGAGGGATTACGAAGGCCTCAGATCTTTTGATTCTGCGCGTACCGCCTAGAGTGGCGAAGTGGGGCTAGGTCTACTGCGCGGACTCCCTGATTGCAATATTTTTGAATTTTCTTTGTTTTACGATTCCGGAGAATGTGGAACTCCGTTTCGCGCATGGTTTTCACCCAAGTTCACGATTTCTCGCATACTTTCAACTCGTAATAATCACAATTGCTAAATTTACATGGATTTCAAGCACGATGACATGTGCAATCCGTCAATGAGGACGAGGTCTTCGAACGTAATTGTCACAAATGTGCTATTTGTAAGCGCCAAACCCACACACGCAAAATACATGTTTAAAAACACCCTCAGAGTTAGGTCCCAGATTTTTCAAAATAAACATGCGTTTTAATCTCTCAAAATAACTTAACAATGTCGATGAAATATGTTGGCTGAAATTCTGAACTACCATCGATACTACGAGCTGAGTTCATCCTTCGATATTATGATCTTCATATGTCAATACTACCACCCACTAATCCAGATCATTATTTCAGCCTTATCCAAGTGTGAGGAACTCATTTCCATGAGTTTCTAATGTGTTTTGATGGTAGAAAATCGGGTTACAAGCTCAGCCATTCGGGTTTAACAAAAACCTTGAAAAACCAAACCTTCAACCTCAATTTTACCTCTGTTTTGGATGATTTCAGGTCTGATCCTTCGTACTTTTGTGTTCTAGACGTCGTGAGCTTCGATTTGATACCAAATATGAACAATTTGGTGAATAATTGAGGGATTTGAGCTCAAAATTCTAGTGAGAGAGTGTAGAGAGAGAAAGATCTGGATGAGAGAGAGAGAGAGAGAGGATAGGGGTTGTGGTATTTAAGGTGTTTAAGGGTTTTTAAACCCAGTTTCATTTCGGGTATGTTCGGGTTGCTCAATTTTGCTTTTACATTACATTTACGAAACGTAAGGGAAATTTGCGTAGTTTTAAATAAAAATGGTTTTCTTTTAATCTTTTTAAGGTTGTAATTCCTAATAAATATTTTAAATTTTTTCTTCTTATTTTAAGTTTCGAAATCGTTTATTTTGACCGTTTCATCAGATCGTATCACCTTCGCGCGTATTCGTACGAATCGTTACTCGAACGAACACGACGATGGCATTACATTCTAATCTTGTTTTCTACTTTTCATATATCATTTAGAATGTTAAACCCATAGATATATTCGTGCGAATCATCACCCACACAAATACACTTTCAGTTTTACATTCAAAAACAATATCGAATTGTTGTTTTGAAATTTGGCATTCTCACAGACGGACACAACTAAACCTAACTGTTTTACCATGTTTTCCACTGACTTCACATTGTTTTGTCGGCTATCTATGTGACAATTCGATATTCTCGGGTTAACCCGGTTAACAAAAATTAACCTAAATTATACGAAATCGAAAAAAAAATCAAATTAGAAGGGTTAAAATTAAACAAAATCAGTCCCAAACTGTTCAAATTACAAGAATTAAACTTGTAAAAGATTGTAAACATCAATTTTGACTTTAACAAGTCAAAATTCGGTCAGGTGGTTAGTGAAATTGGAAATTAGCATTAAATCCTTGTTAATAATTGAATTAAACTGTCAACAATCATCACATTTATGGTGATCAACGGTTATCAGCAGTTATTAACCCATTAATGATCAAATTGAAGCCAATTAATAACCTAAATGTCGAAACCGAAGTCGTGGGCTATAACATCCACACAATTTGATCAAATTTTGCCCAATTAAACACTAATACAAGCAAATCGGCACCTTTAGGAGATTAAGCACTCAACAATTTGATCTCAGAAGCATCGGATCGAAGAAATCGATTGGGAGTCGGCCGAAATCAAGCTACTAGTCGAACTTCATCAATTCTAGACCAAAACAGGTAAAATTCGATCCACACACAACCTAACAGTGCCGACTAAGCAAAACCATTTATCAATTTTGTGTTCTAACAACGAATAGTATGAATTTAAATACGAGGGTTCTTGAAATGAAACGGTTTGGGGGTTTTTAACAAAACAAGTTTACAAATCAAATTAAATTATATATGTAGCTTCGGAATCACTTGTTAAATGAAATACCTATGACAATTTAATCAAATTATAACGAATTGATGGATTTCGAATTCTAGGGTTTTCAAAGAAAAACGTTTTGGGGGTTTCGATCGAGGGGGGTTCTAAAATCAAATTAAACTATACTAGTAGTTTCAGAAACCTTCGATTAATGCCAATTTCACGAAACAAACACGAATCTATTGATTTCGAATTCTAGGGTTTCTCAAGAAAAACGAATTGGGGATTTCAATCTAGATGTACTTGATATTCAAATTAATTAGCACAGACAATTTCGAAATTCCATTATGAATGAGAACCATATGATTTTTCAGATAAAATTAAACGAAATTGATTAAATCAAATTGTAAACGTTGGTACATGGGTTCGAAACCTTTTAGACATCATTGTGTTGATTCTGTTAATTGCTTTAACGAATTGAGACCATGGGTAAACTCGTTTAGACCTGGGGAGTAATAGCCCCATGGTCCAGTAGTCGATTAGGTTCGAATCGGAAACTAATTGGGTTCGGTCAAGGGTTTCAAAGAGGGGAATCCGAGTGTTGGTGGTTAAAAACAATTAAAAAGGGATTCTAATGCGAAAACAGTGTTAGCCGGATTGGTTTGAGCGTGGTGTTCGGTCCAGGAGGTCAGGGGTTCGAACCCTGCCTCTTACAATTTTTAAAATTTAAAACAAATTTTAGTTTTTAAACCATAATTCCTTCGTTCGAACTCCGTTTTAACTCGTTTCAGTTTCGTTAGAATCAGAATTTAACTTTGAACAAAATATAACAATAAAATTTATATTTTGACCAAGAATCACGGTCGCGTATAGTTACGTGTATATAAACATAATGGTGTATGTTTATATGATTTAAACAAATGAACACAAATTCACGTACACTTTTGTATGTGCATTTCTAACAATCTAAGATACGTATGTTAACACGTATGTGATTACAATCACAAAACGACATTCCGAATAACACAACGATTATTGTTGAAACACAGATTTCTCATAGAAGACAGTTTACGCGATTCCACGTGTGTTGATCATTCTGTTTGCTATCAAAGGTGCGTACACGGCCCCTATCTTATTCTAACTGTTTTGGGGGAGAAAACATGTGCAACAAACACTTTTAGATACATATCACTTGCATGAGTTAGCTGTTTACATTAAGTGCAAACATAGCATTACAAAGCCTTACATTTCGAACCGTTTAGTTTGCCGTAGTGCAAAGCGTGGTAGTTGAAGATAGATCTATTGGGTTTGACAAACCTCACTTGGTAGATGGGATCTACGCAAGTGTTTAACTGACCAAACACACATTACTATTGTTTATGCTAGACAATAGGGAAAAGGCTATCAAACATTACAACAGTCAGCTTCGGTGTCGACCGCCTATGTAAATAGTACAATGACTAGCTATCATGACTATGCAATGTGTGATTATGTGATCTACAAACATTTCTTACAAACAGCTTGTTCAAACATTTGGTTCAAATATTTGTGATTATTCATACAAACCTGTGTATGCACCTGTAGGATCAGATGTTCTCATTTGATCAATAGCAGCGGAATTCAATGATGAATTAGCTCAATATTAGCAAAAACAAAGTTAATTCAATCAAACAGTAAAACACAAGTTTGTTATAGAGAGAGAATTTCTGCAAAAGGAAATAATTCTTTCAATCGCAATAACTTTGTTAATGAATTCAATGTGTCAACTGCCCTAATATAGAAGCAGTGACGTCTGATGATGTCACAAGATGTTGACATCTAACAGACAAAATATAACTACTGAAAATAACTAAACTACTGAAAGAAGACTACAACATCTGATGAGTAAACTACTCATCAGACGTTTTACAAGTATTGAAAGGAAACTACTGAAGACTAAACTAAACACCACAACAGCTGAAAGCTAACACTTCAGCTGTTGTGAACAACGTCTGAAGACTTGTTCTTCAGAGCTTGTAACTCTTCAGATCTTCTCTTCAACAGTTGTTTGTCTTCAGCCTTTGTGTTCTTTTTCAGTTGTTGTGAGCCTGTGGGACTTAGAGGATTTTCTGATCCGGCTCATTGGTTCTTTTGGTCCAACAAACTCCCCCTGAACCAATGCAGCCAAAACCTCAAATTATTAGTTGTCCCACTTATTGTTGATTTTCCAGGCAGAGAGATGTGTCTTTTTCCTTAGAGATCAGCTTCTAAGATGACCAATTAAGTGTAGGCCTGGATGACAGCAGCTTCAGAAAATATAACAGTTGAAGAATGAGAGAGAACTCCAATTGGGGAATGGACTAAGAGTTGTTGCCTCTCTCATTGAAGCTACTGCCCATGCACAAGTTTGAAAGATTCTCTGACATAGGCTTCCAGAAGAACTACTTGATCTTCAATTGTTAGTTGCTCTGGCTCACCTTCAAAGAAGAACTCAGGTCCATAGTATTCAGAGAGATACCTGCATGTGGACCCATTGTGCAATTCAATCCTTGTGATTTCTCTGTATACGAATTCATCTGGATGTTTTCCTTCAAGGAACAGTTGTAGCTCATTCTTCTTTACCCCTTCCATCCTTTTGTATACCAGCCCCTTCTTGATCATTTTGTTTTCCAATAACTTAGAGGCTGGCATCTTAGCATTGTAGAACTTTTTAAAATCATCAATGATTTCCCAAGGGTCCATCACAAACCCAGCCATAATGTCAGCACTTATCACCCTTTTTATTCTTCCTCTGTATTCTTGTGGAATGTTTCTTGTGTGTATCCTGTTTTGCACCCTTGGGTCAGGCCATACCCGGATTACATCTTTCCTGTACTGAAAGGTATGCCTTAGTGCAAATAGTCTTTGTGCTTCCTTTCTCATGACTGTTAGTGAAGAAGTCTGAGGGTAGTTTTTGTCTACCAATCTTAGAATCTTGTCATCATATACTCTCTGACTTTCTTCTTCTTCTATCTTTATCTTCACAGCTTCCATCCGAGATTCAGGTGTCATCTTTGGATGTTGTCCAAACACCAAAGGCTTTTCAGGAATATAATTAGCAGGCAATGTTACTACTTTCTTTTGAACAACCAATTTTGAACCAGTTGTTGATGATTCAGGTTTATGAACTTTTGCTTTAAGTATAGAGGAGATGGGAAGCCTGTCTTCCTCATCAGATTCCTCCTCTTCTTGAATCCTTAATAATCTCCTCTTCTTAGGAGGAGCACCAACATCAGCAACTGGAGCAGAGGTTACTTGTTCAATTTCTTTCTCAGCACTTTTCTCTGCATTAACTTGCTCAACCTCCTCCTCAGCAATAGTAGCAACCTCAGCATGTTTATTCTTCTTTTGTCTCTTGTATGTAACTTGAATAGCTGGAGACCTTTCAACTGTTTCAACTGGAGACCTTTCAGATGCATTGTCTTCATCTTCTTTTCTTTGTCTTTTAGAAGCTGAAGTTGAAGCTGAAGCTGAGGTTGAAGCTGAAGCTGTGACTGAGTCTGTTCCTAACTCCCCCTTTTTGGCTGCAGGGGAAGAAGGAGTGTGAATAGAAGTAAGCTTGGCAGCCACAGCAACATCTACCATTTGCTGTATTTGAGATTGGGAGGGTAGCCTCTCATCAAGGGCTTGAGTTATGATGTTCTTTAGTAAGGGAGTGATGAGAGGGATAAGTGTGAGAAGGACAGCAGCTAATGCCTCTGGGGGGCTAGAACCCAAAGGATTAGTGCCTGAAGCAGAGGCTGGTGGCTTGTTAAATTTTGGAATAGAGGTGGAAGTATTTGTGTGACCTTCAAGATTAGAAGGTGCCATCTGTGGGGTAATAGGGGAAGATGGTCTTTTGTCCTTGGACATCTTGGTGAGTAGCTCATTGAGCCTACAGACCTCAGCCTCAAGGAGTTTGTTCTGTTGCAGAACATCAGCAAGAGTCCTTTGGTCATCAATAGCTTTGGCTAAATCATCTGACCTCCTGATAGTATCAGGATCTACCTGAGTTGAGTGTGGCTCAACATGCTCAGGTGCCCCTTTTTCTTGGAACTGGGGACTTCCAACCTCAGGGATAATCCCTTCATCAGTTGTTGCCTCTGGCAGGGTCTTAGCTATGTTACTACTATCAATCACTCCAAATGATGGAAGTGAAGAAGTAGCAGCCCTGTCAGATATAAGAATCTCTCTTTCCACACTAGGAGATCTGATTTGGTAGTCAAAGTCCTGTGGGTTATCAGAGACACTTTGATCCTCCCCCTCAATGTGGGAGCTAATCCCAGTAGTGATAGGTGTCTGGGTGGGGATAGGAGTGTTCAACTGATCCAGGATTTGTTCAATAACAAAAGTTGGGCTGTGTTGGGTGGTTTCCATAGGATTTGGCTTTGAAGCAGAATGCACCCGGGGAGAGTGGTGCTTTTCAATAGAAACCTTTTCAACTGAAAGAGGTTCTAGAAATGTGTCTGCCCCTTCAATGGTTGCACCAGGTTCCTGTTGAGAGGAATCCTGGGCGGTTTGAGCTGGTGGAGTCTGATGGACCACTGGTTGACTACTCCCAGTGGCCATACCATGCCTTTGTGCGGCATGGGCAGACTCAGGGGACTCATTTCCCTGAGCAGCCTTTTTGGGCTTTTTGGATTTTGGTTTGGTGGGGACTTTGGATTTGGATGTAGAAGTGGAGACTATGGGTTCCCTCTGCTTGGGTTTTAGCTTTTGGGCAGCCTCTTTGAGAGTGGGGTTGGTGTTGTGTCGGGAATATACCTCCAGTAGAACAGCTGGAGCAGAGATCCCCTGACCAACAAGGCCATTGTGCTGTAGCTGTTTTTCTATGATGGCCATGATAAAGCGTGGATAAAGTAGCTATCTAGAAGAAACAGGCTTACCAGCATGTTCAGTTAATTCTGAAAACAATATTTGTGAAAAGTTTAGTTTTTGAGATTCCAAAATTGAATACAATACCTGTTGCCACCTGGAGGACATTTGGTCCCATGAGGAAGATTTTGGAGCCAAGCAAATGTTGATCATATGAAATATCAGACGCTCTGGATCATTGAAATTCTTCTTGTACAGAGTTGAATCACTTAGGTCACCTTGGTATTCATGACTTGTGAAACAGAGGTCAAGTTGGTTCTTTGGAAATTGGGTGAGTAAGTTCGCATCATCAAGTTGGAGAACCTCCCTTAGTTCAGCTGGACTGATGTGCACATTATGACCATTTACTGTTGACGAAGAGATATCACACCAGTGCCGATGTTGATGAGCTCGACATTCATCCAAAATTGATGAATGGATTCAACATGAAGTGTGGGATTTATGAGAAAGGCGGTTTGGAATTGGGATGCATTCATTAAGTCAACGGCTTCATCAAACTTGGACCAGAAGGAAGATTTGGTGAGGTAGGCAACAGAGTTATGACGAGGTTTAAGGTTCATGGTCGCCATTGAAACAGAGACTTGAGAGGGAAGATAGGTTTTTGAAAAAGGTTTAAAGTTCTGAGAAAGTGATAATGAAACAACTGAAGAAGGTTTGAGTTAAATAGAGAAAACAGCAGAGGTTGAAACATCTGAAGAGTAAAGATACTCATCAGATGTTGTCGACATATTTTGTTCATCAGTTGTTTTCAGCAGTTGCTCATCAGACTTTGTGAAAAATGTGTTCATCAGAACTTGTGAACAGAATTTGTTCATCAGGCGTTTGTGATAGATTTGGTCATCAGAACTTGTGAACAGAAGTTGTTCATCAGCACTTGTGAGAAATATTTGACCTTCAGTACTTAGTAAATCAACACCCATCAGTACTTGTAACTTAGAGTATTGATAAAGGTCAAATCTGTCCTTGAATCAGTACTTTTGATATTTATCAGTATTTACTGAAAATATCAAAAAGTTCAAGGTGAATAAAGAAAATTTTATTGTTAACAGACAATGTAATATTTTTGGATTTTTGAAATTTTAAAGTTTATTTGTGGAAAAACCAATCTATTCAAGTTGCAGCATACCAAGCCTTAGAACTAAATTTTGAAAAGTGGAGGTGTCTAAAGGCTTAGTAAAGATGTCTGCAAGCTCATCAGCACTAGGAACAAACTTTGGATCAATCAGACCCTTTTCAAAACAATCTCTTATAAAATGATGTCTGATCTCAATATGTTTGGTCCTAGAATGCTGAACTGGATTCTTGACAATACAAAGAGCTGAGGCACTATCCATTAACAATGGTGTCTTAGACTCTTTGATGCCATAATCCAAGAGTTGAGTCTGAAGCCAGAGAATTTGTGAAGTACAACTTGCAGCAGCGATGTACTCGGCTTCAGCAGTGGAAGTGGCCACAGATGTTTGTTTCTTACTTTGCCAAGAAACCAAACAGTTTCCTAGAAACTGACAACCACCAGAGGTTGATTTTCTGGTAAGTTTGCAACCTGCATAGTCACTATCAGAGAAAGCAACCAGCTTGCAGGAATGCCCATTGGAGTACCAAATTCCCAGAGATTGAGTGCCCTGCAAGTATCTGAAAATTCTTTTCACAGCAATTAAATGAGATTCTTTAGGTGTAGCCTGAAATCTAGCACAAACACATGTAGCAAACATGATGTCTGGCCTAGATGCTGTGAGATACATCAAGGACCCAATCATACATCTATAAAGAGTTTCATCAACTGATTTACCTTTCAAATCTGCATCAAGTTGTGTGGTGCTGCTCATGGGGTTAGAACATGATTTACAGTTTTGCAAATCAAATTTCTTTAACAAATCTTTTGTGTATTTGGCTTGATGAATGAAAATGCCATCAGTACTTTGTTTGATTTGAAGACCCAAGAAAAACTGTAATTCCCCCATGGCACTCATTTCAAAATGTTTGGTCATTAATTCAGTGAAATCAGCACACAACTTTGGATCAGATGAAGCAAATATAATGTCATCAACATAAATTTGAACAAGTAGCTTATGTTGTCCTACATTCTTTATGAACAAAGTTTTATCAATGGAGCCTCTAGTGAAATTATTTGTAAGAAGGAAAGTGGATAGAGTGTCATACCAGGCTCTAGGTGCTTGTTTCAGCCCATAAAGAGCTTTATCAAGCTTGTACACCCAATCAGGATGTTTATTGTCCTCAAAACCTGGTGGTTGACATACATACACTTCCTCTTTTATTTTACCATATAAGAAAGCACTTTTGACATCCATTTGAAAATCTTTTAATTTATGTAAGGCAGCATATGCTAAAAACAATCTAATTGCTTCCAGTCTAGCTACAGGGGCAAAGGTCTCATCATAATCAATACCTTCTTCCTGAGAGAACCCCTGTACAACCAGTCTGGCCTTGTTCTTAACTATTTGACCATTTTCATCTGTTTTATTCCTAAACACCCATTTAGTGCCTATTGCACACTTACCTTGGGGTAAAGGAACCAGCTCCCAGACTTGTTGTTTCTTGAACTGCAACAACTCCAACTGCATAGCTTCCACCCAGCCATTGTCTTTGAGTGCAGTGTGATAGTTCTTTGGCTCTTGTTGACTGACAAATAAGGCATAGAGACAAAAGTTGGATAATTGACTTCTTGTTGAAACACCTGCAGAAATATCACCAAGAATTCGAGATAATGGATGATCCTTCAGTTCTTGATATGGAATAAGATCAGTGCAAGTGTTTGCTGGGGGTTCAGCTGCTGCAGATGTTGATGAAGAACCAGGGAACAATTCAGCTGGAATTTCAAATGATGTGGAAGAATCCAGAATTTCATCAGCATTTGTATTTGGAGGAGCAACTGGAGCAGGAGGAACTGGAGCAGGAGGAGCATCAGATTGAGCAGACAATGGCAGATTATCACTAAATCTGAACAGATGAGTACTTTCATCTTCATCATCAGGACTTCCATGTGTGGTTTCTGTAGAAGCTTTTGGGGGATCTGCTTTAAGTACCTCATGTTCTTCACCAATAGATTCAACTGGAAATTCATGTTGCAAGATGTTAAGATCAAACATCTCAGCAGGATTTTGAGGAATGGAGTCTTTGGGACACTCATTGAATTTAACATGAAGAGTTTCTTCAACAATCTTTGTTCGACAATTGAACACTCTATAAGCCTTGCAAGTTGAAGAGTAGCCAACAAAATATCCTGCATCAACTTTTGAATCAAACTTTGTGAGTTGATCTTTGGTGTTAAGGATATAACATGGACACCCAAAAGCTCTGAAGAAAGAAATCAAAGGGGTTAGAGAGTGAAGTATTTCATATGGAGTTTTCAACCATCTTTGATTTACTAGAACCCGGTTTTGCACATAGCATGCTGTGTTGATGGCTTCTGCCCAGAAGGTCAGAGGCAGACCAGAGTCAGCCAGCATTGTTCTGGCAGCTTCAATCAAGGTTCTATTTTTCCTTTCTACAACTCCATTTTGTTCAGGAGTCCTGGGAATACTGTACTGCCTCTGAATTCCCTTTGATAGATAAAATTCATCTAAAATGTGATTTCTAAATTCTGTGCCATTATCACTCCTTACACACTTGACAGGTATAGAATATTGCTTTTCAACATACAACACAAAGTTCATAATAGCCTTGGCAACCTCACCTTTTGAGTGCAAGAAGAAAGTCCAGACAAACCTTGAGTAGTCATCTACAATGACTAGACAATACTTCTTCTTTGCCATAGACATTATCTGAACTGGCCCAAACAAATCCATGTGCAACATGTGCAAACAACTGGTGGATTTGGAATCTCCAATTGGAGGAAAAGAGACTTTGTGTTGCTTTCCTTTCAAGCATGCAGTGCAATTCTCATCACAACTAAAATCCTTTAAGGGAAGACCTCTAACCAATCCATGCTTCACCAATTGATTCATGTTTTTGATGTTCACATGACCTAATCTTCTATGCCACAGATTGGACTCCTGAAAGAAGCCTTAGAGAATAAACAAGGATGACCTTTAACCGAGATTTTCTTTGATAAATCAAAGGCATATACCTTTCCTACTCTGTTAGCCTTAAGGAGTGTATACTCATCTAAAGCTTTGCCAATAAGAGGCAACACATCAGAAGATAAAATCCTACAATCTTGCTTGGTGAAAAGAGAAATATGACCTTTATCACACATTTGACTAACACTCAGAAGATTATACTTAAGATTCTCAACATGATTTACATCATCAAACCTAATCTCACCATTGGTTACCATACCTTTCCCTATAATATAACCCTTAGCATCATTTCCAAAGGATACAAATCCCTTCCTTCCAGTAAAATAGTTATTAAGAAGAGATCTGCTCCCAGTCATATGCATGGATCCTCCACTGTCAACATACCAGATGCTATTTTGGCATGCTGAAGGACCCTGCATACACCAACACACTTAGTTAGACTTTGGGACCCAAACCATTTTGGTTTTGGGTCTTTCAACACATGAAGAAACAAAATTGGCAGTTTCAGTTGAATCAACACTTGAATCATTCTTATCAGAAAATTTAACCTTGACTTTGGATTTTGGTTTCTTCTTCTGAAATGAGACAACAGATGCCTCTGCTAAATTAACTCTTCCTAGCAGTTGTTGCATCATTATCATCAGTTGATTATGATTTTGTGTCAAGATTTTGATTTCATTAGACACATTCTGACCTGACTTTGGATTTTTGGTTTTTAACACCTTAGTTTCTTTAACTAATGAAGAATTTTTCAAGTGTTTTTTCTTTGAATCTGGAACAACCCCTTTACCTTTCTTGGAAATAATTGATTCATTTCCATGTGAGGTTTTTCCAGATTTTGAACTTACTGATGATTCTGGTACAAACTTGGAACTGAATTCATTTTTCATTTTGAGTATGTTCTTGTTTTTGTTCTTAATTTTATTGAATTTAGAACCTTTCCTGTACCAGCATTCATCAGAGGAATGATTAAACAGCCTACATATTTCACAAGGCACCCTCTTTTGCTTTCCCTTGTGATTATCTACAAGTACTGATGGCTTAGAGACTGAATTTTTGTTCTTCAGTACATTTGAAACATCAGTATTTGTAGACAAATTGACAACAGCTGATTTGTTGACAACCTCTGAAGAGTTATTCTTCAGAACTTGTCTATCAACACTTTTCCACTTATCAGTAGTTGTACTATCAGCTTTTTCTACAACTACTGATGAGTGATTCTGACTTATCAGAAGCCGTGCATCTTTCTCTCCAGGGCCATTCCCATCTGACTTAACCAGTTTTAAATTTAATTCATTGAAAACTTTTTCATCAGGATTAATCTCAACTAAGACACTATCCTGACATGAGTCATTCTGAATGACATTTGTACACCCAATTGAATAAGAATATGTCTCAATATCCACAGTGTCAGACTCAGGTTTGCATGCACTTAACTCACTTTCAAATGATTCTTCAGCATCAGACTTTTCTGAAGATTTGGTGGATTGGTATACACTGTCCCCTTCAGACTCACAATCAAGATTTTTTGGTGTATAATCAGCTGGGGGGCAGTGTGATTGTATCCAATACCAAACTTCACATTGGATGCTGTTTGCTTGTTTAACAGCAACTCAAACCCCTTGCAAGATTCAACCCATTTTGCACATTCTACTTGGGTTGCTGCAAGTGTTTGTTTCAAATCATTGTGTTTTACAAGCATGACTTCCACCCTAGCCTTTTCATCAGACAATTGACACTTGAGTTTATAAATTTCAGACTCTTTTTCATTCAAAACTTTCTCAAATTCAGTTTTATTCTTTGTCATGACCCTTTCTAAAGCCAACTTCTCATTGATTAACTCAACATTGATTTCTCTAATGGAAGCAAATGCTGAAACACAAGACTCTGAACACAACTTAGCTTTGGATTCAGAGGATACCTGGGATTTTGAAGAAGTTGAACTTGAGGTGTCAGTTGAATCAATAGCCATCAAAGCAAGATTCCCAAATGGATTGTCTCCACCATGTGGACCAGCTTCAGAGTACATCTGCATATTGAAATCAGATAAGTCATCAGGTAAACTACTCCAATCAGCTACTCCAGGGGTGAAGAAGCTCTGATGTTGTTGTTGTTGAGGCTGTTGATTGGTTTGTGATTTGCTGGAATCAGGAAGAGCAGGGGATTGTGAAGGAATTAATGCTGGAGTGTGAGTAGATTGAGGCATGTAAAAGCATGGATATGGATAAGGCATGGGACTTTGTGGTACAAAATGAGCTGGATAAAATTGTTGTTGACCAGACCCAGAAGATTGTTGTCCTTTGTTTTGTGGGTTATTGCTAGGAAAGGTCACAAAGGGTGCAGAGGAACTAGGTCCAGTAGATTTGCACTCTCTAGCAAAATGACCAAGCCTGTGACACTTGTGGCATCTCAACTTCCCTTTGTCAAAACCAACTTTGGTTTTGCCAGATATGCCGGGAAATTTTCTTCCAGTTCTTTTGTAGAACTTTTGAGATCTGATGTTGATTAATGCCATCTGACTTAAAATATCCATTTCCTCCAGATCATCATCTGGGATTCCTTTCAAGTCATCCATCACAAAACACAAATTATCAGCATAATTTCCTGTACTACCATCAACTCCCACAAAAGCATGTTCAACATTGTTAGTAGAGAAATCAATATGTTCATCATAAGAACATTCAGACCCATTAAACTCTGACTCTTGACCAATTAATGCAGTGTTACCAGAAATAAAATCATCAGCAAGTTTTCCAGATGAAGACAGTTTTCTCTTCTGTTCTACCTCTCTCTCAAATGTTAAGAGTTTCCCATGGAGTTGGGTGAGAGATAGATGTTCTAGATTTGCATTGGAGCGTAGGACAATTGTATATGTGTCCCATCTCTCAGGCAATGATCTGAGAAATCTGTTATTCATCTGACTATTAGTATATTCCTGCTTAACCATTTTCAATTCAGAAATCAAACATGAAAACCGCTCAAATTGTTGAGTCAATGATTCACCCTTTCTATGAGAAAAGGTCTCATACTGCTGAGCAAGGATTTCTCTAGTGTTTGCTAAAACCTCATCCGTTCCACCGAATTGTTCTTTCAGTGCAACCCAGAGATCATGAGCAGTATCATGATGCATCAATCCAGAATAGATCTCATTCGGCAAAGCCATGGCTAGAATACCATGAGCTTTAGCATCAATTTCAAACAATTTAATATCCTCATCCGAATACATATCCGAAGGTTTCGGAATCATTAGTTTAGTTTCAGGATCAGTGATCATGGGTTTATAAGGACCATGCACTACAGATTTCCAACATCCTGCACTATTAATTGACAGGTGATGTAGCATTCGACGTTGCAAAATGTTGTACTCACTCCGAACCAGCATAGGAGGCTTGGTTGCGGAGCCTGTATTGTGCGGATCATTGTTTGGAGTAGTCATGATCTCAGATTCACTCAATATCAATGAAAGTCAAATGAATTAATGTAAATTCCAACCAATTGATTCAACACAGATTGATATTCAAAAACAAATCAACAGAAGTTAACAGAAAACGTCAATCTATAACAAATTCTTACTAATCGGCTAATTCGATCAACCAGAGAACTGAATTGAGCAGTTTCAGAGATCAATTGTATAATCGATCAATGATTAACCAGCTCTGATACCATTTGTAGGATCAGATGTTCTCATTTGATCAATAGCAGCGGAATTCAATGATGAATTAGCTCAATATTAGCAAGAACAAAGTTAATTCAATCAAACAGTAAAACACAAGTTTGTTATAGAGAGAGAATTTCTGCAAAAGGAAATAATTCTTTCAATCGCAATAACTTCGTTAATGAATTCAATGTGTCAACTGCCCTAATATAGAAGCAGTGACGTCTGATGATGTCACAAGATGTTGACATCTAACAGACAAAATATAACTACTGAAAATAACTAAACTACTGAAAGAAGACTACAACATCTGATGAGTAAACTACTCATCAGACTTTTTACAAGTATTGAAAGGAAACTACTGAAGACTAAACTAAACACCACAACAGCTGAAAGCTAACACTTCAGCTGTTGTGAACAACGTCTGAAGACTTGTTCTTCAGAGCTTGTAACTCTTCAGATCTTCTCTTCAACAGTTGTTTGTCTTCAGCCTTTGTGTTCTTTTTCAGTTGTTGTGAGCCTGTGGGACTTAGAGGATTTTCTGATCCGGCTCATTGGTTCTTTTGGTCCAACAGCACCAACCTTTGTGTTGACTTGATTTACATGTTTTCTCAGGACACTAAGGCACAAGCAAGGACAAGCAGGGACTAGGACATTGAGTCTCATGCATACAGTTTACTTTAGTTTTTGATTTAAAACATTGAACATTGTATTTATGGTTATGGAATAGTTACTTTCAATTATTAGTTTTCAAACGCTTCCACAAATGTTAAACTTTGATTTTACAAATTAAGACCAAAGTATGTTTGAAAATCATATAGAGGTCTTTGTTATGTCTAATGATCTGAGATCCTGGTTTGTCACGTCCCAAATGGTATGATTCCGTTAGTTAAAAATTGGGGTTGTCACAATCTAATTCCTGTTATTTGTGGGAATCTGATCACAACCGAGTTGTTTTTGTCATTTCTCATGAATACTTGTTATTTCACATGAATTGTTGCGTATTAATAGTCCAATTCTCCTTGAAATACATACAACTTTTATATGTGTTCACAAAAGTTTGTTATCACAGAGTTGTTATTCAAATAATAATCACACACACAGTAATGAAAGTACGTATACCGTACGGTTGCCGGACGGTCAGGTACTAGTTGTCACAGTACACCTTCACCCTTTCTTATCACCTGAAAACACTACATTTAAGTACCCATTAGTTCATTAGAACTAAGAAAGATCGCCCCTAATGTTGCCCCAAGTCAAAAGGTCAAAAAAACTCAAATTTTGGTCCTGGCTGTAAACCTGAGAGCTTTGGCCGTAAGCAAAATTTTGCCCAGACCCAGGCCGTAAGTTATGCCCACCCCGCCGTAGCTTACGCCCAGACTTGTACAAATGTGCAAATTTTCAGTTTTTATGCATTTTGACCAGTACTGACTCCCCAAACCATTCCCGTTCAATTCCTATCATTCCCATACTCCCATAAGCCTTTCATAAGACCATATAACATAATAATTAAACTTCAATCACCTTTTTATGACCATAATAGTCATAACAACAAAAGATATATTAACGGGTCGTTTTCACCCAAATCACCAATTATATCTTGTTACACCCAAGATTTCTCAAGTTTAGAAAATCACACCACTTGTGATTAACTAAACTTGATTTCACCAATTTAGGACATTCACACATCTTGCGAAAAGTCCTATTTAATGATCACACCACTTGTGATTCAAAATGCCAATTTGAGTAAACCTTAAATATAAATTCACACCCTTGTTATTATTTCAATTTTTTCACCACACACCAAATCAACAAAAATCAAACAAGTAAACACCAATCAACAATAACCAAGCAATAAAACCCCTATTGCATGCTATTGTCAAACAACAAGTATTCAATCACCAATTTACCAAAGATAAAATCTTCAACACATAATCATTCATATATGCACAAAACCATAGCACATGTAAATTAGAAGAGTTGGGTGACTTACGCTTAAACAACAAACATTTACTAACGGGTCGTTTTCATCCAAGCAGCCAAGAACATCCTATCACACCTAGGATTCTTCAAGTCAAGCAATCACACCACTTGTGATTACTAAAATTTAATTCACCAATTTAGGAGCTTTGCACCACTTGTGAATCAACCTATTTAATGATCACACCACTTGTGATTCATTCCCCAATTTAAACTCCAACTAACATTGACAATTTCACACCACTGAATTTCTCCAAAAGTTTCACACCATATGTTACAATTCATACATAGATTAGCAATGTTTCTACTATTGCCTATCCTTAACAAACATCAAGCATACAACACTAATTCATCAAAGATCATTATCAAATGTATTTTCTACATACATCTCAAACATTCATAGTTACACATATACATACACACCATTGCATATGTTAATTATATGAGTTGGATGACTTACCTCGCCACGATGTGTTATCCACAAAAATCTCCATCCCGTGTCATTTGATTCCACTAGTGCTTCCTATCATCATAGCTAATAGGTTTAACATTAGATTTAACTACAACTAGTCAAATTACATCGATTTGACCCATTATCCCCATTTCAATTTAATTTTTTATCCAATTGACCCACATTCATGCCAATTCACTATTTTTGATTTTATACATACATATTTTGTTGGATTTTATGAACGGATCCGATAAGTTAACGTAACTAACCGAGCTGTGACCCGTAAGAGTTACACCGTGGGCAACGAACATTAAATCCACTTAATTTGATTAACTGGTAATCAAGAACATTTTTATAATTTATAATGGTTATAAATTATATAAGTTTAATTATTTATTTATTTAATTAAACTATTATTATTATTATTTAAATAATGATAATATCTAATAAAATCAAGTGTCATCATTAGAAATCATGTAAGATCTTGTCATATCTTGCATGCCATCATTTGAGATAGATTTACACTCAAAAGACATATCTTGCATGTCATGATTGTGTGCAAGATACACACTCCAACTCTTGATCTCATCTCCATCTATATATATGCTTGAATGATCAAGACTTTGAAAAAAAGAGTGAGCTTGAAGGTTCTTTGAAAGATTGGTGCAAGAAGAAACTAGTAGAAGATTAATCACCTTCGTCATACTTTCATACCACCACCTGCTTCCGTTGAGAACTAGGAACTTGTTCGTGTTTTGTTCTAGCATTCGTTCGTTGAACCTCGGTGTCTCAAACGGTTAACTATTAACCAAAAGGGTATCATCTTTTCTCATCGGTAGATTAGATTAATTATAATTATCTGTGTTTGCATGTTTTGTAACCTTGATCCTGATTGGGAATATTAACAGTGAAAATTTTGAAACCATAATTCCGCTGCGTTAATATTAAATATGGATTTAATATACTAATTGGTCAAACTCGTTTTTACCGAAAAGTCAAACCGAATACCACTACGATTCCCAACAGTGGTATCAGAGACACGCTTACAACATGCAAATCGGATCCGGTCAGTTTAACCGGTTACAGATCACAAACTCTAAATGGTTTAAAATTTTGAGTTTCTGATCCAGATTTAGATCTGTCTAATTATTTGGGTTAAATTATTTATTTGGTCAAAGTTATAATTGACAAAAAGAATTACCCAGTTTAATTATAAAGTTATGAACGAATATGTAAATCAGGCACGACCTTGTGTTTGTTTGGTTGTTTATTTTTCAGTTTTGGTTTATTATGGTTTGGCCCATTTTGATGGCTCAAAGTTGTAATAGAATAGGGTTTATATTTTCTCGTTATGTATTTCAATTTATTGTAAATATTGTAATGACAAAAGACCTGAAGACAAAACTGAAGAATCAAGATCAAGAGGCACGGATCTGGAGGTCAGTGGGAGCAGCTCAAGATCACAAGATGCACTATTCATCATTGTGGTTGATTGTGTGTTGTGACCCCGTGACCTAGTTTGTTTTGCTACTTGGCTCTAGCAAAATCAAACACAATTTGACCTTATGATTTACATATTTGTTTAATTTGATATTGTGGTTGCTTTATCTTATAAATGTTATAACATACCAATCAAATACCAAAAGGGTTTTAAAAGGAGTTTTAAAAACATAATCGCAATAATATGTAACGGTTCAAAAACTAATCAATTTTGCAACTTGTAAAAGTTTTATAAAACAAATGGTTTGTTTTAAAATATATATATAACCAATGAGTTTTTACAATCTAAAATTGTTTTAAACTCAGAAACTTAATAGATTAACTATTAACTTTTGAATGGTTATGCAAGTCGCGACAAACTTAGTTTTAATATGTTATTTAAAATTAAGTGTCATGAGAGATGAAAGGGTTCATCACTAAGTCACGACATTAAATATAGTAAAACTGGTTTTTACAATGCACGTATGATTAGATCATTTGTTGTGTTTGACCCTTATTCGGTAAACACTAAAAATGGATCCCATATATATAAAATCAATAGTTTATGCTATCCTATTATAAGGAACACTTGGAGCATAATGCGAAACACCGGTGTTTGGAGCCACAGCACCGCACTTGGTGCGTAGTTTCTCCTCCAAGGTGCAAGAGTTTCCGTTGACACATCCGGCTCTTCCACATGTACCTGTTTTAGGACGACTATTACTTTCATATCTTGTTACGTGCCACAGCTGTCTGGAAATGAAAGTGAGCATAGATGAGGCTAAACGTATCACTAAATAGACAAGTTGTCAGAGTGGCCTCATACTTGAGAGTTGTGCATTTTTCACAATTGACAAACGTTGTCAGTCTACCTACTATCACTTACTAATGTTGCGTGCCACAGCTGCCTTTAGTAACTGATACTGCTAGATTTTCAATCCTTATTCTTATTACTGTTAATGGGTCATTAATTAAATAAGGAATTAAACATCAAAAAATACTAATTATTTAATTTTGCTTACTTTAAAGGGATGTCTCACGAAAATAACTCCTCATTCGCTCTCAAGTCCATACTTGAGAAAGATAAGCTGAATAACACCAACTTTCTCGAATGGCACCGCAACTTGAAAATTGTACTTAAGTTTGCCAAAAAGCACTATGTACTGGAAGGTCCAGTTCCTAATGAGCCTGAATGTAATACGGCTACTGCCCGTAAAGCCTGGGAAAAGCATAACGAGGATGCCATTGAGGTAGCCTGCCTTATGCAAGCCACCATGTCTTCTGATCTTCAGAAGAACATGGAAGACATGGGTGCCTTTGACATGATCCAGCAACTTACAGGCATGTTTCAGAAACAAGCCCGTCAAGAACGCTATGACACCATGAAGCAGCTTATCGCCTGCAAAATGCAAGAAGCCTCGTCAGTTAGTGCTCATGTGCTTACGATGAAAGGGTACATCGACCAACTGAATAAGCTTGGTTATCCCCTGTCAAATGAAATGGCAGCGGACTTCATCTTGAACTCTCTCCCAAAGTCTTACGACCAGTTCGTAATGAATTTCAATATGAATGCTTGGGAGAAGACTGTGCCTGAACTGCATGGGATGCTGAAGACGGCTGAGATGAATGTACCAAGCAAATTCAATCAAGTATTGACAGTTCGATCTGCTGGTGTTAGAAAGCCCAATCCCAAGAAAAGGGGTTATAACATCAAGGGCAAGAATAAAGCTATTGTTGCTGCCAAGCCTGCCACCAACAAAGCCAAGGCAATTACTAAAGCACCACCCCCTGAGGAGCGTCAATGTTTTGAATGCAACAAGATGGGGCATTGGAGGCGTAATTGCCCTGAATATTTGGCTAAGCTGAGGATGAACAAGGCCAATGGTGCAGGCCCTTCAGGTATCTCTATTTACGTTATTGAACTTTTTACTGTTTCCAGCAACACATGGGTGTTTGACACCGGATGTGGTTACCACATCATAAATGTCTTGCAGGAACCTGAAAAGTGGAAGAAACTGAAACAAGGCGACATGGAACTCATCGTTGGTGATGGGAAAAGAGTACCAGTTCTTGCAACTGGAACATATTATCTTTCATGTCCTTCTGGCCTTGTACTTATGTTGAATAATTGTTTGTATGCACCTGGTTTAACCAGAAACATTATTTCAGTTTCTCTGTTGTTTGAACAAGGATTTAAGTATGTTTTTAATGGTATTGCTATATCTGCCTACTTAAATGATGTCTTTTATTTTGAGGCTAAACCTCGAAATGGTATTTATGAAATAGATGTTCAACCAAACAATAATGTATATAATCTTTCTAAACGTATCAAATCTGGCATTAATGATACATTTCTATGGCATTGTAGACTTGGCCACATAAGCAAATCTCGCATAAAAAGGCTCCAGTCTGAGGGGATTCTTGAATCCACTAGACATGACTCCTTTGATGATTGTGAATCTTGCTTAGCTGGCAAACTCACTAAAGATCCCTTCACCCATGTTGGTGAACGAGCAAAAGATCTGTTAGCACTTATACATTCTGATGTGGGTGGTCCTTTCAGAACTATGTCTAGAAATCATGAAAGATACTTCGTTTCATTCATTGATGATTATAGTCGATATGCATATGTTTATCTAATGAAGCATAAGCATGAAACCTTTGAAAAGTTCAAAGAATTCCAAAACAAAGTAGAAAACCAACTCGGTAAAACAATTAAGGCACTTCGATCGGATCGAGGTGGCGAATATCTCAGCTTAGAGTTCATCAATCATCTGAAAGAACGTGGAATTGTTTCACAACCCACTCATCCTGGTACACCCCAACTTAATGGAGTAAGCGAGAGGAGAAATCGCACCTTACTTGATATGGTCCGATCGATGATGTGTAGAACTAACTTGCCTCACTCTTTTTGAAGTTTTGCTCTTATGACCGCAGCCCGCATTGTAAATCTGGCACCGACTAAGAAGGTAAACAAAACACCATATGAGATATGGTTTGGCACTAAACCCAATTTGTCTTATCTTAGGGTATGGGGATGCGATGCATATGTCACTAGAGATTCTGATGACAAACTTGATCCTCGAGGCGAAAAGGTTGTTTTTGTCGGATACCATAATAGAAGCGGATATTATTTCTACCATCCTGATGCAAACTTGATTTCCATCAAAAGGAAGGGCCACTTTCTCGAGAAAGAATTTCTTGATCGAGGAACTGGAAGCAATATTGTGGATCTCGAAGAAATTCGAGAACCGCAAACGACCGCTGATGAAGTCGGAACGTCTGATCAACAAGAAGTTGTTGCTAATGAATCAGACATAAACACAAGCATTCGTAGAAGTAGCAGGACTCGCAATGCTCCTGATAGATACCTTTGGCATCTTGATGGTTCTGAAGTCCTGGTAGTAGCTGAGCCTGATGACGAACCTACTAACTACAAATCTGCTATATCAAATCCAGAATCTGCGAAATGGCTCGATGCCATGAATTCCGAGATGCAATCCATGTGTGACAATCAAGTTTGGGACTTGGTTGAGCTACCCCCCGGTTCACGGGCAGTAGGGAGCAAATGGATTTTCAAGAGAAAAACCGACATGCATGGAAATGTTCACACCTACAAAGCACGGCTGGTTGCGAAGGGTTTCACTCAAACTCAAGGTGTTGACTATGATGAAACTTTTTCACCCGTTGCTATGATCAAATCGATCAGGATATTACTTGCCATAGCTGCATATTATGACTATGAGATATGGCAAATGGATGTTAAAACCGCTTTTCTGAATGGACATCTTTCTGAAGATGTCTATATGGCTCAGCCTGCTGGTTTTATTGATCCAAAATATCCAAGTAAGGTATGTAAACTAAATAAGTCTATTTATGGACTCAAACAGGCATCTCGCTGCTGGAATCTTCGTTTTGATCAAAAGATCAAAGAGTTTGGCTTCATCAAAAATGAAGATGAACCGTGTGTTTACAGAAAGGCAAGTGGGAGCACTATATCATTCCTCATCTTGTATGTGGATGATATACTGATTATTGGAAACAACATTCATATGCTTAACGAAGTTAAGCACTGGTTGGGAAATTGTTTTGCAATGAAAGATCTTGGAAAAGCAGCTTACATTCTTGGAATCAAAATCCACAGAGATAGATCTAAGCGGCTTCTAAGGCTAAGTCAAAGTACATACATAGACAAAATGATGACACGCTTCAACATGGAGAACTCCAAGAAAGGGACTATTCCCATGACTAAAGGAACCGTGTTGAACAAATCGCAATCTCCTTCAACGGACATTGAAATTAGGCGAATGCAAGCAATTCCATATGCCTCTGCGATTGGTTCTATAATGTATGCTATGTTATGCACTAGACCTGACGTCTCGTATGCTTTGAGCATGACCAGTCGTTTTCAGCAAAATCCTGGCATAGCCCATTGGACTGCAGTCAAGAACATTCTGAAGTACTTGAGAAGAACTAAAGAAATGTTTTTGATATTTGGAGGAGTGGAAGAAGAGCTCACTGTAAGGTGTTACACTGATGCTAGCTTCCAGACTGACCGAGATGACTCTCGCTCACAATCAGGTTTCGTATTCACTCTCAATGGAGGAGCTGTCTCTTGGAAAAGTTCCAAACAGAGTGTAGTGGCGGATTCAACCACTGAATCTGAATATATTGCTGCATCGGATGCTGCAAAGGAAGCTGCTTGGATAAAGAAGTTCATAGCTGACCTCGATGTGGTTCCAAGTATTCGGAAACCTATCGAAATCTTTTGTGATAACACAGGTGCTATAGCTCAAGCCAAAGAGCCAAGGTCTCATCACAAATCCAGGCACATTTTAAGAAAATTCCACTACATACGGGAAATAGTGGAACGTGGAGACATCATAATAAGCAAAGTGGACACAGATCAAAACCTAGCAGACCCGTTCACTAAGCCCATGACTCAGGACAAGTATGATCAGCACAGGAGTGCGATCGGGCTTAGATTAGCTAGTGATATGTTTTGATTTAGTATTTGGATGAACGAACAAATAAGCAGTTGTATTTTGAATTCAGAATTGATTTACTGGTTTAAATGCAAATCTGAATTTTATGACTGTGTTCGATTTTAATACGTTTAATCCTTGAATCTTGTATTCTTAATTATCCATAGTCGGTTAGACTCGTGGGAACGACTCTGAGTTAAGACTATTCTGGATTTGGTCTCAAGTAGTTGACTACCAAATTCACAGACATCATTATGAATGATGTTGGATGTAACTCGCTTCAAATCATCTCCATGGATCTTAGTCATGAGATGTTTTTGATATTGGTAAACTCATCTTGTATCCTCTGACCTGAGATGTATACTAGAACTTCCGTTTACTAAGGGACATTCTTTAATCATTGTCAACCGCTGTCGCGTAATTGCCAGTCATAAAGGCTTTGATTGGGAATGATTCTGATGTTCAGTGGGAGTTGTATATAATCAAGATTGGGATTCTGTACTCTTACATATTTCATGTAACAGTTAGACATTGTGGCGCCCTCGTTGATTCATACTGGTGAAGTGTAAGGCCTTACCCAAACTGACTGTGTGTTTGATTGGACCACTCTGAATCTAAATCGAGAACAACAATAATTGAACACCATATGAGAATGAATTAGATCCATGTCTCATTGTTTCAATTGATGTCTTTTACAGAAAGGATAGATGACTACGATTATCATAAGTCTAGTATCCTACTATAGTAGCATGATAATTTGGTTAATGACTTTAAAGTGTCATACCTTGTTAGGAGCAATCATGTGCAGCTAGAGCACCGCTGACTGTTTACGTTAGCCTTCTATCGAAATCCGTCCAAGTGGGAGATTGTCGGATTTTATGAACGGATCCGATAAGTTAACGTAACTAACCGAGCTGTGACCCGTAAGAGTTACACCGTGGGCAACGAACATTAAATCCACTTAATTTGATTAACTGGTAATCACGAACATTTTTATAATTTATAATGGTTATAAATTATATAAGTTTAATTATTTATTTATTTAATTAAACTATTATTATTATTATTTAAATAATGATAATATCTAATAAAATCAAGTGTCATCATTAGAAATCATGTAAGATCTTGTCATATCTTGCATGCCATCATTTGAGATAGATTTACACTCAAAAGACATATCTTGCATGTCATGATTGTGTGCAAGATACACACTCCAACTCTTGATCTCATCTCCATCTATATATATGCTTGAATGATCAAGACTTTGAAAAATAGAGTGAGCTTGATGGTTCTTTGAAAGATTGGTGCAAGAAAAAACTAGTAGAAGATTAATCACCTTCGTCATACTTTCATACCACCACCTGCTTCCGTTGAGAACCAGGAACTTGTTCGTGTTTTGTTCTAGCATTCGTTCGTTGAACCTCGGTGTCTCAAACGGTTAACTATTAACCAAAAGGGTATAATCTTTTCTCATCGGTAGATTAGATTAATTATAATTATCTGTGTTTGCATGTTTTGTAACCTTGATCCTGATTGGGAATATTAACAGTGAAAATTTTGAAACCATAATTCCGCTGCGTTAATATTAAATATGGATTTAATATACTAATTGGTCAAACTCGTTTTTACCGAAAAGTCAAACCGAATACCACTACGATTCCCAACATATTTCATATCACCATAAAATTAAAACTAAGTTTTAAGTTAAACATCTTAATTTGCATTTCATCAAACACCTCATATGTAAGGATTTACCATCATTTAACTAACATGTTTTAAACTCCATCAAAACCCCTTTTTATGCTAAATTCATGATCATATTCATTCACAAATTTCATTACTTTCAAATGTTATTAATCATCATATTATCATATAAACTACCACCAAACACCCATTTCAACATTTCTAGTTCATCATCCTCATGAACCAAAAAAATCCATTTTTATAAACTTACTTAAATCTCCAAAGAAAGATAAAAAAACTAGTTCTTAGATGATATGCATGATGATAAACAACATATAACACCCACTAAACCCCCAAATTTCGGATTTGACCCATCAAAGCCTCACCCCATGAAAGAGCCACGAAAACCCCATAAAAAGACCCAAAAATTCTTACTTAGATGTGGTTTGATGCAAAGAAAACTCCAATTTAACCTTGCATTCAAGATCAGATCACAAATATGTCACCAATTTGATCAATCTTTGAACTTTTCTTGAGTTTTCTCCTTCTCCTCCCCTTGATCGACTTACACAACCCAAAACAAATGAGTTGCTCCATTTTGACTAGTCAACACCCTTTTAGCCTTATTCAAGTTTAAGCTAATTAGAGTTTCAACCATCCAATTACTAGTTAAAACTAACTAGTGTTTAACTAACTTAGTTAAATAGTTAACACCCATCAAATAATATTTAAGATAATCAAATCTTATAAAACACCCATCAATTAAAATAAAACATAATTATACACCAATTATGTTTTATTTATAATATTTCTCCAAAATGGGTTGTTACAAATTCTCCCCTTCTTTCAAAGGTTTCGTCACTGAAACCTCATTATACCTCAAAAATAAAAGGATAAAATTTCCACATTTCATCCTCCATCTCCCACATAGCATCAGAACTCTGCATGTTATTTCATTGCACCATCACCTGATTAACCGCCTCATTCAAAATTGCTTGATTTTTTTAATCTAGTAAAGCCACCGGTTTCTCCTTATATTAATTTATAATTTATCACCAATTTTCCAATAACACATAGGCCGATTCACCCGCCAAGTATTACCGCAAATAACACATGTGAATCGGTAATACTTGGCGGGTGAATCGGCCCACATGTATGACCATTAAGTGTTAATGGGCAGTTTCTGTATACTGTACTAACTGTGATTTGTTTCCCGTTAGCTACTTCTTTGATGTTAGAGGAATCTAAAAGTTCCTCAACAGAATTTAGTTGGCATGCAAAATCGGTAGAGATAAAACTCTGATCCGCACTAGTGTCAAACAGAATAGATGCATAAAAGTCATGTAAGGGAAATGTATCAGTGACCACATTCTTCAGCTGGAGCTCCTATAGCGAAGGCTCTTCCACGTGGTGCTTGAACTGCCGGTTGTGCTTTCTTCAGGCAGTTTTTCGAAAAGTGGCCAAGTTTGCCACAGTTATAGCATCCACCGTTGTTCTGGTTTTTGGGTGGAAGGAGATCTAAAGCAGCATTGTTGACTGCTTGGTTGGGTGTCATCCTGCATTGCTGGACCCAATGGCCATTTCTCCACATCACGTTAAGTGATGACAGGGATTGTTAGCAGCATGAAGATACTGGCACTTAGTACACAAAGGGTGTGGGCCAGTATATGGTTTCTTGTGAAGGTTCTGCGATGCCATGGCTACTTGGTTGAGTGGAGTAGCCATTGTGTAATTCTTTATAACCTTATGCTTCTTCTTTGGATGATGGAGGGGTTTCTTGGAAGATTCTTTCTTGTGTTTGCCAGAGTCAGCCTCTTTCTTCAGTGTTCCGAAGGCTACCATCAAATCAGTGAGTTTCCCTGACAGACTCACAACAGACTCTAAGGTAACAGGGTTTGCTGAAATGACTAAACCCTGTATGCAGGCGGGGATTCCACCTACATATGTATCAATCCTCTTTTCCAATGTTGGTACCATGTCTGGCACCAAAGCCACCAACTCAAGATAGCGGGTAGTATACCCCAACTGATCAGCTCCCTTCATCACATGGTTTGACAGCTCAGTTTCCATCCTTTGTAGCTCGTTCTTAGGACAGAATTCAGCTCTCAGTAAAGCCTTAAAGTCTTCCCATGACATCGACATGGCTTCCTCTCTTCCTCGAGCTTGAATCTGTGAGTTCCACCAAGTCAAGGCTCGCTTGCTGAAAGTTCCAGAAGAGTAACGAACCATGTGATTATCTGGACAACTACAGAGGTCCAGAGTAGCCTCAATATTTTATATCCATTGGATTAATCCAAAGCTCCTTCATTACCGCTATAACTCGACGGCTTACATCCCACAAATGATTTGTAGGAATAGTTTGAAGCACCGCCAGTATTTTCACTGGCTTCTCCCGATGAATTTTCAGAGTTGTTACTCTCGCTCTGAATACGGTTGATCATATCCGGAATAACCTCTTTCAGCTGGTTAGTCAGCTGACTGCTCAGAAGTGTTGCCAAGGCAACGGTAGCAGGATCCAGTTTCAGATTCGCGTTCGCGTCTGGAGGTGGAGTGTGTGGAGGAGGAGGAGGTGGCGGTGGTAGTGTAAGTTGTCTTCGCGGCGGCATTCTGATCACAACTGAAAAGGAATCGGTTAGTGAAATGATCGAATGCTGAAGACATAATGCAAATATGTAAATCCTGTGTTCTCTACATGAAGAGTCCCTAGGTTATAGTCTAGGCCAAACCGTTAAAATAAATGACCTATATTTCTCTATAACCATGGCTGTGATACCAATCTGTCACACCCCGAGCCGGCGGGCCGGATCGTGTGTCCCGTCGGGCGGAAAGGCCTCGGGGCGCGATATCGGGAATGATAATCGTGATGATCAGATTGTTCACAATGCACATGATATATAATGAGAAACAACTAAATGAAAATAGAATTACAAAGTTAAATTACATTAGTTTTGTTCATAATTTAACAATGTAAATCTACTATCAACATCATAATTCTTATATCTTGTATCTGCACAAGATATACAAAATAATCGGTATAATGATGTTCAAAATATGCAGGTCCAAAATACTAGGTCCTCTATCTGGCATCCTAGTCCAAAATCAATATCTTCTAAATCAGACATGTTCGTCATCTGTGAAGTCATGCAAAAAGATCAAGTCAACACATGGTTGGCGAGTTCATGTAGTTTTATTTAAAAATGAGTTTGAATAAACTGTTCGAATGACAACCTTAACCTCACCATTAACCACCTATACCATCCAGTTCAATATGCTTATATATAGGGCATTTGTAGGGTCGAACTTACCGCCCGCCCAGTCACCGTCCCACCACATACCAAACCACATGATATATTGTTCCTGATGATAATTAAGCATTTCATCCCATACCATTGATCCACAACGTTTGATTACCCTGAAATTGTTTACCTGGATCCCCCGAAATGACAACCTTAACCTCATCAACAACCACCTATGTTATCCAATCAAGTATGCTTATATACAGGGCATATATAGGGTCGAACTTACCGCCCGCATAGCCACCGTCCCACCACATTCCGGACTGCTTAACTATTGTTGTTAATGATAGTTAAGCGTTTCATTCCATCCATTGTCATATTAGATTGTGATTTCCACAAATTGAAACACTACTGATTTCTTGAGTTCATCATATATTCATGATCAACCATAGCACTTGTAGAACATAATATTAAATGCTTAATTAAATGAATAATTAATCATTTAAATACAACTAAGACATAATGATTGGGCCTTATTTGACTCAATCAATTAGGCTTAGTTGTTGGTGATGTCCAAGTTGTACCGTCTTACACGTGGCCCATATCAGGCATGACCCAAATGAGTCTACCTGTATGTGTCAGGACTTTCATGATGTGCCCATATCATTTTGACCTTTAGGTCAACTGTACATGTTGGGACTTTAGGATATCCTTTGATTTTGATCGCCTTTTTTCTTTAAAATTCGTTTGATCGTTTGATTTATGCCCATATAGCTTGACTATAAAAGTCTACTATATATGCCGGGACTTTCCGTGTGTTAACACGTGGTCTCAATATGCATACAACTGACATCCACCTTAACTTGATCGTTGATGATTTCATTAGTTCTTTGATTCACACACGGATATGATTTCCGTGATTCTGACCCTTATAATTCCATGGCTACAACATTGAGTTTAGATTCTTGAATTTGATCCTTAGTTTTATTGACCACACACTGAATTTAGATTTTTTGAGTATGATCTTTGATTTTAGTTTTCTCAATCATACACTGAATTTGGATTCTTTGAATTTGAACTATGATGTGTAATTGTTTGATTTAGAATTATTGTCTTACTCGTATGAGTAATTAATTAATTCGTTGGTTAAACCTGTACATAATCTACCAACACAGGAGTCTAGGAATACATACATGTATGTATATAAAACATACAATAAATAAAAGCATTTACGCAAAACATATTTAAAGAAAAAGATTTACGCATGCTTCTCAGCCTCGCGTTTGAAAACAAAAATGTTTAGAAAAGGGGCAATGAACTCACCTGTGTTGCTAAGAATTGAATGATAACAAAATGCGCACTCGTTACTTGTAGGCTATGTTTCTTCAATACCTGAGTTGTTTTAAAAGAATCCGAAATACTATAAGTATTTATAATAGACGTATCTAGGGTTTTGGTCTCGGTGTGCAACTAAGTGTCCTATATTACTAATGTGTTTCTATGATTCTCTCTAACTAGTCTAACCGTATTACCCATTTATAAACCCTTGTCTCATGAATTTCAAAGTCTTTAATTAAAACATTTTAAATAATTCAATTTAAGTTAAATCATTAAATTAGAAATCATTTAATTTAATTTAAAGAAGTTTATAAATCAATTTGTTGTATTAAAACGTAAATTATTCTAAGAAGTTATAACTTGACATAATTAGACTTAAGTTAATCTCATTCGATTAATCTTAAGTCCGTTACTAAATCTTAATTTCTCCCATGGTTCTTTGATCGTTCGTGGGTACAACTTAGCTTAGAAATTTCAATGGAACTATCTAACTTAGTTGTATATTGCATAGAATTTACTAAGTATTAGGTGTTAGTAATGAAACCAACTCCCACACTTAGTTAATTTCTTGATTGCTTCTCAACTTCTAGATCTTTAATCTTATGAATGAAAGTAATTTTTTTACTCTTTGTAACACATGCCTTGATTTAACTAGTTTTAAACTCTTTGTTTTGTTGTAACTCATCTTCGTATGTCAAGATGGTTTAGAAAAAATCTTGTTCTTGAAACCCTAGTTATTCTTTCCCTTGCATGCACTTACTTACCCAATCCACACATGAACTCTAGTACTCACACTCACACATGAAATCATGTTCCCAAATTCGTGTACCCATCCCATGCATAGAATCACGTGGCATAACCCATGCATGCATCTACAAGATCATTCCATTCAGGGTAATCAAACATTGTGGATCAATGGTATGGGATGAAATGCTTAATTATCATCAGGAACAATATATCATGTGGTTTGGTATGTGGTGGGACGGTGACTGGGCGGGCGGTAAGTTCGACCCTACAAACGCCCGATATATAAGCATATTGAACTGGATGGTATAGGTGGTTAATGGTGAGGTTAAGGTTGTCATTCGAACGGTTTATTCAAACTCATTTTTAAATAAAACTACATGAACTCGCCAACCATGTGTTGACTTGATCTTTTTGCATGACTTCGCAGGTGACGAACATGTCTGATTTAGAAGATATTGATTTTGGACGTGGATGCCAGATAGAGGACCTAGTATTTTGGACCTGCATGTTTTGAACATCATTATACCGATTATTTTGTATATCTTGTGCAGATACAAGATATAAGAATTATGATGTTGATAGTAGATTTACATTGTTAAATTATGAACAAAACTAATGTAATTTAACTTTGTAATTCTATTTTCATTTAGTTGTTTCTCATTATATATCATGTGCATTGTGAACAATCTGATCATCACAATTATCATTCCCGATATCGCGCCCCGAGGCCTTTCCTCCCGACGGGACACGCGATCCGGCCCGCCGGCTCGGGGTGTGACAGATTGGTATCAGAGGCATGGTTATAGAGAAATATAGGTCATTTATTTTAATGGTTTGGCCTAGACTATAACCAAGGGACTCTTCATGTAGAGAACATAGGATTTACATATTTGCATTATGTCTTCAGCATTCGATCATTTCACTAACCGATTCCTTTTCAGTTGTGATCAGAATGCCACCGCGAAGACAACCTACACTACCACCGCCACCTCCTCCTCCTCCACACACTCCACCTCCAGACGCGAACACGAACGCGAATCTGAACCTGGATCCTGCTACCGTTGCCTTGGCAACACTACTGAGCAGTCAGCTGACTAACCAGCTGAAAGAGGTTATTTCGGATATGATCAACCGTATTCGGAGCGAGAGTAACAACTTTGAAAATTCATCGGGAGAAGCCAGTGAAAATACTGGCGGTGCTTCAAACTATTCCTACAAATCATTTGTGGGATGTAAGCCGCTGAGTTACAACGGTAACGAAGGAGCTGTTGGATTAATACAATGGATAGAAAAGATTGAGGCTACTCTGGACCTCTGTAGTTGTCCAGATCATCACATGGTTCGTTACTTTTCTGGAACTTTCAGCAAGCGATACTTGACTTGGTAGAACTCACAGATTCAAGCTCGAGGAAGAGAGGAAGCCATGTCAATGTCATGGGAAGACTTTAAGGCTCTACTGAGAACTGAATTATGTCCTAAGAACGAGCTACAAAGGATGGAAACTGAGCTGTTAAACCATATGATGAAGGGAGCTGATCACTTGGGGTATACTACCTGCTATCATGAGTTGGTAGCTTTGGTGCCAGACATGGTACCAACACTGGAAAAGAGGATTGATAGATATGTAGGTGGAATCCCCGCCTGCATACAGGGTTTAGTCATTTCAGCAAACCCTGTTACCTTAGAGTCTGCTGTGAGTTTGTCAGGGAAACTCACTGATTTGATGGTAGCCTCCGGAACACTGAAGAAAGAGGCTGACTCCGGCAAACACAAGGAAGAATCTTCCAAGAAACCCCACCATCATTCGAAGAAGAAGCATAAGGTTATAAAGAATTACACAATGGTTACTCCACTCAACCAGGTAGCCATGGCATCGCAGAACGTTCACAAGAAGCCATATACTGGCCCACACCCTTTGTGTACTAAGTGTCAGTATCTTCATTCTGCTAACAATCCCTGTCATCACTGCACGTGATGTGGAAGAAAGGGCCATTGGGTCCAGCAATGCAGGATGACACCCAACCAAGCAGTCAACAATGCTGCTTTAGATCTCCCTCCACCCAAAAACCAGAACAACGGTGGATGCTATAACTGTGGCAAACTTGGCCACTTTTCAAAAAACTGCCTGAAGAAAGCACAACCGGCAGTTCAAGCACCACGTAGAAGAGCCTTCACTATAGGAGCTCCAGCTGAAGAATGTGGTCACTGATACATTTCCCTTACATGACTTTTATGCATCTATTATGTTTGACACTAGTGCAGATCAGAGTTTTATCTCTACCGATTTTGCATGCCAACTAAATTCTTTTGAGGAACTTTTAGATTCCCCTTACATCAAAGAAGTAGCTAACAGGAAACAAATCACAGTTAGTATAGTACACAGAAACTGCCCATTAACACTTAATGGTCATACATTCACCATTGATTTGATACCTATGGAGTTGGGTAGTTTCGACATCATTGTTGGAATGGATTGGCTATCTCTCAATAGAGTGGAAGCCATCTGTTCTAAAAAGCTGCTTCGGATTCCATTGACGAATGATCGTGTATTGGGAGTCCGAGGGGATCAAGCAAAACGGAGTGTCAAAATCATATCTAGCATAAAGGCGCGTAAGTGTCTACAGAAGCAGTGTGTAGCATTTCTGGCTCATGTGGTGGAGAAAGATAGAGACAAGAAAAAGATTCAAGACGTGCCTGTAGTGAAAGAGTATCCAGAAGTGTTCCCTGAAGATCTACCAGGTTTGCTACCCAAGCGACCGGCAGAGTTCCGTATTGACTTAGTTCCTGGAGCAATTCATGTTGCTAAATCTCCTTACAGGTTAGCACCTTCCGAGATGCAAGAATTGTCAAATCAACTACAGGAGCTACTTGATAAAGGTTTCATCAGACATAGCTACTCACCTTGGGGAGCTCCGGTTTTGTTTGTGAAGAAGAAGGATGGATCTTTTCGGATGTGCATAGACTATAGAGAGTTGAACAAACTAACCATCAAGAATCGGTATCCATTACAGAGGATTGATGATTTGTTTGACCAACGGCAAGGAGTACATTATTTCTCGAAGATTGATTTGCGGTCCGGATATCATCAACTTAGAGTTCAAGAAGAAGACATACCGAAGACTGTGTTCCGAACCAGGTATGGGCATTACAAGTTCATGGTGATGCCTTTCGGATTGACGAATATACCAGCGGTTTTCATGGACCTCATGAACCGAGTGTGCAAACCGTATCTGGATCAGTTTGTCATTTTCTTTATTGATGACATACTGATTTATTCCAAGAGCAAAGCAGAGCACGAGCAACATCTCAAGAAGATCTTGGAGCTGTTAAAGAAAGAGCAACTCTATGCTAAATTCTTTAAGTGTGAATTCTGGCCAAGGGAAGTTCAATTTTTGGGCCACGTAGTCAACAGTGAAGGAATACATGTAGACCCTGCCAAGATCGAAGCAATAAAGTACAGGGATACTCAGAAGACACCGACGGAGATATGGTCTTTTCTGGGACTGGCAGGTTATTATAGGAGGTTTATCTCAAATTTTTCTAAGATAGCCTTGCCTCTCACCAAGTTAACTCAGAAAAGCGAACCGTTTGTTTGGGAGCAGAAACAAGAAAATGCTTTCCAGACATTGAAGAAGAAGTTATGCGATGCTCCGATCTTATCTCTTCCAGAAGGATGTGATGACTTTGTAGTGTACTGTGATGCCTCCCATCAGGGACTTGGTTGTGTGTTAATGCAACAAGACAAAGTTATTGCATATGCATCAAAACAGTTAAAGATTCATGAGAAGAACTACACTACTCATGATTTAGAACTGGGAGCAGTGGTATTCGCATTGAAGATCTGGAGACAGTACTTATATGGCACTAAGTGTACCATATTTACTGATGACAAGAGTTTACAGCATATCTTTGATCAGAAGGAACTCAACATGCGACAGCGTCATTGGGTTGAACTTCTGAATGATTACGACTGTGTGATTAAGTACCATTCGGGCAAGGCAAACATTGTAGCTGATGCCTTAAGCCGGAAGGAACGGGTCAAACCCTTGAGCGTGAGAGCCATGGGGATGACTGTGCATTCAAGTCTACGTGACAAGATTATTCAGGCACAACAAGAGTCAGTCGAACGAAGAAATCTGAAGAAGGAACTCGATTGTGGAGCAGAAAGACAATTTGAAACAAAGCCTAACGGAATCATCTACTACCAGGATCGTGTATGGATTCCTGCAGTGGACGAATTGAGAAGACTTATCTTTGATAAAGCACACAAAACCAAGTACTCCGTGCATCCAGGCGTTGATAAAATGTACCTAGACTTACGGGATTTTATTGGTGGCCGGGAATGAAGAAAGACATAGCCGAGTACGTCAGTCGACGCCTTACGTGTGCAAAAGTGAAGGCGGAACACCAGAAGCCGTCAGGGTTACTGGAACAGCCTGAGATTCCACTCTGGAAGTGGGAACAAATAGCTATGGATTTCATTACCAAGCTACCCCGCACTTCTAGTGGTCATGATACAATTTGGGTTATCATCGATCGATTAACTAAATCTGCTCACTTCTTGCCAATGCGTGAACCCTTCACAATGGATAAACTGGCGAGACTGTGTATGAACTAGTTAGTGGTACGTCACGGTTTACCATTGTCTATCATTTCGGATCGAGACAGCAGATTCACATCAAGGTTGTGGCAATCATTGCAGAAATCTCTAGGGACACACTTAAATCTGAGTATAGCTTACCATCCACAAACAGACGGTCAAAGAGAACCTACGATACAGACCCTGGAGGACATGTTGAGAACCTGTGTTTTGGATTTCGGTGGGAATTGGGATTCTCAATCGCCACTGATCGAGTTCTCCTACAACAACAGTTACCATAGTAGCATTGGATGCGCACCATTCGAGGCTCTGTATGGTCGGAAATGTCGGTCACCGATTTGCTGGACCGAAGTGGGAGATAACAGAATAACTGGGCCAGAGCTTATTCAGGAGACTACTAATAATATTGCTCAGATTCAACAACGATTACAAGCAAATAGAAGCAGACAAAAGAGCTATGCCAACAAATGGCGTAAGCCGTTAGAATTTCAAGTGGGAGACCGTGTCATGTTAAAGGTATCCCCATGGAAAGGCGTATTCCGTTTTGGAAAGAAAGGCAAGTTAGCACCACGATACGTGGGACCCTTCGAGATCATCAAACGTATTGGTCCTGTGGCGTACAGACTGAGACTACCAGATGAACTCAGTGGTGTGCATGACGTGTTTCACGTTTCGAACTTAAAGAAATGCCTTACTGACGAATCACTCGTCATGCCAATCGAATAAATTCAAGTGGACGAGCAGTTACATTTTATCGAAGAACCTTTAGAGATTATGGATCGTAAAGTTAAACAACCAAGGTGAAGTTGTATTCCGATTGTCAAGGTTCGATGGAATTCAAAGCGCGGACCTGAGTTTACTTGGGAACGCGAGGATCACATGAAGTCTAAGTATCCCCAACTGTTTACAGAGAAAGTCGTACTTGATAACGATTCTTAAATTTCGGGACGAAATTTCTCTAACAAGGGGAGACTGTAACATCAGTGCCAGAAACGTAACCGGAACAGTGATCTACACAGTAACATGAACAGTAATTCAGGTACAAACTATGTGTGATACATGCATATCATTATCATTTTATGTTTATCATATAACAATTTCACAGTCATTGCAGAAACATAACTCAGAACTATGGTTCAACAGTCAGACATTCATCTGACGACACAGAACCATCACGTGATTGTTAGTTAGGATTTTATTATGTATAAACGTATGTGAGGATGTACAGAACAAAACAACAACGGATGTCGTTACGTGAATGCTAAATCGATAGATTATTCGCATAGGTTACGATTTGTACGAATGTATCTGAAAGTTTAACGTTCTGAATGATGTCCAATAATTAGAAAATCCTATCGAAAAGTGTAGTTGTCGTCGTATTCGTACGAGTGACGATTCGAACGAATACGCGTGACTACTATACGATTCGATTTAAACTATAAATTTAATATTTTCAGAAAATTAAAATAAACAGAAGATATTTAGTTAATTTATTAGGAATCACCACCTAAAATAAATTTACAAATGCTATTATTAAAACAGTGATGTTTCGTTACGAAAACGAAAGGAAACCGACATTTTTACGTGAAACCGAGCGAAACCAAACGAGACCGAACATACCCGGGTATTTTGAAGCCATTAATATGGTATTTAATTGCTATATCCATCACCACCTACCAGCCATTAACTCCCAATCCTGTCACTCTCTCTCTACTTTCTCTCTTTAGAAGCCACAACCCTAAATCCTTCATTTCTCAACGAAATCGAGCCCTCTTGGTGTCAAAACGAGCACTATAACCTGTAGATCACGAAAGTACAACCGATATGAGCTTGGAATCATTCTATTGGAGGTAAAAATGAGTTAGATCTCACGATTTTAGGGTTTTCAAAACCCTATGGTCGAACCCTCTTGAAAGCTGGTTCTAACCCACTTTAACCCATAGGATTTGCACAAAACATACTAGGATGATGTAGGAACATGTGAGAAACCATGATCTAGTCTTAAAGCCCGGTTATAGAGGGCTGCAAATGATGAAGCTTGACTGGCCGAATGGCGGCGCATCAGAAGGGCCGAAAGGCCACAAGGCCGCATGATCCATCTCTTCGGCCAAAGGGCCTCAAGGTCGAAGGAACCCCCTTCATTCTGTCGGTACAAGCTTCTTTCGGTTGGGAGCCATCCATTCGCACGAGCTCCTCACTCGGCCAACTCTTCATTCAGTGGCATCACTTTCGGTTGGCAGTCTCTCACTCGCATGACCTGCTTATCCGACCAAGGCCACATTCGTATGAGACACATTCGGCCATCATCAACCAACCGAACCACTAAATTCGTATGGAGCTACTGATTCACATGATGCAGCCCACTAGTATGATCTCCATGCACACGATTATCTTGATTCGGATAAACTGGTGTGGGTTGCTACATGGGAAAGAGATATTACGGTTTTCATGAGATGTAACCACTTTGTGTTAGCTAAGGTTCAAACATGAGGAGATTTACCTTGCATGGGAATGGTTAGGCACATACACACACCTCAGGCATGAATGGAATGATCTTGTAGATGCATGCATGGGTTATGCCACGTGATTCTATGCATAGGATGGGTACACGAATTTGGGAACATGATTTCATGTGTGAGTGTGAGTACTAGAGTTCATGCGTTGATTGGGTAAGTAAGTGCATGCATGGGAAAGAATCACTAGGGTTTCAAGAACAAGAGTTTTTCTAAACCATCTTGACATACAAAGATGAGTTATAACAAAACAAAGAGTTTAAAACTTGTTAAATCGAGGCATGTGTTACAAAGAGTAAAAAAATTACTTTCATTCATAAGATTAAAGATCTAGAAGTTGAGAAGCAATCAAGAAATTAACTAAGTGTGGGAGTTGGTTTCATTACTAACACCTAATACTTGGTAAATTCTATGCAATATACAACTAAGTTAGATAGTTCCATTGAACTTTCTAAGCTAAGTTGTACCCACGAACGATCAAAGAACCATGGGAGAAATTAAGATTTAGTAACGGACTTAAGATTAATCGAATGAGATTAACTTAAGTCTAATTATGTCAAGTTATAACTTCTTAGAATAATTTACGTTTTAATACAACAAATTGATTTATAAACTTCTTTAAATTAAATTAAATGATTTCTAATTTAATGATTTAACTTAAATTGAATTATTTAAAATGTTTTAATTAAAGACTTTGAAATTCATGAGACAAGGGTTTATAAATGGGTAATACGGTTAGACTAGTTAGAGAGAATCATAGAAACACATTAGTAATATAGGACACTTAGTTGCACACCGAGACCAAAACCCTAGATACGTCTATTATAAATACTTATAGTATTTCGGATTCTTTTAAAACAACTCAGGTACTGAAGAAACATAGCCTGCAAGTAACGAGTGCGCATTTTGTTATCATTCAATTCTTAGCAACACAGGTGAGTTCATTGCCCCTTTTCTAAACATTTTTGTTTTCAAACGCGGGGCTGAGAAGCATGCGTAAATCTTTTTCTTTAAATATGTTTTGCGTAAATGCTTTTATTTATTGTATGTTTTATATACATACATGTATGTATTCCTAGACTCCTGTGTTGGTAGATTATGTACAGGTTTAACCAATGAATTAATTAATTACTCATACGAGTAAGACAATAATTCTAAATCAAACAATTACTATATCATAGTTCAAATTCAAAGAATCCAAATTCAGTGTATGATCGAGAAAACTAAAATCAAAGATCAAACTCAAGAAATCTAAATTCAGTGTGTGTTCAATAAAACTAAGGATCAAATTCAAGAATCTAAACTCAGTGATGTAGCCATGGAATTCTAAGGATCAGAATCAAGGAAATCATATCCGTGTGTGAATCAAAGAACTAACGAAATCATTAATGATCAAGTTAAGGTGGACGTCAGTTGTATGCAGATCGAGACCACGTGTTAACACACGGAAAGTCTCGGCATAAATAGTAGACTTTTATAGTCAAGCTATATGGGCATAAATCAAACGATCAAACGAATTCTAAAGAACAAAAGCGATCCAAATAAAAGGATATCCTAAAGTCCCGACATGTACAGTTGACCTGAAGGTCAAGCTGATATGGGCACATCATGAATGTCCTGACAGATATAGGTAGACTCATTTGGGTCATGCCTGATATGGGCCACGTGTGAGACGGTATAACTTGGACACCACCAACAACTAAGCCTAATTGATTGAGTCAAATAAGACCCAATCATCATGTTTTAATTGTATTTAAATGATTAATTATTCATTTAATTAAGCATTTAATATTATGTTCTACAAGTGCTATGGTTGATCATGAATATATGATGAACTCAAGAAATCAGTAGTGTTTCAATTTGTGGAAATCACAATCTAATATGACGATGGATGGAATGAAACGCATAATTGTCATTAACAACAATATGTTAAGGAGTCCCATATGTGGTGGGACGGTGGCTGGGCAGGTGGTAAGTTCAACCCTACATATGCCCTATATATAAGCATACTTGATTGGATAACATAGGTGGTTGCTAATGAGGTTAAGGTTGTCATTTCGGGGGATCAAGGTAAACAGTTTCAGGATAATCAAACGTTGTGGATCAATGGTATGGGATGAAATGCTTAATTATCACCAGGAACAATATATCATGTGGTTTGGTATGTGGTGGGACGGTGGCTGGGAGGGCGATAAGTTCGACCCTACATATGCCCTATATATAAGCATATTGAACTGGATGGTATAGCTGGTTAATGGTGAGGTTAAGGTTGTCATTCGAACGGTTTATTCAAACTCATTTTTAAATAAAACTACATGAACTCACCAACCATGTGTTGACTTGATCTTTTTGCATGACTTCTCAGGTGACTCTGATTTAGAAGTTATTGCTTTTGGACTAGGATTCTAGATAGAGGACCTAGTATTTTGGACCTGCATATTTTGAACATCATTATACCGATTATTTTGTATATTTTGTGCAGATACAAGATAGAAGAATTATGATGTTGATAGTAGATTTACATTGTTAAATTATGAACAAAACTAATGTAATTTAACTTTGTAATTCTATTTTCATTTAGCAGTTTCTCATTATATATCATGTGCATTGTGAACAATCTGATCATCATGATTATCATTCCTGATATCACGATCCGGCCCGCCGGCTTGGGGTGTGAAACGGGAGTTCAACACGTGCTTCCAGAAACAAGAAGCGAACCGAGTGTCGCGGTAGGACATAATTGTCACCAGCATCCCCTATTAGGATACCACCTCATTCATCTAAAATTCAGTCATCTTCACATACGAGTACGTCTCCTTGATCGATTTAAAAAAGGTCGCACTTCATTAACTTCCTCCTTTAATGACTCGGTTTGAACCACTTTAATTTGGTTCACCAAATTCAGCGTCACCACCATTTTTACCCACTTCACCCTAATTAGTGGATGTTCTTAACTTTCTACCAATGCATCCACTATTATGTTCTTGTAATAAAGCATTTTCCTTCTTTATATTAGCAAATGCCTCAATGCATGAATCTGAACATAGTTTTCAATGAGTGCAGGGGATACCTGAGCAACATTAGAAGAGGATTTAGCAATAGGTGGACAAAGGGAATTGGAGGTTTCATCAATGGCCATGAGGGAAAGATTTTCAAGCTCATTGACTATAACGGCATCACCTACCTCATTAGGTAAACTACTCCAATCTGCATATTCTTGTGAAAATAGAGTAGGCTGAGTTGGTTGAGGGTTTTGGAGAATTGGGCCTGGAATTTTTACTTTAGAAGAAGGAAGAGCCACAACTTGAAAAATAGAAATAGTAGGCATTAGTTGTTACAAAATGCCATTGGCAGATTGTACATATTGTCTAGTCATTTGAGAGTAAGTCAGGACAATGAGAGAAGCGCCTTGGTTAGGGTTGTGCTTGAGAATGTGAGAAGAAGAAGAATAAGAATAGTTTGATGAAGGAGAAGAAGGGTAAATCACATATGAAAAAGAATGACTGTTGGGAGCATTTTTTCATTCCCTAGTAAAGTGTCCAAAGCCATGTCCTCTATAGCATTAGACCTTCGCTTTATTTTGACCAACTTTGTTTTTACCATGGATTCCTGGGAATTTTATCCTAGTTCTTTTGTATAACTTATTAGTTCTAATTCTTAGGAAGACAAGCTATTTATGAATGTCCATATCTTCCAAGTCATCACTAACAATGTTATGGAGGTCGTCCATGACAAAACACAAGTTATCAGGAGTAAAAGAAGGATCATCAATAGAGGACATTAAGGCAAAGATGCAAGTGGTGATGTCAATGTATTCATTATAATCCTGATCAGACATTTCAAAGTAATTAGTATGGCTGAGAAGACTAGTGTTCCCTTGAACATACTCATATGTTGCTTTTAGATAGTTGATGAGTTTTCTCTTTGGTCAATCTCTCGCTCAAAAGTGAACAGCTAACCATGAAGGTTGGTAAGTGAGAGATTGCCAAAGTCTGGGATGATCTCATTACAATGGAGTAAGTATCCCATCATCCAGGTAGAGAACTTAAGAAATTTGTCTAGTTAGTTTAAGTTCACTTAAAAGAGAAGTGAACCCTTCAAACTATCGAGTCAATGACTCATCGTTTAGATGGGAGAAAGGTTCATAATGTTGAGCTAATATCTCCCTTGTATTACCTGCAACCTCAGTTGTTCCACCAAATTGTTCTTTTAGGGCATCCTAAAGATCCTTAGTAGATTCATGGTGCAAGAGACTAGAATAGATATCATTTTCTAGTGCCATGGCCAACTGATCATAAGCTTTAACATCAAGCTCAAGCTTTTGATACTCTTCCTTGGTTTAGTTATGAGTATCTTTCGGCACAAGATTGCCAGTTTCAGTATCAAGGACCATGAGTTTATGAGGTCCTATCATCACTGCTCTCCAACGGCATGTATGGTTGTCGGAAAGAAAGTAGATCATTCTCCTTTCCAAAATATTGTACTGGTAAGGAACCATTATAGGAGGTTTTGTGGCTCATCCAGTGTTAGTGTGGGTATAAATTAAACTTTTCTGCCATTGTTCAGTTGTGAATAACCAGAGAAAATCAATAGAAAGATGATATCTCAAGTTATTTCAATAGAATTATTTTTGAAAAATAGATTGAATTCAAAACCAAACACTTTCAGTAGACAAAAACTTAAGAATGAAAAGAGATAAACAAGGTTTTCAAAAAGTAATATTTGCACAATCGAATATCAACGTGAGCTTTGATTTTTAGACCGAATATTTAAATTACAATCTGAAGAACAATGCTTCGATACCAATTTTTGGATCGAGTACTATACTAATTTTAGTTAAGTATTCAATTGTTAGACTCTTAGCAAAGCATAAGTAAAAACTCCCTCTCAAGTTATGAACTCCAGTATCTTTCTTGTTCACTAAGTTTATAAAATATAAAGAATATTAAATAATAATAAGAAAATCTTTGGGAGAACAACTCCATGTATTAAAGAGAATATTGGGATATAAATACCCAAGCATTAATACAAGAGTTCACTGGAAATAATAAGAAAAACAATCGACATTATACAAACACTGAAAGGACATAACAGCGGAACAAAATTCAACAAAGGAATAACAAAAACCTAAGACTAAATCCTTCCGTGTTTCTTCATTCTTTAGTCTTCTGTTGTTGTAATACGTGGCTTGGTTCAGTGTCTTCTCTGCATTTGCTTTTCCGCGATTATTCTTGAAATCGTTAGTGGTTGTCTTCTAGTGTTATTAAGGTAGTGTTTGTGATATGTGGATGAGCCCAATGGCTTGTAAGCCTTATGTCCGCGATTGAATTTTGTGGTTTAGTACAACTTGATTCGGGGTTTGGCTTTAGTGGTTAACCATCACAGTGGAGAATATGGTTATAGCTCATGAGTCATTATTTTCCAACAATTGTACTATTTTTGACCCATTAATAATTTTTAATGTACTCAACTATCCAATATAAGTGAATACAATATTTTTGATTTACATGTTTGACACAATTATTTCAATGTCGGTACATTAAGTTCGTTCAGTTATCCAGTGTTTACTATTTATGTACCTGTATTTTTATTGAATATTAATTTTGCCAAGTTACATATTTAAGATCTATATCTGTTTATTTTTGCCACAAATTTACATAGTGTAAGTATATGAGACGTTCTCATGTATATGATAAAAAAAGCTGGCTTCAGAATATAACTTCTTGGCCAGTTACGTAAACGAACTTGTTCTGATAATAGGAGGGTTTCTTCAATTGAATATTTTTCAGATTCGTTTTTGCATCACAGGTTCTTTTTAGAATTCGTTTTATGGTGTTGACTGAGTTTAACCTCTTTCTCCGGCTACAACCATGGATTTCCTTTGATTGACTGAGACCCAAGGTTGCGAGTAATGGCCCAAAAAAACTCCCGTTTATATGATCGAACAAGATTTTGGATTCAAATATCAAATGGTTTCATGTATAATACCTATAGTCAACTATCACCACCTGCAGTGGGTGATGGCTGCCAGCAAACGAACCGACCACTGTATATATATTGAAAGTTGGATGCATACTGCTCAGGTTTTTTGGGAGCTTTAATTGGTAAGCAACCTTTCCATCACACGCATTTATCCTATCTAACCATATATATTGTACTAATTTTTCCAATGTTTTGAAATCTGATGATGTGCTTCCAAAGCAATACCTTTAGCAATACATAGTCATCAACTTCAAACTCGATTGCCCTTATTTATTTTTAAGCCTGTGAATTTTGTCTATGCTCAGATACTTTCATTAAGGCTTTAAACATTAAAAGATTTTATGCCATATCTATAACATCATCTTTGTTGCCCATGTCCTTTTGTCCAATTCTTTCCCCTACCATACATGCTTTCTACATCGTTGAATATATAACATGTCGTATGGTCGCATTCCTATATTGGAATGGTAGCTTCATTTATGGAAAAATTCCACCAAAGGAAAGTGGTCGTCCCAAATGCCACCAAATTCTATGATACATGCACAAAGCATATTATCAATTGTCTTGAGAGTTCTTTCAAACTACACATCTTTTTAAGGATGATACATCATGTTGATGTTCAATTTTGTGCCCATTGATTCAAAAAAATGTATTTAGAATCTTGTGGGAAATCTTTTGCCTTGATCAGACACGATGACATTGGAACTCCATGTCTGACCACTCTTTCTTTGATGAACCATCCACATTATTCCTCAAAAAGTGTAAGTTTATTGTACAGGTAGAAAGGAGACACTTTTTGTCAATCTATCTGCAATCACACAAACATTATCATGTCTTTAAGCATTACGTAGTAGCCTAGTGACAAAATCCATGATGATGTGTTCCCACTAATTCAGGATTTTTTAGTGGTTTTACATAGTCATATGATTTCTAATGGTCTGGTTTTACTTATGTACAAGTCAGACACTAGTTTACATATTGAATAACATTGAAATCATTCTAGAAAACCTATAATTTTTCCATACGTCTTGGTTCATTTTTGTAGTACAACAATACACTGAGTATCATAACTTTTGTGCCTCGTTTAAGATTCTATTTTGAATGTCTTCGTTACACGAAACCCGCATTCAACCGAAATTTATCCTTATTCTTACATTGTTGTTTTCTAAATCTTTCTTAAGTCAATCCTAGAAGTATGGCTTTATCACCAAGATACAAGACCTCACATGAATGGGTGAATGCTCCTTCATACGACTTAGGGTGTTGGCCAATATGTTGGTGTACTTGCTTCTTTCTAAAAACTTCCTCAAGTTGATCCTAGAAGTAAGGATTTATCACCAAGATATAAGAACTCACATGAATGGGTAGTGTCACACCCCCATCTCTACCTTTACTGATATAGTCACTGAATGATGTATGAAATCAATAACTGACGTAATGTGTCACGGAAGCTTAATGGTGAAGCCTCGGAGATGGGTGTGACTGATTGTTATAGTGGTATCATACATCCATGATAAACCATACATATTATATATATATATATATATATATATATATATTACATTGTAACTAAAGTATTACACATTAAGTTCCAACATTCCCAAAACAACTTTAACTAGTTAAGAGTTTCTAAGCATGTTTCTTGATCGTGCATCCTTACCTTCGTACTTGTTACCTTTTTCCTGAAATAGGTTTTGTAATGTAAAAGATCAGCAAGAATGCTGGTTAGTTCATAGATGTAATAACTTGATATGATATGCTATGATAGGAAGAATATGCATGCATACACAACTTTATGAATATGATTCACCTTGAAAACCCATAACCAAAGCTATGTGACTGTAATTTATTTGGCAGTAATACCCGAAGGTAAGACCTTAGCCTCACTCTTAATGTCTATCGTTGCATTAAGTTGTTATCTTGTAACGTAATAACGGTAACATGCATTCACATCAGGGTAGACGCTATCTTCCCGTGAATGGGGTTGTAAGCCTGATAGTACTATCAATTTTTATCATCTGGCTCATCCATGAGTTTATTGGTTACAGTTGTTATGTGAGGACTTTTACGATTGCATGGTACAATTTTCATATAATCGAAAAACAAGAGTTGAAATGCACAAGCAACATGTAAGCATATCGTTGTAATTGAAACATGTAACCATAATGTAATTGTAATGCAAACCCTGAGTTTTAGAAATCTGAAGATTTGAAAAGGGGTAATGAAATCATATAAGTATACCACTGTAATTGAAGTACGTAAACGTATTGCTGTTGTAATAGAATCCCCGAGTTTTGGAAAAAAATATTAAAAAGGGGGACTATGAAACTTACTGGTGTTATTGAAGTGTCACACAAAGCCTGAAGTGAATTCTACAGATCATTAAGGTTACATAAGTTCTTTGTGTCTAATTTGGATTACGAGAAGATTCCTTGATATTGAATATCAAGGATAATGTAAACCGATTCATCAAACTAGTTCTGAATCATGTGTTTATTCAGAATTAAAGTAATACGATTATCAGTTAATTTGTAATGTCAAAATCGTTGATTTTGAATAGTAATTGAATTCTTATAATTGTTTGATTACAAATTGATGAAAAATGTATTCGGTTGTTAAGACCAGAATCTTAATATGCTTTCAGATCAAAACTGGGTTACCGAATTGAAAAACTGATTGTAAAATCAAGTCCGGAACGCGAAATCGATCAAGAATATGTTTTCGTATTGAAAACCAATGCAGAAACTGAATCCTGCACTAAAATCGAAGTTTTAATCAGTATTCAGATAAAAATCGAATCATTGGATTGCTAAATGGTTCGCGAAATCGAGTCCAGAATGTGAAATAGATTAAAAATATGTCATTTTTATCAAAAACGAATCCTCAAATCGCAAACCAGAGCGCGAAACGAAGTTCAGAACGCAAAACGGACAAAGTTAGGGTTTCTGCCAGATTATTCGCTGGAATATTCCATTTTGGCCGGAATATTCCGTCGGAGGTGACCGTCGCCGAAGTTTAGCTGGTGGCCGGCGGTACGGCGGCGGCCAGTGGTCGTCGGTGGTCTGATGGCTCAGTGGTGGTGGCTCGATGGCCCGAGCCACTGGCCAGGCGATCTGGGCTGAGGCCGGGGTGGTCATGTCATGGCCGAGCCACTGGCTCATGGTCCTCGGTAACGACCAAGGCTTGGCCGAGCATGGCCGAGGATGGCTGGCCATTGTTGGTCGAGATCTACTTGTGGCCGAGGATGGCTCGATAGTGACCGATGATTACCGATGGCTTCCAAGTCCCAATCTGGAGTTACCCGGGAGTGGCCGAGAAATGCCGATGGCCTGTTGGTCGCGATCTGGAATTACAAGGGAATGGCCGGGCGTGGCCGAGAACTCTCGGTGCCTTGCTGGTTGCGATCTGGGTGTTCCCGGGAATTCTCGGCGCCGAGCGACGAGGAGTTAGCCAAAATGATTTTTCTTGTTTTTCTCGATTTCAAAAAGCTTTTCTCGATCACCAAGCTCCAGATCCTTAAGTTTAACAGAAGGTGGTGGAAATGGCCTGGTCGAGTTTGAGAGGGTTTGGAGTGAATGAAGGGTATAGAAAGGTCGACCAAAGTCAACTTTTGGCCCTTTATAGCCCCTTGGCTTGTTAAGCAAGGTTGGGTAGTTATTTTGGCCATAATTATCAGGTAATATCCAGATTGAGAAGGATAGATATGAAAAGGGTCATGGGTTTACTTGATTTTGCTATTTTCATAATCGTTTGTTTGGTTTTTCGCGTATAACTTCGGGAATTGCTAATAATGACCAACTATCATTTTTATACTTCAAAATCAAGTATAAAATTTTTGTTTATGTTCGGTAGTGTCATGATTAGTTTTTGGGTCAACCTTTTCTTAAGTTCTTCAAATGATTTGTCTTAGTATGGTTTTTGCACATGCTTCCGTCTTTCTTTCACATGAAGAGGACCGGTGAACCCATGGTGAGATGTTGGGATCTAATTAATCCCGTGCATAGTAGCTCTTATAATTGTGTCATCAATTCCTTTCATTTCTTATGGGTTTAGGTGATACAATGCTTTAGGACGAACTGACATCTTAAAAATATATTGATGTGAAGTTCTATCTGGCACTCCAGACAGGTCCTCAGGGAACACTGCGGGAAAATTGCATGCCGCGAGCACATCATTTAAGATTGTTGTCAACCACGTACGCCAAGTAGACTCTGCACCATCAGGGGGCTTTCAAGTAAATTACCCTTCTTTCACACACTATTTCGGCTTAATGGAAGCTTAGCAATTCATGCCTAGTACTATGTCAAATCATCAAACATGAATAAAAAAATAGCATACTAGGATAGTTGTGTTTCTCTAATTCAATACGAAAGTGATCTGTGACTTTTACTATAGGAATTATTCCTATCATAGTTTCTACATGAGAGGCTTCCTCTGTCTTAGAAAAAAATTTCTTTGGCTATAGATGAAATTTATAGGCCACAATATTATTACTAACACCAGAATCTGAAAATGCTAAAGAAAAAACATCACATAAAACTATTTATGTAGTTTCTTTGGCTTTCTTTTGTCTTATATTATAGGCTCTAGTCGTTCCCTTTCCCTTCTAGGCATTCCCTTTCTCTTGTTCAACTATCTTTGTCTTTGGCATAGGGCACACTATGCTGATCAGGTGCCCTTCTTTCCCAAAGTAGTAGCACTTAACAACCTATCGACATTCCCACGATCCATTCTCCAATTTTGGCATTTATAACATGACTTTGAAAATCTCAATGGCGTAAATTAGGTTATTTCACTTTCATATTATTTGTAATGTTGGTTTAAAATTACTCAATTTGGGCTAGGTCAGGCTTCATGATTCATTTCCCATCTTTTAGCACATCATAACGTAGATACACATTTATATTACTTTTATGAAGCACATAGTCAAGCCATCCTAGGGTTTCAACCCATTTTATCTTCATAGAGTTTACCCTGTACTACTTCCCACCCATACATCTATATGTATTTGTTCCTTATTAACCAATTTTAAGCACTTGATAGACCCATTTCACTCACACCTACACACAATTCTGACCGTGCACTAAAAAAATAAAATTCACATGCTTTTACACATCCCATCTTACAACCTATGCATCTTCATGTGTCATAGGTAAACACGAATGCATTCTTTATTTTTGGACAACCATACATTTTTCCAATGCATCCATATGCACACTCTTTTTGTTTTCACTTCAGAATACAAACACTCACATGTGAGCACACTCTTACGCAATGGTGGACTCAAAGATAATTTTTTGTTGCATCACTTTTTCGATAGTTTTATTTCTAGTTATTCAATGTTACAACTTTTAAAACATGTCTGGGTTGCCATATTGAGTTGAATCTATGAATCCCAATAAACAAAAATCTTGAGTTACCACTTGGCATATTCTAATGCCTCTTCTTCCACATGTCATTTTTTAACCATAACCCGCTTAGCAGTAACACGGATCTTCTCATTTAGTCTAAAATCAAAGAAACATATGAAAACCCTAACTTACCAATCGCATCCCTTCATCTTTTTCCTTTCGACTCTCAAACCACAAAATCAAACAATGCAATTGTTTCAATTTCAACTCAAGAAAACAAAACCTAGATCAACCTTCGGTTGATCGGAGACAACATTATGGATCCTTTTAAATTTGTTTTATTCTTCTCAAAACCTTAATTTTTATCTAACTTTTTAAGATTTTCAATTCATTATATGTTTCAGATTCATAATCCATGGATCCTTTTTATTTGTTAACATGTCAATAATCCTACTTTTCCACTTCAATTTTAGGGTTCTTGATCAATTTGACACATGAACCTAAATTATGTGCAACTAGTACTTGACCGGACAGTAAATCCGCACGGTAAGTGTACTTACACCTATAACTGTGTGAAAATACTACTTGATGAACAGTGTGTGATAACAATTTCAAGAAAACAATTAATAGTTTTATATATTTCAATGAGAATTGAAATAATAAATATACAACAACACATGTGAAACAACAATTGTGTGAACAAATGACAAAAACATATCGGTTGCGATATAATATCCACAAATAGAAGGAATCAGATGGCCTACAATCCAATGAGAAAACAATGTGAATTCGATTATAACAACGTCAAAACGGTTCAGTTTAGTTGAGTCCGATGGTGAGGAAATCAAATTCAATATAAGAATTCAGTATCGTTTCCGAATGATAAACTGACAGTGTGTTCGTGTGGGTGACGATTCACGCTAACATATATGTGGGTTTAATGTTCTGAATCATAACTGAAAAGTAGAAAACAAAAATCAGAAAGTGAAACTGTCATCGTGTTCGTTCGGGTGACGATTTGAACGAATACGCGCGAAGGTTAAACGATCTGACGAAACAAATCAAATAAACGTTTCGAAATAATAAAATAAATAAAAGAATTATAAAACATGTACTAGGAATAACCACCTTAAAAAGGTCAAAAGAAAACTATTTTATTTAAATTCGTAAATTTTGCGTAACGTTTCGTAAACGTCACAAAAACAAGAACCGAGCAAACGAAACGAACCCAAACTTGCTCGGGGTATAAAAACCCCAACCAAGCATTTATTTCTCATTTAGTACTCCATCTACCCCTTTCTCTCTCTAAATCCTGGATTTACTTTCTCTCACTAAATTTCATGACCAAAATCACCATAACTCTCTCATTTCTTGCTCAAATCCTTCAAATTTGGTATCAAATAAAAGCCCTTGACGAGTAGAACACGAAAGTACAGAAGATCGGGCTTGAAATCCACTGATTTGAAAGCTTTGAAAACAACATCATCACAACAACAACGTGCGCGTGCATTTCTTGAATACATGTTCAACCACATCAACTACAAGGTGAGTTCATATGCCCCTTTTCAAATCATTTGATTTTAAATGCGGGGCTAAGAAACATGCTAACTCTTTTAATTATTAAAAGTTTTAGTACACTATTTCAAACATCATGTGACATAGATAATAAATAATTCCTTCTTTATTATCAAACTTTAACATATCAATGTGTATGCTTGTGTGTGAATGACACTTATGACATATCAAAGATGATTCTTGATAACATAACTTCATGATATCATCAAACCAATTGAATGACACAATGTATTAAAACCAGATCTTATATCACGGGGTTTATAAGACTGAGATGACAAATGAGATATCACGGAGATAATCACAAGAGATAACAAGAATGATATTCATGATAATATAACTTCATGATGATATCATTCACCAAATTTGCTAACATAGTGTAATAAGACAAGTTCTTATAACACGTTGTTAGAATCATTGAGAACACATAACATCGAGAACTAATGACATTGTGATGACAGTTGAGACAAATACTTGTGATATCAAGGATGAATTGATGATAACATAGTTTCATGATGTCATTCCCCACATATGCTAACATTGTTTTATAAGATGAGATCTTATGAAAAATGTTAAAGACTAGAGATCATATCATTGTGTTCATTCCATTCAGATCATATTGTTGGGACAATATGACAGTGAAACAATAGCAAAGGGTGTGACACACTATCTGAGTTAATTACATACTTTTCATAAGCATGATAATCATAATAACCAATCTAGTGGGATCTTACCGGGCAATGTATACGCTAACATTCTAATTAAGGTCAATGAAAATAGTTTGGGAACACATGCATATTTTATAGGTATTATGGAGAAAATATCTTACATTTCATATTGAACAGTAGTGACGTGCCTAGAGAAAACTAAGTCTCACTCTTATAGATATCATGGAGAGGGTATCTTATAGTCCGGGTTGGTCAGAAATGACAGCCATCTAATCTATTTATTCTCACTCATATAGATATCATGGAGAGGGTATCTTAGAGTCCGGGCGGGTCAGAAATGACAGCCATCTGATCTATTTATTCTCACTCTTATAGATATTATGGAGAGGATATCTTACAGGCCAGACTGGTCAAACTGACAGTCATCAGGGCTATCAAGTCTTGCTCTAGGTATTACAAGGGGGATATCTACAATCCGGGTTGGTTGGTAATGATCAGCTAACAGAGACTATCGAGTCTCTATCTTATAGGTATCGTTGGGGGATATCTTATAGGCCGAGCTACTCCGTAAGGAATAGCTAACAGAGACAATTACGTCTCTATTCTAAAATATTGGGGATTAATATGTGTGAGTTGAAATGGGTATTCATAGTTACAATACAGGTGGTATGGAGTTCAGTTAAGCATGTGGTGGGATGGCGGCTTCATTCGTGATACGTATGCCTTATATATAAACGTGCTTAGCCGGACGATATACTATCTGTAGGTGTAACTATGGAGAGGACATTTGTGTGATATAATTCAAAGAAATTTAAAACATACTTGTGTGTGAAATGATGAATTGTGAATATCAAATGTTAGTTGTTTTCATTTATTAAACTTATGAACTCACCAACCTAGTGTTGACTTGTTTTAAATGCATGTTTTCTCAGGATACGAATTACATCAGGACATAAGCTAGTTGTATTTAGTAGAGGAACAATAGCTTACTTTTGTGCTGTGCATATTTTGGATGACAAATTGTGAATCATATTTGTAAATCTTGTGCAGATACAAGATAGAAACTCCATGGTTCTTTTTGAGTACATTTACTTAGTTAAATTATGAACACGGATTGTGTAATTTAACTTGTAATTCTATGTCAATGTCATGTTAGCATTTCTCATTATACATCATGTGCCATATAAACAATCTGATCGTTTCGATTATTGCACGATATCACGCCCCGAGATCCTTCCACCCGATGGGAAAGTCGATCCAGCCTGCCGGCTCGGGGTGTGACAAATTAACCTTCTGTTGATTGGCGGGTGGAGACCCTGCATGTATTATGCTCGAGGGTTTTGTAAAAATGGGGTTAGCTTCGTCTTCTCCCACTTGAAAACTGGAAGGTTTTGAAGATTTGATCAGAATCAAAGCCATTCAACAGTAGCAACAAAGAATTGATGTTTGGCTAGTGCAGGTGTTCATCCTTTTACTTTTTCAATGATTAATGATTCTTTATCTTGAAATTATGGTTTTTTATGTTGCATGTACTCAGGGTGATGAAACGTAGCAGCATCATGATTGTTGTTCAATTAAATGTTATTATTAGCTCTTTAAATGGTCCTCTTTAGGTTTTTGATGTAGGATTTGTTTTTGAAATTATGTTTTTTTTTATGTTGCATGTACTCAGGGTGATGAAATGTAGCATCATCATGATTGTTGTTCAACTATATGTTTTTATTAGCTATTTAAATGGTTCTCTTTGGTTTTTGCTGTTGGATTCGTTTTTGAAATTATGGTTTTTTGTGTTGCATGTACTTAGGATTATCAAATGTAGCAGAATCATGATTGTTCTTCAATTATATGTTATTAATAGCTCTTTAAACGGTTCTCTTTTGGTTTTAGATGTTGGATTTGTTCTTGAAATTATGGTTTCTTATGTTGCATGTATTCAGGATGATAAATGTACTAGCATCATGATTGTTGTTCAATTATATGTTATTATTAGCTCTTTAAATGTTTCTCTTTTGGTTTTTTGATGTTGGATTTGTTTGTGAAATAGGTTGAAAAACATATAATAGGGAATATTTGATCTTACCCTATGTTTGTGCACAAAGTTGTGTTATATTTTCCTTTGAAACATGATTATTCCTTTTCATGATTTTCCCAGCAGCTTGACTTTCACAATTATTATAGCAATCATTAGCACCCAAGATAACATGAATACTCTAGGTGATGAATGTGATCCCAATGTGGAAACCCTCAAGAATGAAAGGTTTGATATTTAGTTTCTTACTTCCTTTGTTATGCATTAATATTTTTGTTTTTATGTTGTGTTAATATTGTGTATTTATCCTTCAAAATATCAGCTTAGAGCATGCACTTCCTCATAACTTGATTACCTCCCCCATAAAATTGGCCACCACAGACAATTGGCTAATTTATCAACTGATATGTCCAAAACTAATCATGGTGCTGCAATTCATGTTCATAATACTTCCAAATGCCAAGGTATAAGCTAAAATAATAAATACATTTTGTTTTGTTTTTTAGTGTTAAAAAGTTTGAACTTTTCAATTAATCATTTTTACATTCCAATTTAGAAATAATGAATATTGTGCCAAATTGGGGCGTGTTAACAATTATATATATTTTTGGTGTCTGCCCAATAAGCCATTGAAATTTAGGTGATTTTAGTTGTCCAGTGGCGATTTTAACTTTGCTTGGTAAGAATCTCTCAGTCTTTTCAATTGAAATAAAAATTAAACTAGAACAAACTAGATTGCTTTTAATGGCATCACGCAGCATGCGAACATGATATGTGGGTAAAAAACGCTTGAATTGTGCACATTGCGAGTGCCTTTTGTTTTGTGAATTAGGAGGTTATAAATATAGGTTTTTAGTTTGTAAATAATGGTTTTTTGTAGTAAATCCTATATACAGGTTCTTTATATCTAAATTTTGGATATACAATTATTTAAAAAATTTTGAAAAAATGATAGATAGATACCATCAACGTACGCGTTTGTGCGCTATTGCCTCGCTCGGTTCTGGGACCCTATCTTATCGGTGCTACTCGTGTTTTTAAACCAAACTAATAACGCATGGGGTCACCTATTTTCTTAAAGTTTACCAAGTGAATGCTTATGTCTTAACACCTATTATATCAAATCACTAGATTTTGTTTATTAGGATACATAGATGTTTGGTATCTAAATTGGATACTCTGTTGAATTATATTTAGTCTTTTATATTTTATTTTTTTAAACTTATGCATGAGTAGGATCAAGCTTAAGGCTTATTATACTCAAGGGGAAAAACATCATTAACAACAAAGAGACAAAAAAAATTAGAATCTAATATAAAGACTTCAAGGCTCTGTTCATCTTTAATACCTACTCCCCATTCTACTTCCACATATACATAAATATGCAATACATTAAAAAAGTAGGTACTTTGACTCCTCAAACTTACCATAAATTATTGATTTTGTTTGCTTTGGGTGTAACCAGAGAGAAGAACCAGGTTGAATCCCCACATTGTATGTGCTCTTTTAATCTTTTTAGGAACTACACTTAATGTAGAAACTACAAAATGCATTGAAATATTATTCTAGATTGATGTTCGTTTGCTCTCATTTCTTCACTCAATCTTTTGATTTTATATCAGGTTATATAATAATTTTAGTTTTATTTGCGTGTGGGTTTGATTCTTTTGGTGAGTATTTGATAAAACTTCACACTCCCATTTGTAAATTAGGAAATTTAATGGTGTTTTAGTCAACAACTCTTGCTGTGTGGAAATATTTCAAATAGGATTCATGGTAATGTTATTTTTACTTTCTCATTTTCTTATGGAGTTTCATAACTTATTTCTTAGGTAGTCTTTTGTTAGAAGCAACAAAACAACTATACCTTAAATAAGATATGATGAACAGCCGTGTTCATGCTGCTGCCATAGGTGGAAGTCTTGAAATCCTAAACTTTTTTGCTGAATCTTTTTAGGAACTACACTTGATGTAACAACTACAATATGCATTGAAATATTATTCTCTATTGATATTGGTTTGCTCTCATTTCTTTACTTAATATTTTGATTTTATCGCGGGTTATTTAGTAATTTTAATATTATTTGTAATTGGATTTGACTTTTTGGTGAGTATTTGATCAAAGTTCACATTCTCTTTTGTAAAAGAGGAATTCTAATGGTCTGTCAACAATTCTTGTTGTCTTTATATATTTCAAATATGATTCATGGTGATGTTATTTTTATTTTTCTCATTTTCCTATGGAGTTTCTTGACTTATTTCTTAGGGGAGGAGTCGCCTTCGGGAAAACCACAGGGGACGAAGACATCGAATGTATGTCCAAATGTAGAATCTAAATGATCTGGTATAACATATTATAATGTGCGGAATCCATCATATCATGTTCGAACAAATGTAAAATAGATTTATATGAAATAGAATCGAACAAACAACAATGAATCAAATCTCTCTTCTTGTATTAATAACCCGAATTAAGTTTGTATAATCAGAGGAAAAATACAATCTTAAGAAATTAGAATTATGTATGGATCAATACTAAGTTCAACTAAACTTAGCTATATATAGACTGTCTTAACGATACTAGTAATATCGACAATACTAATGTCGATACTACTAATATCGATACTACCAACTTCGATACAATTAATATCGATATAGATACTATCGATACTAATAGTATCGACAGATTCTATACTTAAACAAAAATCAGAACTAAATAAAACAAACACTAAACAACCAAACATTATATTGAAACACAAAACAAAAACGATAAACATAAATATCTTCAATCTTGAATCAGCAGCAATCTTAAGTCTTCAATTTAACAACTGAAGCTTGTTGCTATCAGGGTACTAACAGACTCCCCCTTAGCAACAGCTCAGTGTTAATCTTCATTCTCTCCACTACAAAGGTATATGACTACCGGAACAAATTTTATGCTTGATACACACATTCAGCCCCGTTCTGAATTGCATAGCTTCATCTTGATGATCCTTATGAAATTGAATCTGTTTCATTATCAATATCTTCTGGTCTTCCTCTGAAAGATTAATTAAGTGGATTGGATCAAATAATCTGCAAAATTCCACTTTGTTCTCATCTTGAAACACAGCTTCAGAGGTATATCCATCCAAATACCATCTATAAATGTTTTTCATAATTCCCAATTTAAACTATAAAAGAGGTATTCTCTTTAAAGACTTAACTAGCCTGAATTCATATCTTACCTTCCATTTTCTAGTAATCCAATCTAGATTACCAACCATATGTATCTTCTACAACTTTTGAGGTTTTAATCAAACTTCATAGTTCGAACCTCTTGTCTTATTGTTTTCTCATTAAATGAGCCATGTAATCATCAACATGATTAATCAATCTTATTTCTGCCAAGACTCTTAACTCACACAAAGGAAATTGATTAAAGGTTTTAATTGATTTCTTCAAGTATTGAACTCCATCAATTCTCTTGACTATAAATAACTTGCTTTCAGCTTCAAATTTCCACGCCAATATCTTCCCAACACACTCCTTTTTGTTCTTTTATTTCTTTTTCTGAGTTGGACTTTTAGGAGTATTAGCTAAATCAACTTTAGCAAGTTGAATCACCTCAGCAGTAATCAAAAATTTTATTGAATCTTCATTTAAAATTTCTTTTGCATCTTGTTTCAATTTAACTTCATCCTTAGTTGATTTAACAACACAATCAACAATCATCTTTTCAACACTTTCTTTGATAAACTTTTCTTCCCAATCCAAATCGATAAAGAGATCTCTCACCTCTTTAATGGGAAACCATTCTCCCTCTTCAAGCCCTTCATCAGGAACATCATCCAAATCTTCAAATCTATGTACAAATTGATACTACTTTTCATTTAACTTTGGATCAACATCAAGCACGTAATTACCATCTACTGCTTGATCATCATACCCAAAATCCTCATCATCAATGTCAACAAGAGCATCAATCATATCATCATCATCTTCTTGATCAGCAAACAAACTATTTACAAACTCATCATCTTGAACCTTCTCTTTTCCCTTTTCATTAGCTTCAGGTGTAACAGATGTTCCAACTGGCTCCCCCTGAGATAAAACACCTTCCTTGTTTGTAGTAATAGGATCATTACCAGTGGAAGGACCACCTTGATCATTTCCATCCTTATCATCATCATCATCATCATCCCTATGACCAGCAAATGGTGTAATCGCTTCAGCTCTACAAGAAGTCTCCCCCTGAGCTATAAGATTCATCATTTGAATTTGAGCTTTAAGGCCTTGAATTTGAGAATAATGATCCTTGAACACTTGAAAAGCATTATCATACAAATATTTAATCATGTTATTCATATGCTTGAATTTAGCATTCATGGTTGCCAAAGAAGCCAAATCCATCTTGTTTACTCCATGCTGATAATCTTTACTAGCTGCCACCTCTGCTTGTAAAGAATCAAATCGGTCGAAAGATCAGCTACAGTCACCTCCAAGTTATTAACCCGAGACTTTAACTGAATATTTTCAGATTGTAACTCCTGGACTTGAACTTGCAAAGCCAAAATTTGAGAAGATTGGGTAGCAAAACTATCAGTTAACACAGCATTGAAATTTTGTGAATCAAAAACAGGTGCATTAGACATAGTAGGTGGAGTAAACGTTGGAGTAGATGACTGTGGAGGAGTAGAAACTTGTGCATATGAAGAAGAAGGAGAAGTAGTAACAGGAGAATCAAACCGAAAATCCGTGTCAGAAGGAACATATTCAAAATCACTATCATCTATTGTTCTTTGTCTCTTAGACTCTAAAGTAGACGAAATCACAACTTTTCTCTTCCCAGACACCATATTAGAAGTATCTACCATAGGAGTATCATCATAATCAGAATCCGAATCAGAATCAGAATCAGAAGTAGAAGTATCTTCAACAGCACCCCCAGTAGCAACATCACCTTTAGCAGCCACAGGAGTAACATAATCTTGAGTGACTTTCTGAAGTTGTTCACTTTGTTGTAAAGTAGAACTAGCTACATCCCGTAACTGTGATGCAATAGATTGAACATCAGTAGCAACACGAGAAACTGGTTCATCTACTTGAACTTGCTCATCTGAATAGATTTGTTGATCAGCAACACGGGAATCAACATGAAACCAAACATTATTAGCTGGTTCTTGAAACTGTGCATCAATAAGATGACCAAACAATGGAGTATCTAAAACATTAGCCCCTCGCTTTGGCCTACAATCAGCAAAAATTCGCTTGTTCATCACAGTAATCTTGATTACGGGACCAGACTTGGTCAACTGTGGATACAAATGATCAAAAATCATTGTAAGAAATCTGGGATACTGAAGAAAACTGTTGTCACACCCCCAAATTCCCACGTGCGGTGTCAGACCGCTGGGTGTGACGTGGCCAGGATCAAAGCTCTCAGTCATATAGAACGACACTATATGAGTTTGAAAACACATAGTTTTGATATTCAAATTCAAGTTACATTGACATAAGCAGCGGAAATAGTAAATCGTTTTAGCAGCGGAAATGTAATCGTCTAAACACTACATTGCTTAAAATACAAAATCATGAAATGTTCAAAATATAAGTTAGAATGCATGCAAGACTCCTCAAAATTCCTACTCGAAGTGCATCCTAGCATCGTACGTTCGATTACCTGAGAATACATGCGAAAACGTGTCAACATAAAGTTGGTGAGTTCACAGGTTTAAGTAGTTTAAAAGCAGTAAGCAGATATATACTGGGTATGAAAAGTTATTTATTGGATCTACGATCCGAGAATGTGTCAGTTCATCTTGCCGAAACTCGACTGTTTCCTTTGCCTCCCTGGGCCATCGTAGAACCCAATATCAACATCGATATTACACTCATTATGACCTCCTGTCAACGTTGTTGCCTAGTGGGGCTAGTCAAACACAGTAGTACTACGTAATAACGACTCATTTGTTACACAATTAATGGTAAGGGTAATGAGGACTTGTGGCGATAATAGTTACACTCGAAAATAGTTTTTACATCATACCAGTCACGCATCTAAAACAGTTGCATAGTATTCTCACCCCAAGAGTTCAACAAAATAGTTAAAGATGAAAAGTGGGGTTGTAAACTCACCTGAGTTTAGTTGTGCGTTCTTATCGTGAACGGTTTTGTGCGCCTTTAGCGGTTACCTATATCAAATAGGTGTCATGAGTTTGTGTTCACATTCGTATGGGTCTCACAGGACCGTATTCGTGTCCAAACAACTCCAAGTTGTTATGTGGGTCGCGTTGACCGTGTTTGACCATGTTGACCGTGTTTGACCTAACGACCCATTGGTGACGTATTTAGTTCAAGTGATCGTTTAACGTGCGGTTAGTGTCGTGTGATGTGTGTGTGAGCACATAATTCGCATCCGTGGACAACTTACTATTTATAGTAAGTTTCCTTTTTAGGAAAGTTTCTAAATCAAGCAAGTCATACAAGGAATCATTTTTCGTTTGTTCTAGCATGCATAGTTAACCTATATGGTCATGTTATCACTTAGCACATAATCACACTTAGTCAATTAATCACGTTTCCCGTTTTAAAGTTGCTATTTATGGAAAGTTGTGACAATATGCATATTTTACTATAACTAATAAGTCAAACTCATCTAATATTAACATCTTAGTTCCAAATAATCATTTAAATATGCTTGTTATAACTAACACATCGTTAATCATCGGTTTTTTTCTTGAAATAAAGTTACTATGTATAGTAACCTATGTAAAAACCTTATTTTTAATTATTCTATTACATCAATAACACTTAATATCATCATATTAGGACCAAATAACCATGTTAAACATACTACAACATCTAGTTCATCATCCTTTACCTATTTATAACTTTAAAAGTTACTATATTTAAAAATAAGTGTTCAAATGACTTCATTCATCAACTCTAACTTATCAACACATCAAAATAATCATATTAACCTTGAATCATCATCCCAAAATACATGTAGTTTCCTATTTCATCAAAAATCATCATTTTGATCATAATAGTCACAATAGACCTTGTAAATAATCCCAAACGTCATCAATAATCATATATTCATATCCAAAATCATTTAAATCCACTTAGATCATATACCCATTTCTTAGTAAAATCAACAAATACCCAATAAATCCAATCAAAATCATCATGGATCATTTCCATATCATCAAATCTATCCTTAAATCATTAAATCACAGATTCAAGATGATGAAATTTCGTGCATGAGGTGTGTGAGTGATTGCATGTGGGTGATTCTCAATGCATGTGTGTTTGAGTGTTATTTGTGCAAAATGGTGCTAGGAACTACCTCCAAGAGCTTCTTTGGAGCTTGAATGTCACTAGAACAGATCTAGATAGCTTCAAGAAGACCTGTGATTGCCTCCACAGCAGCTTCAAGACGTGTAGGGTGGTGGATGATGCTTCCTAGCTCACCTCCAATCTTGAAAGTCTTCAATGGTGCTTCCCAAGTGATGTTAATGGCTTCCAGGGGTTAGAAGGTGATTTGCAGGTGATAATGATGAAGGTTAGTCGTCTGGAGCTCCAGAGATTGGGTAAAGGGACGAAAGAAATGATTACATCTTGGTTAAATAAAGATTTTGCGTGTTTGGAGCCGTCGCGTACCGCCAAGACTAGCAAAAGTGCCCCTCGGCGTACCGTAATGATTATAATATTCGTTTGTCTCCCGAAACACGCCGCGTACCGCTAACGTAGAAGATGATCGGTCGTAGCGTACCGTGACGATTTTCGGAGAATTCAAATTTCCTCGCCTAGGCTTCACGTACCGCCAAGGCCCAACCAGAGGCCCTTTGCGTACCGCGATGGATCCCAGAAGAGTCCAATAGGCCCAATTTTTATGTTTCGAACCGATTTTCGCGTATTTCTCGATTACGATCATCGATTCTTGACATATTAACATTTTTTTCACTTGTTTTAGGTTCCACATAGTCTAAGTGTTGTGAAATTGTATAGTGATTTGATTATTTCACCAACGTTCGTTATTCAAGACACTTGAGCACGTTTTACGATAATTCCTCGAATTATCGTTCTGTTGTGTGTGTTTGGACTGTTATGCCACGTGTCACACTAAATTCACCAATTCTAGTGCCACGTATGTAATAATAATAATACACATTATTATCAAAATAAAATAAATGCTGACGTGGAAATTACGAGGTGTCACAACTTTCCTTCTCATTAGCAGTAATCTATTTCACCATGCAATCAAAAATTAACTGACTGATATTGAATGGTTTATTCAATACCAGTGCAGCAATAAGACATTGAAATGGTTTTGATAGTGTATCTATCCCATACTTTTGGTTAGAAAGACACATGATCACAACATAGAATAGATATCTCAATTGTCCATAAAGATGCTTATTAACCAGCTGAGAAGCAGTAACATCTCCATTATAACCCATTCTGTTAAAGACTCCACAAATCAGATCATTAGAAATAGTCAAAGGATCATCTTCTGAATCTTGAAACCGAAGTGCAACTCGAAGATCGTCTACTGAAAACTGAACTGATAGATCATTAATCTTTGATTTTAGAACAGATGGCTCAGCAGCACAATCAAACTCAACATTCTCCCAGAATGAAGTAATATGATGCATAGAAATCACTGGATTGGCTGATATAGCATGAGAAATTCTTGAACGCTTCAGAAAGGAAATCACATCATGAAATAATGAAGCTTTCTTTAACTCTTCATCCACCAAAGCTAATACATTATGCTTGTCATTATAGAATCGTCCTAAAAAAATTTGAAATTAGAATCAAAAATAATATCTGAAATACTTGTAAAAATTTCAAAAAATTTCTAAGTATCAGAAGCGTCGATATTATCAGTATCGACAATAGTATCGATAAACTGATAATATAACAACACTTAAACAAAAATAAATCATTATATCGATATTAATAATATCGATAATAGTATCGATATTTATAATATCGACACAATCATACTAATGTTCAGTGCAATAATTTGATACTTCGAAAAATTTTGACTACTTCCATCGATACTACAGTGTTCATTGATACAAATAGTATCGATGTAAGAACACTAGTTCAAATTTTAAAAAATTCCAGAATTTTTAATTGTCAAATTTCATAAGCAACACATGTAAAACAACATCAGACAACACCGACTAAGCATTATAACCTAAAATCCCTTTGATTTAACCATGAATTAGTTCAATTTTAACTAATCAAGAATTCAAAAGTTCAAACAATCAGATCTCAATGATTTCATGGTGAAAATCAATTTATTACCAACCATTATGATCACCAAGTAATGAAGAAACTCAGATAAATCAAACAAAGTCAAAGTTTTGCACAAAGAATAGAATCGATGGATGAAACACTCTGCATTCTCACATAATAATATCGAAGTTGAAAGTATCGATATTGATAGTATCGATACTATATATATTATAAATCTAGTATTAATACTATTAGTATCGACAAAAATAAACTTGATCGATACTAATAATATCGATATTAATATCTATATATATATATATATATATGTACATCAATACTAGTAATATCGAAACTGAGAGAAGAACACCTTTTGTGAAAAATTAAGAAAAACACACTTGAAAGGTGAAAAATAAAATATTTTTGAAAATTTTGAATTTATAAAATCTTTAAAAAAAATCTTTTTGGTGTTCTGATAAAATCTTTGAAAAACATCCATATGAAATCATTTTCAACTTATTTTTATTAAAAATTTCTTAATCATTTTCAACTTATTTTTATTAAAAATTTCTAACTTTTAAATTTTAACATTTATCAACAAATCTATCTTATATAATAAATAAATGTTTTATTTGCCACTTGTCATACAATGAAACATGATTTACAATATTTTCCCGCCTTAAATTTAAAGTATAAATTTCTATTAATAACATCCATTTATTAATAGTAATAATTAATAACTTTGACCAATTATTATATTAATTAATTTTCTTAAAAAATCCAATTTTTCATATGTTTTGATATTAATTGTAATTCAATTTAATTTATCTATTATAAAACATTATTTACAAGAAAATTTATATTTTAATAACGGTAATATTTATCATTTACATAAAAACATTACTACACAATTAAAAACAATATCTTTTAAAAAATAACTTAACAAAATTTATAATTATCACGTTTCTAATTATATATTTTATCAACTATAAGTGTTAACAAATTATGTTGTATTTTATTAAACTTGTGTGATACATATGTTTATTTAAATAATATAATACACGTGTTTTTATATACATTTCCTTTTTTTATTATAAAGTATATGATATTTAATTTATTCATCTCGTGTAACAGACGTGATTTAACCTAGTTATACATATAAATAAAACTACATTAATTTATGTATTTCAACATATAAGCAACATAATCAAATTTGGAATAGTTTAAATTGGTTATTCATATATAACTCAAAATACAATAATTCAAATAAATACTAAGCATTATTAAAAATAAGCAATGAATATTCATAAGTTTCACACTTAATTAGATATTAACCTATTCAACCTCAGAATTTATTAAGGATAAAATATATACTGTACATTGATCTTTTCACATATATAATAAATTAATGAAATGGAAAAATTTTTCATTTTTATCAACTCTTTATAAATCAATAAATTAATGAAATGCGCTAGTAAGAACAAGTCTGTGTGAAACACACAACAAAGAGTCATTATGCATATTAATAGATGAATACTATGAATTTCCAGATCTATATTAACATATAACATAGGAAACTCAATATATGTTTTTAAAAGATCATTGATGGCATTATGTATATATTTAAATCAACTCTGAATCCATTTTTGTTGAAACTCAGTTAGTGCAAATCAGTTTTCAGATAGAGAACTTATTAATTCATTCTAATTTGAAATTTATAACCTAGTATTATTCAAATTAAAGTATTCAAGTTTTTCAAAATGTCAAATTCAACTATTCACTTAAATCAAACATTACTTATATGTTTTAATACATTAATTCAATATTATCAAATTCATATGTATAACTGTTGACAAATTAGAAACTTTGATTGGTTAGAAATTTTAATCCAAATAAGTCAAAATTCTATCATTTTTCATAAATTTGAATGTAATTTTGAAAGATAATTTTTTAAAAAAAATATTTATCTAAAAATTAAAACAAACTTTCAAGTGTTATTTTTCAAAATCTTTCATTCAAAATTGATCATCCCGAGTCCTTCTTTAAGAGAAGAAAAACGAGTTGAATCAAAAGCAATTTGTAAAAATGTCAGCAATGTTGTCAACTGTATTAATTTTCAAAAGTTGAATTAACTTTTTCTCTACACAATCTCGAAGAAAATGATGACGAATATCAATGTGTTTTGTTCTTTTATGTGAAACAGGATTTTCAGTAATGGCTATTGCAGTTGTATTATCAACAAAAATGGGAGTTGTATATTTTAAACCGTAATCGCGCATTTGTTGTTGAATCCACAAAACTTGTGAACAACAACTCGAAGCAGCAACATACTCAGCCTCACATGTAGAGATGGCTACAGTAAGTTGCTTCTTACATTGCCAGGTTACAAGTTTATTTCCAAAAAATTGACCACCCAGGTGTTGACTTCCTGTCAAGGTTACAACCATCATAGTCAGAATCTGAAAAAGCAATAAAGTTCACGCTATCATCATAAGGGTACCAAAGCCCAAGACTTGGTTTTCCCTTTAAATAGCGAAAAATTCGTTTCACAGCCTTAATATGTGAATCCTTAGGCTTTGCCTGAAATCCTGTAGATGCACTAAATGTCCCTAGTTCGATTTTGTACTATCCATTATGTAAATTTCATGTTTTTAATGGAAGTTGTCTTTCTTTATTGATTCTTAATGTTTAATATTGATTATATGATTGTGTGATTTAGTTTATTAGTGTTTGCGTATGAGATTTAACCATTCGGGCGAATGACTCTACGAATGAAGTCATTCGCCGAATGAACGCCCTAGCGAATGACATAGGCTAGCGAATGAGTCATTCGCCGATTGACTCATTCGACTGACATGTCCATTCGACATAGTCATTCGCCGAATGAGCTGCTTCAGTCACTCATTCGGCCGAATGACTACAGTCTACAAATACAAGTTCAAATCATTTCAAACCTAACTTTCCAGAGCCCTCCTTTTTCCCAGAGCACCTAGTGTCAAACCCTAGAAGATATGAGCGGCCATTGATCGTCCAAGTTCGATTCTCAACCCATGGTGTTCGATTCACACTCAAACGTCCTTCCTACACCTTCGGATCACCACGGTTGCTGTTGGTTTCGATTGGAAAACCCTGGAATAGGATTCCGCACTATTCCAGTGGCTGTCGAGTAGATATCCATTGGAATCAGATTGTTTCCAAGCTCCAAATTGGTCCTACAAAGTGGTATCAGAGCTTTGGCTCTTGATTCTACTCGATTTCCAGTCTAAATCATCAAATCTCATATTGGTTGTTCGAAATATGTCAAAACCCTAAGTTTCTTGCCCTCCAAGCTACTGTTTCATTCAAAATCAGTTGGTTTTTGTGGTGTTTTTGTCAAAACCTTTATCCCAATTGGTTGGTAATATTGTCATGGTGTTCTGTACCAATTTTGGTGCATAGATTTGGCCAAAATCAAAATTTATCAAGATTTTTGTTGCTGAAAACATCAGATCGGCCGAATGAGCATGGTGGACTAATAAGTTTGGCCGAATCAGACTCATTCGCCGAATAGAGCCATTCGACAGACTCATTCGCCGAATAGCTTCATTCGATCATTCATTCAGCGAATAGCCTTATTCGCTCATGTCATTCGTCGAATAGGTCCATTCTCCAAGTTGTCATACTCATCTTCACATTCTTCATTATAATCCTCATTCGGCTCCCGACATTCTCTAGTTTCAGCCTCATTTGGCCATCAGTTTTGAAAATTTTCTAAGTGTTGAACTTTATTGTTTTTGATCAAATGGAAGATTTAGCATTGATGGCGAACCAGAATCATCGTATTCAGACTTTGCTGCTAACTGAGACTGAGACAGGAAATTCCAACAAAGCTCCCAAGTTGCTATCATTAGATGATTATCCACACTGGAAGTACATATTTGAGATTCATATCAATGGAGTGGATACTAACTTATGGATGATGATTGAAGGAGGTTATCTGAGGCCTCTGAATGAAGATGGAACTCCTATGCTAGTCACACGGATGACTGCTCCTCAAAGGAAGCTTTATGATTATGAGAAGAAAGCTTATGCTATTCTATCTCAGTCCATTTCTACTAACATCTTCCATCAGTTTAGACAGTTTACATCTTCTAAGTATTTGTGGGATGCTTTGCAGCAGAGGTATGAAGGGAATGATGCAGTGTTTGGCAGATGCTTTACCTCCAAAGTGGGAGTCATTTTTGATGGTTCTTAAGCAGAATGAGATGATGGAACATATGGACATAAATGAATTCATCCAGAAGTTGAAAGAGCAAGAAATAGAGAATAAGTGGAAGGCAAAGAGAGTAGCTCAAGTCCAGGACCCCTCACTGTATTATTCTTCTCCGACTGTTGAGAAATCATCTTCTCATGCTCCATTGAAGATAGCTTTTGTTTCTCAAGTGACTGAAGCTCCATCTTCTAATCAGATTCATTTTAGTCAGTCATCATCTTCATCCAGCTCTCAAAAGGAACATCATCAACCTGTTACAAGTCTGAAGACAGAGAATTTTGATAAAGTTACTGTTGAGATTGCTAAAGAGCATATGGGTCTTTTGTCCACTTTGGTTAGTTCTTATGATGGACTGGTAGCAGGACAGATTGGAAATCCATATCTGACAAATGATGACTACTCTCAGATAGATCCAGATTACATGGAGAGGATTGACATCATGTGGGCTTTAGCAAGTGCTGTCAGGAGAGCTAAGGAGTTTGTGAAAAGGACTCGTAAAGACATTAACTTGAACAAGGAATCTAAGTTTGGATTTGACATGGCTTCTATCACTTGTTATAATTGTGGGGAGAAGGGTCACTTTGCCAGACAATGCAAACATCCAAGAAAAGCTGGAAACAAGAATCCGTTTCATCATCAAAAGTCTTCTGCAGCAAATCCAGATAGAAGACTTCTTCCTATTGATTCTCCTGCTCAGGCTGGCTCTTCAAACACAGGCAAGGCGTTGATGGTGCAAGAAAATGAAGGTGAAAACTGGGATTTTTGGTTCAATTCTAATCAAGGGGAACCTGATAAAGCATGTATTGATGAGATTCACAAGTTGGCTGATCAATATGTAGAAACTACTTATTGAGAAAAATCATTGGGTTCAGAGTCAGAAAGCTCTTCAGACTCAGATACTCCAGCTGATTCTGATGTTGACATTGAAGAACCTGTTGCTCAGTTTGCTTTGATGGTAAATTCATCTGCTACCCCTGCTGCATCTTCACAGTCTGATCAGGTATCTGATGACTGTTCTTCTTCTCACTCCACTTGTTTTAAGTGTGTTGACCTTGATAGCAAGGTTCTTGCTTATCAGACTCACAATGCTGCTTTAATCAGTGATCTCAACCTGTGTATTGAGGCTAACAAAGTTTTAAAATCTAATGAAAAAGATTTTCAAGCTAAAATTGAACTTTTAAATAGACAACTTCATGAGGCTGAGATTGCTATTCTGAACAAGCAGGATGCTATCACTTCTTATCTCAATACCATCAATGAGATAAAGAAGAAGTTAGCAATAGTTGAGTGTGACTATGAAACCCTAGGACAAAAGCCCTCAAGAGCTATGAAAGCTCTTCATATATCATTGAGCATATGATCAGTAAGGGTACTGATCAGAAGGGTAAGGGAAAAGTGAGTTATCAACATTGTCCTCCACCAATCTTGAACATCTTTGTCAATTCACCAGATGACAAAGATGTTAAATATTTTCAAGTTAAAAATCCATTAGTAATTGATCCAATCGGGATGATTACTGATGAGGGTTCCTCCTTGTCGGATGAATCTTTTGTGGAGGGAATTGTTGAAGATTGGGTCTCAGATTCTGAGGATGAATCCGATTATTCATCTGACTGTGTAATTGCTCAGAATCAATCTCCTGTTATCATGAAAGGTGACCCAATCTCATCTTCCAAAATTTATCAAGCCTTAAGTTTTGTGAAAGCTTCACAAGAGAATGAAGCTTGTGTGTCAAACAAGATTGACAATTTTGTTCCTAATGGGAAAAAGGGTTTGGGTTTTAATCAGGACAAGCCTAAAACTAATGTTTTCAAATTAAAAAGGCAGTCTTTTTCTGAATTAAAACATTTTCATAAAAAGGGTGACAGAGTTTGTTTTGAGTGTGGTTCACCTGGACACATAGTCAGATTTTGTCCACAGTTGATTACACCAAAGGTTGCACCATTCAGAAAACAAAATCAAGTTTTATCAAAACTGTTAAATCTGAATTTAGATCAGCTCAGACAAAACCCAAACTGCCAGGACAGATTAAACCTTTAGACAAGGGTAAAGGGAAACTGATGGGATTGGATGTTCCCAAAGTGATTACTGTTCATCAAGCAAAGCCATCATCCATTTATCTAAAAAATTCTTTCAGCAAAAATATAATCTGGAAAGTTAAGTCTTTTGAGACTAAAGTTTTACCTGAACCTGATAAGTCTACTTCTGATGGTAAATGGATTGATGTATGGATCCGAGACTCATTGGGTCAAACCAAGACTGTAAAGGCTTGGGTTTCCAAAATGAACTAATTGTTTCATTTTTGTGTAGGTTGCCCCAATAGCTACTCTTAACAGCTCTTGGATTCTTGATAGTGGGGCTTCAAGCCACATGACTGGTGATATATCGTTGCTCTCAAATTTTCATTTAGTTCATGGTGGATACGTCTCATTTGCTGGTGACAAAGGGGGTTTTATCACGGGAGAGGGAATTTTATCAAATGGGCAAGTTTCATTTGACAAAGTCAGATATGTCAAGCAATTGGAGAATAATCTTCTTTCAGTATCACAGATTTGTGATAAATAGTACAAGGTTCTTTATGATGACTCCAAATGCTACATTTTAAAGCAAGGTGTTACTATTCCTGAAGATTGGATCTTGATGTCAGCCCCTAGAAAGCAAGACTTGTATGTACTCAACATGGCCACAGCTTCAACAACATCCTCCACAGCTTCATGTTTTATGACAAAGGCAACTAAGAAAGATTCAATCCTTTGGCATAAGAGGATGGGTCATTTGAGTCTGCGCAAGATGAATCACCTGGTACACAATAATTTGGTTGAAGGGGTTAGTCTGAAGAATTTCAAGTTGTCTGATGTCTGTGTATCCTGCAAAAAGGGAAAACAAGTCAAGCAGTCTCACAAGCCAAAGAAGTATCACTCAATAACTGTTCCACTTGAGCTTCTCCATATGGATCTTTTTGGTCCGGTTAACCGCAAGAGTATAGCTGGTGATCAATACTGTCTTGTTATAACTGATGAGTTTTCCAAATACTCTTGGGTTTTCTTTCTAAAGGAGAAATCTAAAACGTTTGACTGTATTCAAGTGTTGGTTACAAAACTAGAATCTCTTTATAAGCTCAAGATTCGTATAATCAGAACCGACAATGGGACAGAGTTCAAAAACCACAACATTGAGAATTTTTGCAATTTATGGGGAATTGTTCAACAATTTAGTGCCCCTTATGTCCCACAAATGAATGGTGTTGCTTAGCGAAAGAACAAGACCTTGATTGAGGCTGCTAGGACGATGCTTGTTGATTCTTCTCTTCCAGTTCAGTTCTGGAATGAGGCTGTAGCAAATGCCTGTTACACTTTGAACTTGGTTTTGATAGTGAAGAGGCATGGGAAGACTTGTTTTGAACTGCTTCATAATTGAAAGCCAAATCTTAAGTATCTTGAACCTTTCGGTGCACCGTGCACGATGCTTAAGAAACATGAGCAAGGCAAGTTCAATGAGAAGGTGGAAGAAGGGTACTTTCTTGGGTATAGCACTCCGAATAAAAGGGTCTATAACAGATCAACTAAGAATGTAGAGGAGTGGTACCATGTTGATGTTCAGAGATATTCTATGCCCCACCTGGAAAAGGCCCACATTGGATGTTTGATTATTCGGGTCTCTTTGATTCTTTTAATATGCATCCCATGTACTCAGATGAAGATGTTGCGGTTCAAATGTTATATGATGCACAAAATGCACCTGATGAACCAGTGCAACCTTCATCCACTTCAATTCCTACAGTACAGACAAATGATGACAGTTCAGACACAAATGACAATCCCATTCAGCCAGCTGCTCTCGAACCAGATGTTGATAATCTTGTACCTAATCTTGATGATTTGAATCTGAACAATCTAGATCCACAGGTTGAAGTTCCTCCTCATCCGGTTGGAAGAATTAATCATATTCATCCTCAAGAGAACATTATTGGTAGTCCATTAGATGGGGTTAAGACCAGAAATCAGCTTTCTTCAAGGGGACTTGCCGACATTCTTGATTTTGCAGATGTAAGCTTTTGTGCCCATTCCTGTTTTATCTCCCAGGTTGAACCGCGTACCGTCACTGAAGCTTTAAAGGAAGAATCGTGGGTTGATGCCATGCAAGAAGAACTCCTACAAATCAAGAAATTAGGAGTCTGGAAACTTGTTGACAGACCAAAAGGTGCAAAAGTCATAGGCACCAGATGGGTTCTTTGGTGCAAAAAGGATGATCACGGGATCATTGTTAGAAACAAGGCACGTCTAGTGGTTCAAGGATTCAGACAGATTGAAGGATTGGATTATAATGAAGTGTTTGCACCAGTTGCTCGACTTGAAGCAATTCGTATCTTCTTGGCATATGCATCATTCAAAAAGTTTAAAGTCTATCAAATGGATGTCAAGAGTGCATTCCTTCATGGTGTGATCAGTGATACAGTGTATGTCAGTCAACCTCCCAGGTTTAAGGATCCAGTACATCGTGACCAATTCTACAAGCTAGACAAGGCATTATATGGATTACATCAAGCATCGAGTGCATGGTATGAGACACTCTCCACTCACCTTCTGAACAACGGGTTCAAAAAGAGGTGTCATTGATTGTACACTGTTTATTCGAGAAAAAGATGGTGATCTACTCTTGGTACAAGTTTATGTGGACAATATCATCTTTGGTTCCACAAATGATAGTCTGTGCAAGGATTTTGAGAAGGTTATGAAGGACAAGTTCGAGATGAACTCAACGGGAGAGATGAAATTCTTTCTGGGATTACAGGTGGATCAGTCTGAGGCAGGCATTTTCATTCATCAAACCAAATATGTTGGTGACATACTGAGCCGATTCAGTATGTCAGATGCGAAACCTGCTGGTACCCCGCTGGCTGTCAATCACGGGATTATGCCAAATGAAAAGGTGGAGTTAATAGATGCCACTCTGTACCGGCGAATGATTGGATCTCTGATGTATCTAACTGCTTCTTGGCCAAACATCATGTTCGCCACATGCTTGTGTGCTCGTTATCAATCAAAACCAAGAGTGTCACATTTGATTGCTGTGAAATGGATTATGCGTTATCTAACGGATACACCGGATCTTGGCTTATGGTACCCTAATGATGATAATTTTGATCTTACTGCATACAGTGATTCAGATTATGGTGGATGCAAGACAGATTAGAAGTCAACGTCTGCGGGATGTCAGTTCTTTGGAACTCGCTTAGTTACCTGGCAGTGCAAGAAGCAGACGTCGGTGTCTACTTCAACCTGTGAAGCTGAATATATTGCTGCTGCTAGTTGATGTTCTCAGATCATCTGGATCCAACAGCAACTCAGGGACTATGGGTTACATTTTTCTAACACTCCTATATATGTTGATAATATTGCTGCCATAGCTGTCACTAAGAATCCGGTCCAGCACTCGAAAACAAAACACATCGACATTAAATATCACTTCATACGTGATTGTTTTGAAAAGAAACTAATAGATGTTGTTAAAATTCACACCGATCACCAGAAAGCCGATCTTTTCACAAAAGCTTTTGATAAATCCAGATTCTTATATCTGTTATCGGCTAATGGTGTTTTCCAAAAGGATGAAGTCCTACCTTCATCTGAATCTAACAAATGATCATCGACTTTTTAGATAGTTTTGATTTGATTTCTTTCTTTATTTCATTTAGTTCTCTTGTTTATTTCCTTATCTTAATCAAAAACTCAAAAATATTTTATGTTTTAGGTTTTTTGGGGGAGATAGTAGCTAAATTGAAAAACCAAAAACATCTGAAAATTTTAAAAATACAAAAATAGTAGAAAAAGTATAAAAAATGAGAAGGTCTTCTTTGAGAAAGTAATACATTAATCTTTCATGTCCTAAAAGTGTTAGTGAATGCATAAATGGAAGACATATGAGAAGTGTGAGTTAATGTACTGATAGGCTGAGTTTACAAAATGAATAGACAAATTTGTGAATACTTACAAAATCTGATTTGTGGGATATGTTTTTGAAAGACAGTTAAGTGAGAAATAGTTTATGACTCAAATCAGGCATACACCTGTTATCATGAGATCCAATAAGGTTTCCAATGATTCAAGAATTCAAAGTCTGTACACGTGCCATATTGCTGGGACGAACCTAGCTGATGCCGTCTATTCAGATGAGAATGATTGAATCAAAACAAAAGAAAAAGAAAATCAAGCTGGTATTAAGCTTGTGAAAAAATAAAAAAATAAAATAAGTTTGATTCCATACACGTGCCACATTACTGGGACGAACCTAGTTGAAGCCGTCCATTTGCATAGATCAAGTCAAGCATGTCAACACAGGTCTGTATACGTGCCATATTACTGGGACGAACCTAGTTGAAGCCGTCCATGAGAATGTGTTGGTCATGTAAGACAAATCAAAAAGAAGAATACAAAAAGAAAATAAATTGGAACCTTATGGAATTTATGATGCTGGGTATTAAGATGTGCAGAGATGAGTTACAAACTAATTTCAAACTTTTGCTGAATAGATAAAACGGGTAACTCAGTCAGAAAACATAAGTGATCATCAAAAGAGTTTGATAATTTTGTATTGAAAAGCTTAAAGTGGATAGGTATATCAGTAATCAGATCACAAGTCACAAGTGTCTGAAATGAATCATTCAGTAACGCTGATTTGATTTTATAGATGTATGTACTAGTTTTTCAATAGACCTCTTACAAAAAGATGCATTTATTTGTTTATAGGTGCTAGTTGTACTGTTGTAATTTGTTTCTGAAAATTACAAAAAGATTTTCTATTTTCAATTTCAGTTTAGGGGATCATTTGTAGGTTCAGATGTCTGTCTCATCTGAATCCTGAACCAACCAGACTTCATAAATGGCATCTGTTTTTCTAATCATAATGTCAAATCTTGAAATTAGTGTGTGTTTTGTGGTGAGAATGGCCCATTCGGTCGAATGACTTCATTCAGCGAATGAGTCATTCGGCGAATGACTTTTGATCGAAAGAAGAAATTCGCCAGCTCATTCGGCGAATGACTTTTGGAAAAAAGGACTTATTCGCTTGTCTCATTCGGCGAGTGTCTTTGGGAAGAAAGAGTTCACTCGCCGGTTTCATTCGGCGAATGACTCAACCTATATAAACATTCAATCGGCCAACTACCCTCATTCTCCCTTTTTCATTCGATCGCCACTGTGTGCACGACATTCGCCCGAATTACCCTTTTGCCTTGGTTCATCTCATTTTCATCGATTTTCTTGATTCATTACTGATATTCCACTTCTTCATTCTCTCAGTTACAGATAGATCCAACATCATCGATTTGTGACCGCTAAATCGCTCAGAACAGCTTGAAATTTAGGGTTTTAGGGTTTTGATAATCGCCGTTACAATAAATGGTCTAAATGGACTTAAAATCACATATGACATGTTTTAATGTTGTTAATCGATGGTTTCTGAGTGTGGGTATAAAATTTTTAGAAGCTGATTTGAATTTTTGAAAACTGGAGTTTGAATCTCAATAGTCTGTCAAATGACACCATTTGGCGAATGGCTCATTCGGCAAATGAGACTCATTCGGCGAATGACGCTATTCGGCGAACGAAACCCATTCGACGAATGACTCATTCGACTATGATCATTCGACGAATGAACCTCTGTTGTCAATGACTCATTCGGCGAATAGCTCATTCGGCGAATGGATCATTCGACAAAAGAGCTCATTCGCCCAAATCAACTTCATTCGGCCAGAATGTTCAAATGTTTCTTTGTTCTGATTTCTGTATTTTGTGCAACTGAATTGTTCTAACATGTCTTTATCTGAATTTCAAAATGGCTGGATACAAGTCGGTGACAAAGAACAACATATGTGCTCATTTGGATCTCACTACACTAAATGCCAGACATTACATCGAGATTATCACATTTTTGAGACGTTCGAGGATTTTCACTGCTATATCTACTATGCATGTACCATATCACTCTCATCAGCAATATTTTTGGGCCTCTGCTGATATAGATTGTGAAGCTGAACCTCCTGTTATTCGAGGAAAGGTGCTGGGACATGATGTGGTCATTTCTGCTAAACACATCAGAAGAGTTTGTGGTTTCCAAGATGCACCTGATCAGCCGTATCTTCTAGATCGTTATTTAGTTCGAGGCTGCTTCATGAGGTGCAAGTATGAGGGTGACCTTGGAGCCGGGATCCTGAACAAGGCATACATGTCTCCACAATTCAAGTACTTAGCTCATGTACTTATTCATTTCCTTGGATCGAGGAGATGAGCATTTGATGACATGAGAGAGACCATTCAGTGTGCCTTCATTGAATTAGTGCTGAACAGGCCATTCAACTTCTCTGAGATGATCTTCACTCATATGAAGGAGAATGTGGCTCTGAAGGGAGATAAGAAGTTTCTGATGTATCCTAGGTTTCTGCAGCAGTTGATTGATGCTCAGTTACCTGATTTGCCGAAGATCAATGCTGATATCATTAGGCTGGAGCACATGAATGACCTCACTCTCAACAGGGTGATGTCATACAGAGGCAAGGAGAGGAAGCCTATTGTTCGGTCTTTGTTCGGACATCTTGCGAGGCCTGACTATGTAGCCCCAGCTGGCAGGAGATGGAGGCATGAGGATTCTGATTCTGAGGTAGAGGACATCATTGTTCCTGATGATAGTGGTGATGATGATGATGGTGCAGATGGCAGTGGTGCTGGTGCTGGTGCTAGTGAGAGTTTAGTGGCTGTAAGCACTGTAGCTGTTAGTTCTATTGTGATGAGTGCTGGTGTTGGTGACATAGCCACTAATGCTGATGTTAGCCTGGTTGAGGCTATTGTTGTGACTGCTGGTGCTGGAGTCAGTACTTCTATTGCCGATGATGAGGATGTAGACATTGATTCACTGATGGATTTGGACTTCATGGCCACTACTACCTCCACAGTGACTACTACTATTGATATGACAGGCACCACATCTGCAGAAGACAGGGATGAGTCAGATGACTCAGGTGATGATGGAGGTGAAGCTGGTGGTGATGGTGCTGAAAACTCTGACTCAGAAGACACACCAGATGATGAGTTTGAGAGTGATTGTAAAGGAGGGAGGCTGAAGAAGAAGAGAAAGAAAATGAGTGAAGCTGAACTCAACAAGATCACTGATCCTTTATTTATTCCAGAGTTTGATGTGTCTCCTCCTCTTCGTACTTCTACATCTACAGTAGCCATGACTGTTGCTGCTACAACTCAATCCACATCATCTCAAGCTGGCAGGAGAAAGAGAGCTAGGTTTCTCTTTCAGAGAAGGTCAAAACTGTCAGTTGCTGCCACAACTACTGTTACATCAGTGGCTGCAACTACAGTTTCTTCACTGACTAGGTCACGGGCTATTCCGATACGTACTACCATTGCCCCTCTGACCACTTCAGTGTCTCATGTTCCTATATTTATTGTTGCCTCTTAGGGTCCCTCCACTTCACAAGCTGACACATCTGTACCTACTGTTTCAGTTATTGATCAGCTGAGCACACTGACCAGTATGGTACTTAGATTGATGGAGAAGAGCCTGGAACAAGAGAAGAAGAACCAAGAGCAGGAATTGGTTATTGCCCAGCTCACCCAGCGGGTAAATGATCAGGATGCCTTATTACTACAGGCTGCTGATCAACGAGCTGATCTAAGAGCTCGTGTAACATCAGTGCCGGAAACGTCACCGGAACAGTGATCTTTACAGTACATGAACAGTAAATCAGGTACAAATTTCAGTTATCAATTTTATATCACCTTCATTACATGTTATCATAGTACAGTTTAGATTCAAATTCAGAGAAACAAGTTCAGTACAATAGTTCTTGAGCCCGATAATTATCTGGCAACACAGAACCATCATGTGTTTAATTGTTAGGATTTTATTATGTATAAACGTATGCGAGGCCTTACAGAACAAAACAACACGGATGTTGTTATGTGAATGCTAAACCCACAGATTATTCGTATAGGTGACGATCTGTACGAATAAATCTGGAAGTTTAACGTTCTGAATGATGCCCAGTAATTAGAAAACAATATAGAAAAGTATAGTTATCGCCGTGTTCGTACAGGTGACGATTCGAACGAATACGCGCGACGACCGTACGATTCGGTTTTAAACTGTAAATTAAATATTTTCGAAAATTTAAAATAAATAAAAGATATTTAGTTAATTTATTAGGAATCACAACCTAAAATAAATTCTAACTTCTATTTTAAAACCGAGATGTTTCGTTACGAGAACGAAACGGAACCGACGTTTTACGCGAAACCGAGCAACGGAAACGAACCCGAACTCACCCGGAGTATAAATACCCCAAATGAGTCTTCTTCCTCATTCATTCTCTCCACTCTCTCTCTCTAAACTCAAAAACCCGGAACTTTCTCTCTCCAGAACTCTCCACTCTCTCTCTACGATTTCTTCTTCATTTCTTCATGAAATCGACCCATTTTGGTGTCTAAACAACCACCATCACTTGTAGATCACGGAAGTACAACTGATCTAAGAGTTTATCCAGGATATTCGAGGTAAAAATCGACTTTCATGTTCGGTTTTAGGGTTTTCTAAACCCTAGTTCGACCCATATTCTAAGCCGGGTATAGGCCATAAAACCTTAGGGAAATCACTCACTCATACACTAGAATTATGTAGGATCAAGCCTTGGTTCAATGTCCAGCAGTTCTACTCGAAAACTTTGGCTGCCATGGCAGCTGCTCGACAGGCCGAATGGCCACATGACCAGCCCACCGAATGAGGATCAACCCTCATTCGCCGAAAGGGTATTCCACTCTATTCGCCGAATGGGACCACCACAGGTCATCGAATGACCTCCATCGAATGAGCCACCAACCTCACATTCGGCCGAATGAAATGATGATCAGCCAACTATCCTCATTCGCCAAATCAGAGGCCATTCGACAACACCCTTTCGCCGAAGCTCATTCTGTCGGGCCAACACCCATTCGACCGACCAACTTCATTCGGTCATGGCCCTCATTCGACCCTCCTCCAGTCGGCTCAAGACATTCGCCACATGCGTTCATTTGACTAATCCACAATCGGCCATGGTTATTCGACCACCCCCCCTTCGCCCTACCTTCTTTCGGCCAGTTGCCCTTCGGGTGATTTCATGCGGCCAGAACCTAGTCGGCCCTCATTAGATCAAGCAAGGGATGGGAAAAAAGTGTGTGATATATGGGAACCATGGGTGTACACACACTTCATGTGTGTGTGCATGCAATTGTGTGTGTGCATGGGAGTGTATTAGGGTTTCCTTCCAAATAGCTAACTTTGGGTGGACTAAACTCCTCTTTAAATGACCAAGGTAGATATTTCCATTGAGATGGGTTAAATTACATGGATTTTCTATTGAAATCCATAGTAGGATTTTATAAACGGGAGTTTGAATAAATCACAATATAACATCAAGGTTTTGTTATGGAATCATGTGAGTCCAAAAACAATAAGCTAAGGTTTTGAAGTGTTGGGTTGATTCTTAACACCTAGCCTTAGAAAAGGCTAAAGACATACAAATAACTTAAATGGTTTTCATAAAACTATCAAGGTTGGTAATCCAGAAACAAACATGAAATTATTTAAGAATTAAAGTTGAGTAAGGGGCCGAGGATGGCCCAATGGGCTTATTCTAAGTCCATTGTGTGTTAAACATTCTCACATTTAAATTAAACATGTTTTAATAAAATAAAATAACTTGTAAACTCTTTCAACTAAAATAAATGATTTCTAAATAAAAGTTTAACTTAAAATAAATTATATTAAAGACATGTTAAATAAAGATTTGTGATGTAATTAAAATAAACCCTAATCATCTAGGGTTTAAGAGTTAATGATATTGGGACATGGGTCTATTACGGGTAATACAATTAGACTAGTTAAGGGAAATCCTAGAAACACTTTAGTAATCTAAGACACTTAGTTGCACACCGAGACCAAACCCTAGACCCAACGTCTGTTATAAATACTTATCGTATTCGAATCTCTTAAAACAACTCAGGTGCTAAAGTTACATAGGCAGCAATCAAAGAGCGCGCATATCTTTTGTGGTAATTCATTTCAGAGCAACACAGGTGAGTTCATTGCCCCTTTTCTAACATTTTTGTTTTTAAACGCGGGGCTGAGAAGCATGCGTAAACTGTTTTTATTTAAACTGTTTATCCAAATGCTTTTATTTATTATATGTTGTTACATATATATGTTTATTGATACTCCTAGATTCCTGTCTAGGAAATTATTAAACAGATCAAATTATCAAATAAATTTAAGTACTCTCATGAGTAATACCTTAAATTTAAACTCTAAATCAACCCTTAGTCCATCAAGCTCAAATTCAAGAATCTAAATTCAAAGTGAAATCAAATGAACAAACTCAAGGGAATCATAACTCAGTGTGGGATCTGAGCACAAAGAATCATAATCAATTCAATTATCATTGTGAATCATGGGAAAGTCAAAAGATCAAGATCAAGAAACTCAAGAAATCAGATATCATAAATGTGTGTAAATCATGTTAATAATGAAATCATTATGATCTAATGAAATCATTATGATCTAATGAAATCATTAATGCTCAAGTTATGGTGGATGTCAGTTGTATATGGAATCAAGACCACGTGTAACACACATATAAAGTCCCTTTCAGGTATAGAAGACTCTTGTAGTCAGGCTATACGGGCAATAACATGAACGATCAAATGGAATCAATATCAAAGTCAAAATCATGAGAATCAAGAGATCAAGAATCATAGGATATCCTTAAAGTCCCACTCAGATGCAGAAGACCATTGGGTCAGGCTGTAACGGGCAAAACATTAAAGTCCCACTCAGATGCAGAAGACCATTGGGTCAGGCTGTAACGGGCAAAACATTAAAATCCCGCTCAGTTCAGGTGTACTCCTTGTGAGTTATGCCTGACATGGGTCACGTGTGAGAGGTTACAACTTGGACAACCACCCACAACTAAGTCTAATTGATTGGGTCAAATAATGCCCAATCATCATGTCTTAGTTGTACTTAAATGTTTTATTTAATTATTTAATTAATTATTTGACATTTTATTATTATCAAGAGGATCAAAGGCAAATCAGGTTTCAAAATCATAATCAAATACAGAAGTGTTAGGTAAAAATGCTTAATTATCATTAATAACAGTGTCATATGCATATTAGTATGTGGTGGGATAGCGTCTGGGCTTGACCCTTTCGTGATTCCCTATATATAAGCATACCGATGTGGATATTACATGTGGAGTTAATGAGGTTAGGGTCTTTACCGAAGGAGATTTTCAAATCATTATCAAATCATTTTCAAATCGTTTTCAAATACTAAACTACATGAACTCACCAACCATGTGTTGACTTGATCTTTTTGCATGACTTCTCAGGTGACGAACAGGTCAACTGAAGAGTTATTACTTTTGGATTAGGTTACAGATATAGGACCTAGCTTTTTGGACTGCATATTCTTGGACATCATACCAAGTTGTTTTGTATATCTTGTGCACACACAAGAATGAAGACTTATGATGAGATTGTAGATTTATATTGTTAAATTATAAACTTATCTGATGTAATTTAACCTTGTAATTCTATTTTGCTTAGCAAGTTTCTCATTTAGATATATCATGTGCAATGTAAACAATCTGATCATTTCGATTATCACTCACGATATCGCGCCCCGGGAACCTTCCGCCCGTCGGGGAAACCCGATCCTACCCCGCCGGCTCGGGGTGTGACAGATTGGTATCAGAGCCATGGTTATAGAGAAATATAGGTCACTTATTTAAACGGTTTGGCCTAGACTATAACCTAGGGACCCTGCATGTTGAGAATATAGGAATTAGGAATTTACTTGCATTGTGTCTTCTGCATTCGATCATTGCACTAACCAATATTATATTGGTTGTGATTAGAATGTCACCAAGAAGACAACCATCACCGCCTCTTCCTTCACAAGAGACGGAATCAGCAGCTGTTGCGCTCGCAACCCTGATCACCGAACAGTTGGTGGCGGTTCTCCCAGGAATCATCACCCATATCAGGAACAATGAAGAGTTTGCTAGGAATTTCCCACTACTTTCTGCAGAGAAGAAGGAACCTGAAGGAGGAGAAACCAGCAAACAACCTAAACATCGTTCGGCAAAAAGGCGAAAGAGAACTGTGGACTACACTGAAGCTGTAACTATCAGTCAAATTATACCAGATCCGACCACAGGAGTCAGTGCTCATTTTGAGGGAAAAACCCCTCTCTGTTCAGCTTGTCACTACCATCATCGAGCTGAAATTGCATGTGTGCAATGTACGCGCTGTGGAAAGACGGGACACTGGATGCGGCAGTGTAGGTCACCAATGACCTTTACTCCCCGTCAATACGTTGGTGCAGATCCTAAATGTGCCAGATGTGGTTTTCACCATGGTGAGAAGAAACCTTGTTGACACTGTCTAAATTGTGGAAAATACGGACACTGGATCCAACAGTGCCGATTTACTTCCACTAGGAAACAGAAACAAAAAGTGAACGCCTCTACTTCCTCTCCTAATAACAACTGCTACACATGTGGAATGCTTGGACATTTCAAAAGGGACTGCCCTAGGCGAAGACCTTCCGCAGACCCAGCAGTCACTGAGGAACTACTTGCTTTACCAGCTCCTGTGGAACATTCGGAGTCCGATGACCCCACAGGTATGCATATTTCACGCTGTTATGTTAAATTGCTTATTGGAGTGCTAATTTTAAAAAGCATACTCCGTCGTGACTTTGGAAACAATGAATTCAAGGAAACTGTAGAAAGTTAGTTGCAAATAAGATAATAGAAATAGTAACCCAAGGAAGTCTTAGGTCAAATAAGCGTCGAGTAAATAGATAAAGATAGGGTGACTCTTAATTACAGTCTAGCTACTATAGTTAGGAAAATAACCTTATCTAGTAGAACATTAGAAGGCCGTAGATATTTAGATGCTAAAGCTTGTATGTAAAGTATCATTTCTTCACCTAGAACCATAAAAACTCAAATCATTTGATTTAGAGAACCTCGGTTCTAGGATATCAGGAAAGGACGAAGTTTACGACTGTGTTAGAAATATAGCTACAATAGGATAAGTAGATCAAGGGAAATCAGTTGTGAATGAAAGATGGGCATTCCAAGTTACGGTAATGCTTTTCGGATAGAAGGGTGCACCTATGGTTTTTGTGAACCTCACGAATCGAGTGTGCAAACCCCACCTAGATTAGTTTGTCATTACCATTAGAGATGACATACTGATTTATCCTATTAAGACAGAATGCAAACAACATCTCAGGGATATTCTGGAGTTGTTAAAGGAAGAACAACTCTATCTTAATTTCTTTCATTTTGAAATTAGGATGAGAATAAGTAACAGTTGGAACAACAGTTACAATGAGTCCCGAAAGTCACATGACGTCCGGGTAAAAGTAAGATAAGTATACATCATCCCGCAGATGGATATAGGATTACTTAGAAGGTAAATCATTACCTTTATCCCAATAGTACTACCATATTTTAAGTAGACCCCTCCTATGTATAATGTCCACTCCCAAAGCTAAGAATAGATTAAACAGTTGATGAAGTATGTATACGGTTATATCAAATAACCTAAGGATTCACCATGTGTGACTTAAGGATTTCGATCCGATGATCAACACCCATAGTTGTGAGAGTCATCTACGAAAGAATTAAGGAGTGTGTCAAATTGTAAAGTTGAAAGACAGTTTGAGATAAATTGGATGAAATACCTACTATCAAAATAGTGGGTGAATTCTGATGATAGATAAATCAGGAAGACTTATTCTTGAGATGGCACACGCGCCAGATAATAAGCGCATCCGGGCGCCGATAAAATGTACCGAGGCTTACAGAGATTTTATTGGTGACCGGGAAGGAAGAAAGACATAGCCGAACACGTCGGCATATGTCTTACGTGTGCAAGGGTAAAGGCGGAACACCGGAAACCGTCAGAGTTACTGGAACAGCCTGAAATTCCGCTCTGGAAGTGAGAACAAACAGCTATGGATATCGAAACCAAGCTACCTCGCGCTTCCATGGGTCATAGTGTCCTCTGAGTCATCAATGACCGATTGACATAAATCTATCCATTTCTTGCTAACGCAGGAAAACTTCGCGATAGGTAAACTGACGTATTTTACAACAACGAGATAGTGGGACGTCATGGGGTATCATTGTTTAGTATTTTAGATAGAGACAGCTAATTCACATGAAGGTTTTAACCAACATCGCAGAAACCTCTAGGAATGTACTTAAATTCGAGTATAGTTCACCATCCATCAACGGACGGTCGAAGCAAAAGTACAACACAGACCCTAGAGAATATGTTGAGAACCGGTGTGATAAACATCGGTGGAAATTGGGATTCTCAATTGCCACTGATCAAATTCTCCTGCAACAACAGCTATAATAGTAGCATTCAATGCACATCATTCAAGGCTCGTAAAGACCGGAATATGCCGACTACCGAGCTGTTGAACTGAGACAGGAGGTAATCGAACAGCTAACCCAGAGCTTAGTAGATCAACTATCGACAAGATAGTTTAGATTTAACAAAGGTTACGGATAGTCAGGAGGAAACAGAATAGTTAAGCCAATGAATAATGCAATTCGTTGATATATTGAGTGGGAAATCATATCAAGCTAAAGGCATCCCAAATGAAAGGTGTAGTCCATTTTAGGATAAAGGGATAAATAAGCACCATGAAACGCAGTTCGAGATCATCAAACGTATTCGTCCTGCAGCATATAGACTGAGATCCCCAGATGACCTCAGTGGTGTGTACGACGTGTTTCACGTCTCGACTTTGAAGAAATGTTTTAATGACGAATCGCTCGTCATATCAGTTGAAGGAATTCAACTGGACAGACATTTATATTTTATCTAAGAATCTTTGGAGATTATGGCTCGCTAAGTTAAACAAATAAGGTGAAGCCGTCCTCCGATTGCTAAGTCTCACTGGAATTCAAGGAGCGGACCTGAGTTTACTTAGGAACGCGAAGATCACGTGAAGTTTAAGTATCTCCAACTGTTTACAGAGAAAGCCGTACCCGATAACTATTTTTAAAATTTCGGGACGAAATTTCTCTAACAAGGGGAGACTGTAACATCAGTGCCGGAAACGTCACCGGAACAGTGATCTTTACAGTACATGAACAGTAAATCAGGTACAAATTTCAGTTATCAATTTTATATCACCTTCATTACATGTTATCATAGTACAGTTTAGATTCAAATTCAGAGAAACAAGTTCAGTACAATAGTTCTTGAGCCCGATAATTATCTGGCAACACAGAACCATCATGTGTTTAATTGTTAGGATTTTATTATGTATAAACGTATGCGAGGCCTTACAGAACAAAACAACACGGATGTTGTTATGTGAATGCTAAACCCACATATTATTCGTATAGGTGACGATCTGTACGAATAAATCTGGAAGTTTAACGTTCTGAATGATGTCCAGTAATTAGAAAACAATATCGAAAAGTATAGTTATCGCCGTGTTCGTACGGGTGACGATTCGAACGAATACGCGCGACGACCGTACGATTCGGTTTTAAACTGTAAATTAAATATTTTCGAAAATTTAAAATAAATAAAAGATATTTAGTTAATTTATTAGGAATCACAACCTAAAATAAATTCTAACTTCTATTTTAAAACCGAGATGTTTCGTTACGAGAACGAAACGGAACCGACGTTTTACGCGAAACCGAGCAACGGAAACGAACCCGAACTCACCCGGAGTATAAATACCCCAAATGAGTCTTCTTCCTCATTCACTCTCTCCACTCTCTCTCTCTCTAAACTCAAAAACCCGGAACTTTCTCTCTCCAGAACTCTCCACTCTCTCTCTACGATTTCTTCTTCATTTCTTCATGAAATCGACCCATTTTAGTGTCTAAACAACCACCATCACTTGTAGATCACGGAAGTACAACTGATCTAAGAGTTTATCCAGGATATTCGAGGTAAAAATCGACTTTCATGTTCGGTTTTAGGGTTTTCTAAACCCTAGTTCGACCCATATTCTAAGCCGGGTATAGGCCATAAAACCTTAGGGAAATCACTCACTCATACACTAGAATTATGTAGGATCAAGCCTTGGTTCAATGTCCAGCAGTTCTACTCGAAAACTTTGGCTGCCATGGCAGCTGCTCGACAGGCCGAATGGCCACATGACCAGCCCACCGAATGAGGATCAACCCTCATTCGCCGAAAGGGTATTCCACTCTATTCGCCGAATGGGACCACCACAGGTCATCGAATGACCTCCATCGAATGAGCCACCAACCTCACATTCGGCCGAATGAAATGATGATCAGCCAACTATCCTCATTCGCCAAATCAGAGGCCATTCGACAACACCCTTTCGCCGAAGCTCATTCTGTCGGGCCAACACCCATTCGACCGACCAACTTCATTCGGTCATGGCCCTCATTCGACCCTCCTCCAGTCGGCTCAAGACATTCGCCACATGCGTTCATTTGACTAATCCACAATCGGCCATGGTTATTCGACCACCCCCCCTTCGCCCTACCTTCTTTCGGCCAGTTGCCCTTCGGGTGATTTCATGCGGCCAGAACCTAGTCGGCCCTCATTAGATCAAGCAAGGGATGGGAAAAAAGTGTGTGATATATGGGAACCATGGGTGTACACACACTTCATGTGTGTGTGCATGCAATTGTGTGTGTGCATGGGAGTGTATTAGGGTTTCCTTCCAAATAGCTAACTTTGGGTGGACTAAACTCCTCTTTAAATGACCAAGGTAGATATTTCCATTGAGATGGGTTAAATTACATGGATTTTCTATTGAAATCCATAGTAGGATTTTATAAACGGGAGTTTGAATAAATCACAATATAACATCAAGGTTTTGTTATGGAATCATGTGAGTCCAAAAACAATAAGCTAAGGTTTTGAAGTGTTGGGTTGATTCTTAACACCTAGCCTTAGAAAAGGCTAAAGACATACAAATAACTTAAATGGTTTTCATAAAACTATCAAGGTTGGTAATCCAGAAACAAACATGAAATTATTTAAGAATTAAAGTTGAGTAAGGGGCCGAGGATGGCCCAATGGGCTTATTCTAAGTCCATTGTGTGTTAAACATTCTCACATTTAAATTAAACATGTTTTAATAAAATAAAATAACTTGTAAACTCTTTCAACTAAAATAAATGATTTCTAAATAAAAGTTTAACTTAAAATAAATTATATTAAAGACATGTTAAATAAAGATTTGTGATGTAATTAAAATAAACCCTAATCATCTAGGGTTTAAGAGTTAATGATATTGGGACATGGGTCTATTACGGGTAATACAATTAGACTAGTTAAGGGAAATCCTAGAAACACTTTAGTAATCTAAGACACTTAGTTGCACACCGAGACCAAACCCTAGACCCAACGTCTGTTATAAATACTTATCGTATTCGAATCTCTTAAAACAACTCAGGTGCTAAAGTTACATAGGCAGCAATCAAAGAGCGCGCATATCTTTTGTGGTAATTCATTTCAGAGCAACACAGGTGAGTTCATTGCCCCTTTTCTAACATTTTTGTTTTTAAACGCGGGGCTGAGAAGCATGCGTAAACTGTTTTTATTTAAACTGTTTATCCAAATGCTTTTATTTATTATATGTTGTTACATATATATGTTTATTGATACTCCTAGATTCCTGTCTAGGAAATTATTAAACAGATCAAATTATCAAATAAATTTAAGTACTCTCATGAGTAATACCTTAAATTTAAACTCTAAATCAACCCTTAGTCCATCAAGCTCAAATTCAAGAATCTAAATTCAAAGTGAAATCAAATGAACAAACTCAAGGGAATCATAACTCAGTGTGGGATCTGAGCACAAAGAATCATAATCAATTCAATTATCATTGTGAATCATGGGAAAGTCAAAAGATCAAGATCAAGAAACTCAAGAAATCAGATATCATAAATGTGTGTAAATCATGTTAATAATGAAATCATTATGATCTAATGAAATCATTATGATCTAATGAAATCATTAATGCTCAAGTTATGGTGGATGTCAGTTGTATATGGAATCAAGACCACGTGTAACACACATATAAAGTCCCTTTCAGGTATAGAAGACTCTTGTAGTCAGGCTATACGGGCAATAACATGAACGATCAAATGGAATCAATATCAAAGTCAAAATCATGAGAATCAAGAGATCAAGAATCATAGGATATCCTTAAAGTCCCACTCAGATGCAGAAGACCATTGGGTCAGGCTGTAACGGGCAAAACATTAAAGTCCCACTCAGATGCAGAAGACCATTGGGTCAGGCTGTAACGGGCAAAACATTAAAATCCCGCTCAGTTCAGGTGTACTCCTTGTGAGTTATGCCTGACATGGGTCACGTGTGAGAGGTTACAACTTGGACAACCACCCACAACTAAGTCTAATTGATTGGGTCAAATAATGCCCAATCATCATGTCTTAGTTGTACTTAAATGTTTTATTTAATTATTTAATTAATTATTTGACATTTTATTATTATCAAGAGGATCAAAGGCAAATCAGGTTTCAAAATCATAATCAAATACAGAAGTGTTAGGTAAAAATGCTTAATTATCATTAATAACAGTGTCATATGCATATTAGTATGTGGTGGGATAGCGTCTGGGCTTGACCCTTTCGTGATTCCCTATATATAAGCATACCGATGTGGATATTACATGTGGAGTTAATGAGGTTAGGGTCTTTACCGAAGGAGATTTTCAAATCATTATCAAATCATTTTCAAATCGTTTTCAAATACTAAACTACATGAACTCACCAACCATGTGTTGACTTGATCTTTTTGCATGACTTCTCAGGTGACGAACAGGTCAACTGAAGAGTTATTACTTTTGGATTAGGTTACAGATATAGGACCTAGCTTTTTGGACTGCATATTCTTGGACATCATACCAAGTTGTTTTGTATATCTTGTGCACACACAAGAATGAAGACTTATGATGAGATTGTAGATTTATATTGTTAAATTATAAACTTATCTGATGTAATTTAACCTTGTAATTCTATTTTGCTTAGCAAGTTTCTCATTTAGATATATCATGTGCAATGTAAACAATCTGATCATTTCGATTATCACTCACGATATCGCGCCCCGGGAACCTTCCGCCCGTCGGGGAAACCCGATCCTACCCCGCCGGCTCGGGGTGTGACAGATTGGTATCAGAGCCATGGTTATAGAGAAATATAGGTCACTTATTTAAACGGTTTGGCCTAGACTATAACCTAGGGACCCTGCATGTTGAGAATATAGGAATTAGGAATTTACTTGCATTGTGTCTTCTGCATTCGATCATTGCACTAACCAATATTATATTGGTTGTGATTAGAATGTCACCAAGAAGACAACCATCACCGCCTCTTCCTTCACAAGAGACGGAATCAGCAGCTGTTGCGCTCGCAACCCTGATCACCGAACAGTTGGTGGCGGTTCTCCCAGGAATCATCACCCATATCAGGAACAATGAAGAGTTTGCTAGGAATTTCCCACTACTTTCTGCAGAGAAGAAGGAACCTGAAGGAGGAGAAACCAGCAAACAACCTAAACATCGTTCGGCAAAAAGGCGAAAGAGAACTGTGGACTACACTGAAGCTGTAACTATCAGTCAAATTATACCAGATCCGACCACAGGAGTCAGTGCTCATTTTGAGGGAAAAACCCCTCTCTGTTCAGCTTGTCACTACCATCATCGAGCTGAAATTGCATGTGTGCAATGTACGCGCTGTGGAAAGACGGGACACTGGATGCGGCAGTGTAGGTCACCAATGACCTTTACTCCCCGTCAATACGTTGGTGCAGATCCTAAATGTGCCAGATGTGGTTTTCACCATGGTGAGAAGAAACCTTGTTGACACTGTCTAAATTGTGGAAAATACGGACACTGGATCCAACAGTGCCGATTTACTTCCACTAGGAAACAGAAACAAAAAGTGAACGCCTCTACTTCCTCTCCTAATAACAACTGCTACACATGTGGAATGCTTGGACATTTCAAAAGGGACTGCCCTAGGCGAAGACCTTCCGCAGACCCAGCAGTCACTGAGGAACTACTTGCTTTACCAGCTCCTGTGGAACATTCGGAGTCCGATGACCCCACAGGTATGCATATTTCACGCTGTTATGTTAAATTGCTTATTGGAGTGCTAATTTTAAAAAGCATACTCCGTCGTGACTTTGGAAACAATGAATTCAAGGAAACTGTAGAAAGTTAGTTGCAAATAAGATAATAGAAATAGTAACCCAAGGAAGTCTTAGGTCAAATAAGCGTCGAGTAAATAGATAAAGATAGGGTGACTCTTAATTACAGTCTAGCTACTATAGTTAGGAAAATAACCTTATCTAGTAGAACATTAGAAGGCCGTAGATATTTAGATGCTAAAGCTTGTATGTAAAGTATCATTTCTTCACCTAGAACCATAAAAACTCAAATCATTTGATTTAGAGAACCTCGGTTCTAGGATATCAGGAAAGGACGAAGTTTACGACTGTGTTAGAAATATAGCTACAATAGGATAAGTAGATCAAGGGAAATCAGTTGTGAATGAAAGATGGGCATTCCAAGTTACGGTAATGCTTTTCGGATAGAAGGGTGCACCTATGGTTTTTGTGAACCTCACGAATCGAGTGTGCAAACCCCACCTAGATTAGTTTGTCATTACCATTAGAGATGACATACTGATTTATCCTATTAAGACAGAATGCAAACAACATCTCAGGGATATTCTGGAGTTGTTAAAGGAAGAACAACTCTATCTTAATTTCTTTCATTTTGAAATTAGGATGAGAATAAGTAACAGTTGGAACAACAGTTACAATGAGTCCCGAAAGTCACATGACGTCCGGGTAAAAGTAAGATAAGTATACATCATCCCGCAGATGGATATAGGATTACTTAGAAGGTAAATCATTACCTTTATCCCAATAGTACTACCATATTTTAAGTAGACCCCTCCTATGTATAATGTCCACTCCCAAAGCTAAGAATAGATTAAACAGTTGATGAAGTATGTATACGGTTATATCAAATAACCTAAGGATTCACCATGTGTGACTTAAGGATTTCGATCCGATGATCAACACCCATAGTTGTGAGAGTCATCTACGAAAGAATTAAGGAGTGTGTCAAATTGTAAAGTTGAAAGACAGTTTGAGATAAATTGGATGAAATACCTACTATCAAAATAGTGGGTGAATTCTGATGATAGATAAATCAGGAAGACTTATTCTTGAGATGGCACACGCGCCAGATAATAAGCGCATCCGGGCGCCGATAAAATGTACCGAGGCTTACAGAGATTTTATTGGTGACCGGGAAGGAAGAAAGACATAGCCGAACACGTCGGCATATGTCTTACGTGTGCAAGGGTAAAGGCGGAACACCGGAAACCGTCAGAGTTACTGGAACAGCCTGAAATTCCGCTCTGGAAGTGAGAACAAACAGCTATGGATATCGAAACCAAGCTACCTCGCGCTTCCATGGGTCATAGTGTCCTCTGAGTCATCAATGACCGATTGACATAAATCTATCCATTTCTTGCTAACGCAGGAAAACTTCGCGATAGGTAAACTGACGTATTTTACAACAACGAGATAGTGGGACGTCATGGGGTATCATTGTTTAGTATTTTAGATAGAGACAGCTAATTCACATGAAGGTTTTAACCAACATCGCAGAAACCTCTAGGAATGTACTTAAATTCGAGTATAGTTCACCATCCATCAACGGACGGTCGAAGCAAAAGTACAACACAGACCCTAGAGAATATGTTGAGAACCGGTGTGATAAACATCGGTGGAAATTGGGATTCTCAATTGCCACTGATCAAATTCTCCTGCAACAACAGCTATAATAGTAGCATTCAATGCACATCATTCAAGGCTCGTAAAGACCGGAATATGCCGACTACCGAGCTGTTGAACTGAGACAGGAGGTAATCGAACAGCTAACCCAGAGCTTAGTAGATCAACTATCGACAAGATAGTTTAGATTTAACAAAGGTTACGGATAGTCAGGAGGAAACAGAATAGTTAAGCCAATGAATAATGCAATTCGTTGATATATTGAGTGGGAAATCATATCAAGCTAAAGGCATCCCAAATGAAAGGTGTAGTCCATTTTAGGATAAAGGGATAAATAAGCACCATGAAACGCAGTTCGAGATCATCAAACGTATTCGTCCTGCAGCATATAGACTGAGATCCCCAGATGACCTCAGTGGTGTGTACGACGTGTTTCACGTCTCGACTTTGAAGAAATGTTTTAATGACGAATCGCTCGTCATATCAGTTGAAGGAATTCAACTGGACAGACATTTATATTTTATCTAAGAATCTTTGGAGATTATGGCTCGCTAAGTTAAACAAATAAGGTGAAGCCGTCCTCCGATTGCTAAGTCTCACTGGAATTCAAGGAGCGGACCTGAGTTTACTTAGGAACGCGAAGATCACGTGAAGTTTAAGTATCTCCAACTGTTTACAGAGAAAGCCGTACCCGATAACTATTTTTAAAATTTCGGGACGAAATTTCTCTAACAAGGGGAGACTGTAACATCAGTGCCGGAAACGTCACCGGAACAGTGATCTTTACAGTACATGAACAGTAAATCAGGTACAAATTTCAGTTATCAATTTTATATCACCTTCATTACATGTTATCATAGTACAGTTTAGATTCAAATTCAGAGAAACAAGTTCAGTACAATAGTTCTTGAGCCCGATAATTATCTGGCAACACAGAACCATCATGTGTTTAATTGTTAGGATTTTATTATGTATAAACGTATGCGAGGCCTTACAGAACAAAACAACACGGATGTTGTTATGTGAATGCTAAACCCACATATTATTCGTATAGGTGACGATCTGTACGAATAAATCTGGAAGTTTAACGTTCTGAATGATGTCCAGTAATTAGAAAACAATATCGAAAAGAATAGTTATCGCCGTGTTCGTACGGGTGACGATTCGAACGAATACGCGCGACGACCGTACGATTCGGTTTTAAACTGTAAATTAAATATTTTCGAAAATTTAAAATAAATAAAAGATATTTAGTTAATTTATTAGGAATCACAACCTAAAATAAATTCTAACTTCTATTTTAAAACCGAGATGTTTCGTTACGAGAACGAAACGGAACCGACGTTTTACGCGAAACCGAGCAACGGAAACGAACCCGAACTCACCCGGAGTATAAATACCCCAAATGAGTCTTCTTCCTCATTCACTCTCTCCACTCTCTCTCTCTCTAAACTCAAAAACCCGGAACTTTCTCTCTCCAGAACTCTCCACTCTCTCTCTACGATTTCTTCTTCATTTCTTCATGAAATCGACCCATTTTAGTGTCTAAACAACCACCATCACTTGTAGATCACGGAAGTACAACTGATCTAAGAGTTTATCCAGGATATTCGAGGTAAAAATCGACTTTCATGTTCGGTTTTAGGGTTTTCTAAACCCTAGTTCGACCCATATTCTAAGCCGGGTATAGGCCATAAAACCTTAGGGAAATCACTCACTCATACACTAGAATTATGTAGGATCAAGCCTTGGTTCAATGTCCAGCAGTTCTACTCGAAAACTTTGGCTGCCATGGCAGCTGCTCGACAGGCCGAATGGCCACATGACCAGCCCACCGAATGAGGATCAACCCTCATTCGCCGAAAGGGTATTCCACTCTATTCGCCGAATGGGACCACCACAGGTCATCGAATGACCTCCATCGAATGAGCCACCAACCTCACATTCGGCCGAATGAAATGATGATCAGCCAACTATCCTCATTCGCCAAATCAGAGGCCATTCGACAACACCCTTTCGCCGAAGCTCATTCTGTCGGGCCAACACCCATTCGACCGACCAACTTCATTCGGTCATGGCCCTCATTCGACCCTCCTCCAGTCGGCTCAAGACATTCGCCACATGCGTTCATTTGACTAATCCACAATCGGCCATGGTTATTCGACCACCCCCCCTTCGCCCTACCTTCTTTCGGCCAGTTGCCCTTCGGGTGATTTCATGCGGCCAGAACCTAGTCGGCCCTCATTAGATCAAGCAAGGGATGGGAAAAAAGTGTGTGATATATGGGAACCATGGGTGTACACACACTTCATGTGTGTGTGCATGCAATTGTGTGTGTGCATGGGAGTGTATTAGGGTTTCCTTCCAAATAGCTAACTTTGGGTGGACTAAACTCCTCTTTAAATGACCAAGGTAGATATTTCCATTGAGATGGGTTAAATTACATGGATTTTCTATTGAAATCCATAGTAGGATTTTATAAACGGGAGTTTGAATAAATCACAATATAACATCAAGGTTTTGTTATGGAATCATGTGAGTCCAAAAACAATAAGCTAAGGTTTTGAAGTGTTGGGTTGATTCTTAACACCTAGCCTTAGAAAAGGCTAAAGACATACAAATAACTTAAATGGTTTTCATAAAACTATCAAGGTTGGTAATCCAGAAACAAACATGAAATTATTTAAGAATTAAAGTTGAGTAAGGGGCCGAGGATGGCCCAATGGGCTTATTCTAAGTCCATTGTGTGTTAAACATTCTCACATTTAAATTAAACATGTTTTAATAAAATAAAATAACTTGTAAACTCTTTCAACTAAAATAAATGATTTCTAAATAAAATTTTAACTTAAAATAAATTATATTAAAGACATGTTAAATAAAGATTTGTGATGTAATTAAAATAAACCCTAACCATCTAGGGTTTAAGAGTTAATGATATTGGGACATGGGTCTATTACGGGTAATACAATTAGACTAGTTAAGGGAAATCCTAGAAACACTTTAGTAATCTAAGACACTTAGTTGCACACCGAGACCAAACCCTAGACCCAACGTCTGTTATAAATACTTATCGTATTCGAATCTCTTAAAACAACTCAGGTGCTAAAGGTACATAGGCAGCAATCAAAGAGCGCGCATATCTTTTGTGGTAATTCATTTCAGAGCAACACAGGTGAGTTCATTGCCCCTTTTCTAACATTTTTGTTTTTAAACGCGGGGCTGAGAAGCATGCGTAAACTGTTTTTATTTAAACTGTTTATCCAAATGCTTTTATTTATTATATGTTGTTACATATATATGTTTATTGATACTCCTAGATTCCTGTCTAGGAAATTATTAAACAGATCAAATTATCAAATAAATTTAAGTACTCTCATGAGTAATACCTTAAATTTAAACTCTAAATCAACCCTTAGTCCATCAAGCTCAAATTCAAGAATCTAAATTCAAAGTGAAATCAAATGAACAAACTCAAGGGAATCATAACTCAGTGTGGGATCTGAGCACAAAGAATCATAATCAATTCAATTATCATTGTGAATCATGGGAAAGTCAAAAGATCAAGATCAAGAAACTCAAGAAATCAGATATCATAAATGTGTGTGAATCATGTTAATAATGAAATCATTATGATCTAATGAAATCATTAATGCTCAAGTTATGGTGGATGTCAGTTGTATATGGAATCAAGACCACGTGTAACACACATATAAAGTCCCTTTCAGGTATAGAAGACTCTTGTAGTCAGGCTATACGGGCAATAACATGAACGATCAAATGGAATCAATATCAAAGTCAAAATCATGAGAATCAAGAGATCAAGAATCATAGGATATCCTTAAAGTCCCACTCAGATGCAGAAGACCATTGGGTCAGGCTGTAACGGGCAAAACATTAAAGTCCCACTCAGATGCAGAAGACCATTGGGTCAGGCTGTAACGGGCAAAACATTAAAATCCCGCTCAGTTCAGGTGTACTCCTTGTGAGTTATGCCTGACATGGGTCACGTGTGAGAGGTTACAACTTGGACAACCACCCACAACTAAGTCTAATTGATTGGGTCAAATAATGCCCAATCATCATGTCTTAGTTGTACTTAAATGTTTTATTTAATTATTTAATTAATTATTTGACATTTTATTATTATCAAGAGGATCAAAGGCAAATCAGGTTTCAAAATCATAATCAAATACAGAAGTGTTAGGTAAAAATGCTTAATTATCATTAATAACAGTGTCATATGCATATTAGTATGTGGTGGGATAACGTCTGGGCTTGACCCTTTCGTGATTCCCTATATATAAGCATACCGATGTGGATATTACATGTGGAGTTAATGAGGTTAGGGTCTTTACCGAAGGAGATTTTCAAATCATTATCAAATCATTTTCAAATCGTTTTCAAATACTAAACTACATGAACTCACCAACCATGTGTTGACTTGATCTTTTTGCATGACTTCTCAGGTGACGAACAGGTCAACTGAAGAGTTATTACTTTTGGATTAGGTTACAGATATAGGACCTAGCTTTTTGGACTGCATATTCTTGGACATCATACCAAGTTGTTTTGTATATCTTGTGCACACACAAGAATGAAGACTTATGATGAGATTGTAGATTTATATTGTTAAATTATAAACTTATCTGATGTAATTTAACCTTGTAATTCTATTTTGCTTAGCAAGTTTCTCATTTAGATATATCATGTGCAATGTAAACAATCTGATCATTTCGATTATCACTCACGATATCGCGCCCCGGGAACCTTCCGCCCGTCGGGGAAACCCAATCCTACCCCGCCGGCTCGGGGTGTGACAGCTCGTTCTGCTCAACAAGAGGAGCAGCTGCTGAAGTATATTGATGAGCATCATCAGTTGGATTTGACTGTCAATGATTTCAGTGACCGGATCCTATCTCTAGAGACGGAGAATGCTAGGCTAGCTGAATAGCTTGATAGCCTTAAGGATAGCACTCCTTGGATCGAAGGCACTGCTGCATTTCCAATGAATCAGACAAAGAAGATGAAGAAGAAGATGAAGAGTCTGAGAAGGAAAAGGTAGATTATGAAGATTCGGAGAAAGATGACGAATCTGATGATGATGATCAGTTTGGATCAGGGAGTGAGTCTTCTAGGTCCTCAAGTTCAGAAGATGATGATGATGATGATGATGATGATGATGATGATGATGATCAAGCACCCCCTCCTCCTGAGATCCGGACAAAGTCTAAGCATGACAAAGCTCCTTCTCAACCTCCTCCCACACAGACAGAAGAACCAGCTACTACTGAGGAAGTCGAAGCTGTGCCTGTGAGACGTCAACTGGATGAGACACTCACTATGATTCTTAACGCTCAAGGCATCATACAGCACTCAGTCAGTTATGATAAAGAGGAGGGAGAGATAATACACTGCTTATCAAAAGAGAAAATAGCCGAACTGTTCAGGCTAAATCCAGATGATGTTATCACTGATGAGACCTCTATTCCAATGTTTGATGAGCCTACACCAGAGGCCTTTGATGATGTGGATGAAGTCATTCTGGAGGATATCACCGAGAAGGAATATCCAAAGTATACATCTGCTAAGGACGAGCTGCCTACATTCACTAATCAGTTTGATCAAGCTACTGAAGATCTACTGATCAGGTACTAGGAAGAACAGGTTGAGGTTAGTAAAGCTGAAGCTGAGGATCGTAAAAGAAGAAGAGAAGAATGGAAGGCCTATTGGGAGGTCTTGAAGAAAGAAAGCGCAACATAGATGCCAGCTACGCACAAAAAGGTCTACAGGACCAAAGGCTACAAGTCTGGAGGACAAATCTTGAGCTGGGCATACTTTCATGATCTTGGGTGCTATGCAGTGAAGAGGGAAAAAGGCATTGACTACTTTAAGCATCCTCATGACTTTAAGACATTGCCCGGTTTCGAAGTCAATCAATTAGCACGTCTGAGGATGCTTTATAGCGAAGATTCAGGAATGTCAGCCTGGTTTTCTCGAAAAATTCAGTACGAGTACAGGAAGAGATGGGTAAACTTCCAGCCCCAACAGCCTGAAAGATATTATCTGCCAGAGATTGATGGTGATACCCGGAAGCACAAAGTAATCCTGAAGTGGCTACCACCAAAAGTCATGAAGAAGATTCCTCTACGGAAAATACGTCAAGACTTTATAGAGGGCTTCTGATGGTGGTACTACGACGGGCGAAGTGGAGAAGCTGTGATTGTTATGTGCAAGGAGAAGAAATGGGAGACTGAACGTATATTTGACCCGATGTGGTTGACTAACTTGTCACACAACGATATCAAGGCTTTATTTCGACACCAGATATTTTTTGATGTACAAGACATGGAACAAGCACTTCAGTTCATGAGAGTGATCCGGATTTGCATATGCTTAAAGGTTCATGCTGGAGCAGATTGGAAAGCCATCTCTGACAAGCTTTTGAAAAAAGACACTTCAAAGAATTGAACTAGGTCCAAGGGGGAGTTTGTAGATGCACTAAATGTCCCTAGTTCGATTTTGTACTATCCATTATGTAAAGTTCATGTTTTTAATGGAAGTTGTCTTTCTTTATTGATTCTTAATGTTTAATATTGATTATATGATTGTGTGATTTAGTTTATTAGTGTTTGAGTATGAGATTTAACCATTCGAGCGAATGACTCTACGAATGAAGTCATTCGCCGAATGAACGCCCTAGCGAATGACATAGGCGAGCGAATGAGTCATTCGCCGAATGACTCATTCGACTGACATGTCCATTCGACATAGTCATTCGCTGAATGAGCTGCTTCGGCCACTCATTCGGCCGAATGACTATAGTCTATAAATACAAGTTCAAATCATTTCAAACCTAACTTTCCAGAGCCCTCCTTCTTCCCATAGCACCTTGTGTCAAACCCTAGAAGATCTAAGCGGCCATTGATCGTCCAAGTTCGATTCTCAACCCGTTGTGTTCGATTCACACTCAAACGTCCTTTCTACACCTTCGGATCACCACGGTTGCTGTTGGTTTCAATTGGAAAACCTTGGAATAGGATTCCGCATTATTCCAGAGGCTGTCGAGTAGATATCCGTTGGAATCGGATTGTTTTCGAGCTCCAAATTGGTCCTACAAATCTGGAACACAAACAAACAGCAAACATAATATCAGGTCGAGAAGCCATTAAATACATTAGGGAACCAATCATTGAACGATATAGATGTTGATCAACATCTATACCATTCTCATCATTACTAAATTATGATTGAGTACAAATAGGAGTAGAAATGATGTACAATCATTCATCTTGAGCTTATTCAAGATGTCATGTACATATTTTCTAATGTATGAATAAGCAATCATTCTTTAGGTGCACTTGAATACCCCGAAAGAAAGCCAATTCTCCCATAGCACTCATTTCAAATTTCTGCTTCATAACACCTTCAAAATCTTTTCATAATTTTTCATTTGTAGCTCCAAAGAATATATCATCCACATATATCTGCACAATCAAAATGTCATCATCCTTCTTCAAGATAAACAAAGTGTTGTCAATCTTCCCTCTTGAAAAACCATTGTTCAACAAATGAGTTTTCAATGTCTCATACCATGCCCTAGGTGCTTGATGTAATCCACACAAAGCTTTATCAAGACGATAACACTTTGTAGGATTATTTGGATCTTCAAACCCTGGTGGTTGAACAACATATACTTCTTCTTTCATTTTACCATATAAAAAGGCACTCTTGACATCTAGTTGAAATACTTTGAAATTTTTGAAGCTAGCATAACCAAGAAACAATCGAATTGCTTCAATTCTTGCAACAGGAGCATATACTTCATCATAATCAATACCCTCCTGTTGGTTAAAACCTTGAAACACCAATCTAGCTTTATTTCTTACAATGATGCCTTTATCATCCTTTTTTCATTTAAACACCCATTTTGTACCAAATGGAATAACATCTTCAGGACAATATACTAACTTCCAAACATCAAGCTTCTCAAATTGACTCAGTTCTTCTTCCATGGCTGTTATCCAAGAAGACTCCTTCAATGCTTCATTAACATTCCTTGGCTCTATCTGACTTATAAAGCATGAATATAAGCATGAATTCATTGTCTCCTAATTATTTGAAACTACAATTTCATCTCCTTCATCTTGAACATGCTGACTCCTTGTCTTGACTCCAGAGTTTAAATTACCTATGATGTTTTCAATTGGATGATTTATATTAACTCTATGAGTCACAATCTCTTCCACAGTTATTTCTTCTTCAAGATTTGTAAGATGTGTATCTTCTTCTTGTAGATTCTCCCCCTGAATTTCAGATTCAACAATAACAGACGGATCATTAATTGAATCATGAAATTCATCTTCAGAATGAAACTCTTCGAAACTTTCATTTTGTTGAGGAACAACTGACGAAGAAGAATGATCAGTAAAATTTGGAGAAATCCCATCAGAAGATTCAAAAATAAATCTTGGAAATAAAGAACCATGAAGATTGAGTATATCACTTAAAGATTCAGCAAGATCATTCGAAGAAGAAGAAGAAAACAAGTTACTAAAACAGTCAAAAACTGAATCATAGTCAAACAACCATTCTGGACCCTTTCCAGGCAATGTATCAGTAAATCTGCATACAGTAACTTCATATGCTTCCTCAATCACCCTTGTAGCCAAATTAAGAACTCTTTTATTCAAAGAGTTAGCAGAATATCCCAAAAATATTCCTTCCACAGTCTTAGACTCAAATTTTGGAGAAGTCATCTTCAAATAAGTACAAGTTGCTCCAAAAGGTTCCAAATGAGCAAGATTTGGCTTTCTGCCTTTAAGCAATTGATACGAAGTCTTTCCGTGCTTCTTGAGAGTAAGAACACGGTTTAATGTGTAACATGATGTATTAACCGCTTCAGCCCAAAAAGTAATCGGAAGATGAGAATCTGCAAGCATAGTTCTTGCTGTTTCTATTAAAGTATGATTCTTCCGTTCTGCCACACCATTTTGTTGATGGGTATAAGGAGCACTAAACTAATGAGAATTCCCCTTCTGAATACAGAACATCTCCATATTATGATTTTTGAATTAAGTCCCATTATCACTTCTTAAAAACTTAACATGTGTAGAAAATTCATTCTCAATTTTGACAATAAGATTCTTCAAAACCTCTGGAGTTTCCGATTTAGCAGCTAAAAAGAAAACCCAAGAAAATCTTGAAAAATAATGAGTAACTACTAAAGAAAAAGATCTTCCACCAACACTCTTAACTGACACAGGACCAAACAAATCCATATGTAACATAGTTAGAGGAGTGTTAATGGAATTTTCAATCTTAGGTTCATGTGATTGCTTGCACTGTTTTCCCTTGTTACAGGAAATATAGTGATCAAACATCACAAAATACTGAGATGGAACACCTTCAACAACATCATTTCTGATCAAAAAATTCATTTTTCTTAAATGAACATGTCCCATCCGTCTGTGCCATGAAATTGAATCTTTGTCAGTAGCTTTAGAAAAGAAATATGTAAGTTGATACTATGAGGAGACAGAAGACATATCCAGTTGATATGTATTGTTTTGTCTAGGAGCTGTTACAACTATCCAATCATCAGGGATCATCACTCCAGGCTTCAATATATAGCATGCTTTGTTATCAAATATGACAGAATAATGTTTATCACATACTTATGAAACACTCAACAAATTATGTTTAAGTTGTTCCACAAAACTGAAATGTTCAAAACTTATTCTATCATTCGATAACACCCGTCTTTGGTAATATATCCACCAGTGTTTCCTACAAACTTAACAAAACCACCATTGGTTCTTCTAACTTGAGTAAGTAACTCCAAGTTTCCAGTCATGTGTCTAGAACAACCATTGTCTATATACCAAATATTTTTCTAAGCACTCGACAATGTGTCTTGCACACACAAACAAAAAAAATTAACAAGAAATTGGAATCCATGTCTTAGTCATATGACTTTTAACATGAACTGGAGAAGAACAAGCGTTACAGAAACAGATGAAACATTCGACTTTACAGTCCAGATTCGATTAGGAATTGGTCTGTAAGGAATAGTTTCATTTTGATGTGTTACCATTTGTTTAACATTTTTAATCATTGATTTAGGAAAAATTTTTGATTTAGAAATGTTATTAGTTATGTGAGATTTTCCAAAAGTTAATTTTGGTGTAACAAAAACTGATTGATTACACTTCTTTTCCACAAGTGTAAAAGAATGTACAGACTTCACAGGTTTAGACTTATGTGTGGATGCTACTTTATGAGCAGTGAAAGCTGTAGAAATGAAATCAATCAAATTAATTGGTTTAGTAGGTTTTTTCTTCCTATGTTTCTTAGAATGAACAATTGATGAATGATTTACATCTTCTAGTAGACTTTTGTCCTGGACCTTAGTCTTTAGATTAGACTCAACTGAAAGTGAAAGTGAAAGTAAAGGTCCTTTTGCTAACTATTTGTTTAACTTCAAAAGTTTTTCCACATTGTAGAACAGGATTTACATGTGTAAAATTTTGAACAAAAGAAGAAGTTTGTGATGAAGAACATAATTCTTTCTTCTCGAAAAAATCAGCATTTGATTGACACAATAAATTTTCAAAATCTTTTCGACCAGTTTGTTTTTGAACAAAATTATGATTTCCCGTTCTTTCCCAATCCTGTTGACTCACTTGATCAGATTTTTGAAAAATCTTTCATTTGGTTTTTTAAAAACTTTGTCAATCAATGTCGGTTTGACCAGATTCAAAGGATGAATATCATTACAAAATATTTCATTCTTTCCTTTAAGAGTATAATAAATGATATTATCAGGCTCAACAAACAAACATCTATCCCAAGGAATATCATATTCCTTTTCAGCAACTTCATCACTAATGTCTACATCCTCAATCTCTAAAAGTTCAGAATCTTTGTTATTATCAACCAAGTTTATTACATCAGTTTTCTTGTTTACATCAAAACCCAAACCAGACACATTTTTAATTTCTTCATTCACAACATCACAGACTTCTTCCTTGAATCCTGAATCCTCTATCTGTGATCCTACATGTTTAAGACTGACAGAACTAGACAAGTTAGATAAATCATTTGAAAACAAATCAAAATTCTTAGAGGATTTTGGATAAAATGGAATAAAATTTGACACTTCAAGAAGAAACCCATGACTAATAGGAGGAGGAACCGCCTTAAAACCAATCCCACGGTTACCTGGATTTCTTACATGATTATCCACAATGTTACTCAAAATCAATTGAGAACTCCTCAAACATTCAACGGACTTACATTTCTTTGTTTTATTATTCATTTCGTCAATCATATGATCAATGATGTCATTTTTGTCAACCAATTTCAATGTCAAAGTTTAAATATCAGCTTTGTACTCTTCCAGTTTAGATTTATATTTTAATTCATTTGCTAAATATTGTTTAGCATTATCTTCTAAACATCTGACATCATTAATCAATGAATTACTGTACTCAACCAACAAATCAATTTTGGCTACATAAGCACAACACTTCAAACACTTTGGGTTTATATTAAGACTTTTAATTGATGATAAATCAACCTTTAATTGATGATAAATCAACACTTCAAACACGGTTACCCAGATTTCCACAAGTGTAACATTTTACATTCTATTTGGAGAAACCAAGTTTCTTCTTTGTATTTCCTGAAATCTCAGCCCTTCCAGTTCTTTGAAGAAATCTCCTTGCCCTTCTTGTTAACATGGCCATTTGCCACCGAATATCCATTTCCTCCAAGTCATCCGGATCAAGTTGATCCATATTTTCATCATTCAATCTTTGAGTATCATCTAACACAACTGAATCATATGCATTAACAAACTGCATGAAAAAGTCTAAATGCTCTTGTGACACCTTCACATTCATTAATTTTGATCTACTACCTGATGTTTTCTCCTTAGTAATTGCAGAAGTAAAACACAATTCTGTTGAATCATCAATAACAGCAGATATTTCACCATCTTTCGTGCTTGATAAAAATGCAACTGAACTAGAGGAAGAAGAAGTAGGAGGAACATTTGATTTCATATATAGACCTGGATTTTGAGTAGAAAACTTGTTTCCAGCCTTTCTTTTCTACATATCTAGATCAAAAGATTGAAGTTTAGAGATTAAAACATCAAGTTCTGTAATCTCTAAACCAGTATTTTCTTTGATGATCATAACGTATGTCTCCCATGAAGATGGTAATGCATCTAAGAGTTTGTCATTTTGCTCCTTCAAAGAAACATCATAATCCAAATTACTAAGCTCACTCAGCAATAAAGTGTATCTAGTCACCAACTCCTCAAAAGTCTCATTGTCTAGACACTTGAAAACTTCAAGTTGTTTCTTTAGTAATGTTCTCTTACTTCTCTTCAATTGTTCACTTCCTTCACATCTCTTTGCTAAAGTATCCCACAATTATTTAGATCTTTTATGTGATTTAAATGATTGAAAAATGTCTTTGGGAAGTGCCATTGTAAGCAAAGCATAGGCTTTCTTTTCTAAATCATACAATTTCTTTTCATCTTTAGTAAGACGAGAAACATTCTTGTACACCCCATTGAGCTGAGGTTTCTTATACCCTTCAGTCAATGGTATCATAAGACTTGGATTAACTATGGATAAAAATGATTCAAACCTGGCACTCCGAGATAAATATTCACTCAATGAAACAAGTTTCGGAGTCTTGGTCATAGTACCTGCCTCATTATCTGATAAAAGAGCAGATAATGAAGATATATTGGCCATTCGAAATTGTTTTGCTGACATTATCAACACTTAGAAAAATTCTGAAACTGATCTGTCGATATTAAGAGTGTCGACAATATTGTATTGTCGATACAAGTAGTATCGATAAGAAAGTGCCAATACTAATAAGTTCGATGAAGGATCTGTCAATATTAATAGTAAAGATGAAAGACTTGTCGATATTATCAATATCGAAGCTCAACAAACCAATAAACGTTTTCTTCAAACTTATCAACCTCGATGATGAAAAATTTAATTCTTAACAATCTTTCAAGTGCAGCAGTCAATCTTCAGTAACAAATCATCATTTGATCATCCAAATTGATCAAAATATCATCAAAAAGTCTTCAAAAATAAGAATCTCCAATAAATTTGTTCAATCAAGATCATAACCAAGCATATATAGCTCTGATACCACTTGTAGGTCCAAATGTAAGATCTAAATGATCTAGTATAATATAATATAATGTGCGGAATCCATCATATCATGTTCGAACAAATGTAAAATAGATTTATATGAAATAGAATCGAACAAACAACAATGAATCAAATCTTTCTTCTTGTATTAATAACCAGAATTAAGTTTGTACAATCAGAGGAAAAATGCAATCTTAAGAAATTGGAATTAAGTCTGGATCAATACTAAGTTCAACTAAACTTAGCTATATATAGACTGTCTTGTCGATACTAGTAATATCTGCAATACTAATGTTGATACAAATAAATTGACACTACCAACTTCGATACTATTAATATCGATATAGATACTATCAATACTAATAGTATCGACAGATTCTATACTTAAACAAAAATCAGAACTAAATAAAACAAAAACTAAACAACCAAAACATTAAATTGAAACACAAAACAAAAACGATAAACATAAATATCTACAATCTTGAATCAGCAGCAATCTTCAGTCTTCAATTTAACAACTGAAACTTGTTGCTATCAGGGTACTAAAACCAAACCGGGGATGGCCGGGAACACCGCGCCCCCGGTTTCGGCTTGGGGAAAAACGGGGTGGGGAAGCCGATTGAGGCCGGCTTGGGGAGAAACCATTCGAACGTTGGAGCATTGACCGTTGGAATATTAAAAAAAATTCAAACTCTATAAATATCACCATTTTTTACATCAAAACTCACACTCTTTATCATTTTCTTCCTTCATTCTACAATCAAATTTTATAAAGTTTATACAAATGTATCCGTTTACGTTTGAGCTTCCACCATTTTGATAGTAAATCGTCAAGTTCTGAAGAAGACGAGATCAATTCACACAACAAAACTTTCAGTTTTTGTCAACCTTTGTGGCCACGAGTTTGGATCCACCGCATCCTCTTAGAGAAGGTATAAACAATTTTTTTAGTATATTTGTTTTTTTTATTATGTTTTTTAAAATATATATGTTACAATATTTTTTAAAAGGTATATATATCGGTACGATCGTATCGAATCATACAAGAGGCTTTTTGATCATTATTTTAGGACTGAATCCAACCCAACATTCACCCCGGATCACACAAGAGATTTATTTTTGCGTATCGTAGGCGACATTGAAATGAATTACCAATACTTTCAAACAACGTTTGATGCAAGAGTTCATCAAAGTTTTACTGCACTTCAAAAGTGCATAGCTTACGGTGACGCTCCAGATGCTCTTGATGAGTATTTACAAATGTCTGAAAGAACGTCGCGTGAAAGCCTCAACCAATTTTGTGACGGTGTTATTTGTTTGTATATAAAAGAATTTCTTCGAAGACCCACTTACAATGATGTTCAGTTGCTATACCAATCGCATTCTGAAAGACACAAATTCCCGAGGATGTTGGGAAGTATAGATTGTACGCAATGGGTTTGGAAGAATTGTCCGATTGAATGGCGCGGACAATACACACGAGGTGATTACAAGGTTCCGACGGTGATGCTTGAAGCGGTGGCATCACAAGACACTTGGTTTTGGCATGCATTCTTTGGACCTCCCGGCTCCAACAATGACCTCAACGTTCTTGATCGTTCGTGTGTTTTCAGCAACATACTTGATGGATCAGCCCCAAAATGCCCGTTTATGGTTAACGGCTTCGAATACAAGCTTGGATATTATCTTGGTGATGGGATTTATCCTAGTTGGGAAACTATAGTGAAATCGTTGCAGCATCCTCCCGAGAATGATTCAAAACATCGTCAATTCAAGAGAGCACAAGAAGCAGCACGGAAGGATGTTGAAAGAGCTTTCGGTGTTTTTAAAGGAAAGTGGAAAATATTGCATCGTCCCGCAAAGAAAATGTATCCACGAAGTTTACGAAAAATTATGTATGCTTGTATCATTCTACACAATATGATTTTAAAATGGATTGGGCAAGCAATATCACCAGAACACATAGAGGTCCCTCCTAGCGATGAACAGCCAGAAGAAGACATTTTTTATCAGGCGATCAAGAACAACTCACGACAACCTTCGAGCCGACCTTATCGAGCATTTGGAGCACTTATCGCAACAATATCACGCCAATAACCCGAATAACTAGTATTTTAAATGTCTTAAATCATTGTTGCTTATTTTTTAGAATCGTTGTGGGTTTTTTTATTTAATGTTAATATCCTTTTAAATTTTAATGTAATTTTATATTTTATTTTTAATGAATGTATTTCAATTTTATTAAAATAAATCATTAAAAAATGTGGGGAAAAGTGGGAAAAAATGGGACGACACCATGCAAAATAGGGAAAAGTGAGGAAAAGTGATATGTCGCTGATATGACAATGGGGAAAAGTGGGACGACTCCCAGTGGCCTTAAGTGGCCTTTTGTTAGAAGCAACAAGACAACTATACCTTAAATCAGATATGATGAATAGACCTGTTCATGCTGTTGCCATAGGTGGCAGTGTTGAAATCTAGAGCCTTTTTGCTGAATATTGTGCTGAGTTTTTGTTGTTTACATATGTGGATGTTCTACTTTGTTGTATTATACTTCTGGCAGAGGTCAAGCTCAGGTATTTTGTCTCCTCAATCTTACCATGACTTATTGATTTTGTTTTCTTTTGGTGTAACCAGATAGAAGAACCAGGTTGAAGCCCCACATTGCATGGGCTCTTTGAATCTTTTTAAGAACAACACTTGATGTAGCAACTACAATATGCATACAATTTTTTTTCTAGATTGATGTTGGTTTGCTCTCATTTCTTTACTCAATATTTTGATTTTATATCAGGTTATATAGTAATTTTAATATAATTTGTAATTGGGTTTGATTCTAGTTCTAGCATTTATGTACAATCGTATATGTTGTAACATCACACAAAATGCAAATTATTTTTGTAATCATAAAATAAACTGATTTATATAGTGTTGGAGTTTACAAAATAGGTATTATTTTTTTATTTTTTTAATCAAAAATGCCACCCAACATTCTAAAAGTTGTTAATTTTTTGTCAACATGAACTTAATTGATCACTATTCTTGAGGTTGACCTCCTAAAACAAGATGTTGTATGAATTGTATTTGTTGGAATTCATTGCAACTTTTCAAAAGGTGGTTTTATACATTTAAATATTTAATCTAATATGAAATGTAAGTTTCTACTTGTATTTAATATTTTTATTGATGCATTATAATTTCCATTTTGCAGATTTTGGATGTGAAAAAAGGGATTGATAAATGGGGTTTTGAGATAATCAAATGGAAAAATACATTTTATACATGTTATGGTAAATTTATTTCCGCACAGTCAAGTTTAGTTACTGCCTGCTATACAAGAGATACAAATTATGATAGCATTTAAATTTTAATATCTTCTATATATAAATTATTAATATGAATTTCTTACATTAATAATTTTTTAAATATAATTTCTTTAATTGAATACAACAATCTTCTATAATTTTTAAAAAAATATTTTGTGAATTTGGTTTACTAAAATTTCTAAATTCAAATTCAGTTTCTTTAAATTTATAAATCACATAAGATTACAATTAAAAAAAAGTTACTTATAATTTTATGACTTATTTTTAAAAAAAAAAGAACATTTCAATTAATAGAAAGATAATGTATCTTATATTCAATTGTAATTTGTAATATTACAATTAATTAACAATTAATTAATAGGGTATAAAACTAACTTTAAATAATTAATGCAGTAAAGGATTTTATTTTTAAAGAACAAACATTTCCAATTGCAAATTAAAAAAAAAACAATTTCCACCCAAAACCATCATTTTTTTCTAACAAAAATCTGTTACTTTTGTCCCTCATTTTTTCTAAACAGTTTTATCATTAATTTTTGCCATAATTGTGTTTATTTATTCAATTATTATATTTATCAGTCACTCAACTAAAACTATTTAAACTAGCTAATAGGGTTAGTGTCTTAAGAATAAACAATTTCTCTACAAAACTGCATTTTGGGAAAGATCAAGGTTAGATTATATATTGTCTATTTTTTTTTTATCTTTACTCATTTCTTCATATTCGTATTTGATTATATCTACTAACATTATCATAATTGCATTCACAACTAAAATAGACTTAAACAGTATAACAATGCTGAATGATGTGGATGTTGCATCTTATAACAACATCATCAAAGTGCGTATAATAAGTATGTGGAAACAACCCAGTAAAACCAATGCAAACGACACCTACTCTATTGAGATGATTGTTGTTGATGAACAGGTTATTCATACTCAACTAAATCACTTAATTTTCTATATACAAATTTAATTGATTTTATTTTTAGTTTTAAAATGTTTACATTTCAATATTTAAGTGGTTATTTTCAATTCATTTCAGGGTACAAGAATGCATGCTAGTTGCTTGAGTAAATTTTTTAGCCTTTTTGAAAAAACTTCACTCATGGATGGTGCTTAATAATTAAATCTTCGACTTTTGGTTCAAACACTGCTGCATTTAAGTATGTTGACAATAGGCACAAAATTTGTTTTTACTACAACACCAAAATCACACAATCTGATGATTTGTTTGCATCCCTTTATGGATTTTCCTTTACTGGTTGTAAATCCATTCTGGATAAAACTGCTAGAGAGAATGTGTCAATTGGTATGGTTATAGTAATTTATTTAAAAATATATGTTAATATAAATCTTATATGCTGACAATCTATAATCAAGTTAAATATAGTTAAAATGATTTCTAAAATGCTTTTATAGATGTGATTGGATTTGTTGTATGGTGTTTTGATCGGGTTAAGAAGGCTGGTGACAATAACTATTACAGGCAATCTATGGAACTCAAAGACTTGGGTTTTGTCTTTACAATCGATTAAAAAATTTTTATGCATGTTAGCAGAATTATTGATTATTAAAAATTGTAGATATTTTTATAGGAGCCATTGTATCTGTGATACTCTTTGGGATGAGTGTGAAAAATTTTTTCAGATTCTCTCTCAAAACATCCTGATGTGACAACAGTTGTTATCGTTCTTCAGTTTGGGAGATTGAAATGGTTTGGAGGCACACGAATTAACTTACTTATGTCACAGTTTAACTTTGTTTTCTTCTTTTATATTCTATTTTTTTAACTCAATTGTGTCTTATATTTTTTTTCTTATATTTTTAGTTAAGTCTTATATTTCTAATGCATTCAACAATGTTACAAGGCTTTTCATCAATGATGATGTCAATGAGATCAACTCATTTAAGCAAAGGTATGATCATTTATTTTTTAAACAAATATATTACTACATATACATCTTATATATACATAGTTTTATTTTGATTAAATATGTGATTTATTAGATCTTTGAATATAAATAAATCTTTTCCTACAACTGCTTACTTGAAAGGCACGAAAAACAAACATCTTCAAGTTCTCGTCGTACAACTTCTTCATTGATCTACTCATTTCATGATGAGTTTTTGGTCAACAATGATTTCCGCAAGGTTGTTGAACTCCTCGAGATTATGGAGGTAGGTCAAAATGTTTTCTATGAGCTTTTTATAAAAAGTTGATGTGTATTTAATTTATATACATATTTTACATGTCAAGTCAGTGATAATTGTGGCAACAATCATCCATGTTGACCCACACATAGAATGTTATTATGATGCATGCATTAAATGTAACAAGAAGGTTAACAAAGAGGTCATTAGATATGAAAGAAGAAGCTTCAGATGACTTTGAGGGAAAAAAAGTCCTTACATGTAAAACTCTGAAATGTGTAGGAGAAGCCGTATATGCAACACAAAGGTCTTAAATATATATATATATATACATATATATATTCACCTTCATATATAACATTATTTTTAAAAAATTATGGTTAAACCTTTTTTAAGTATGTTCATTATTAGTATTATTAAATTTTAAATTAGGTTACGCTTCCTATTCAAGTTCAAGATCCCACTGGAATCACATCTCTTACCATATTTGATGGTGAAGCTAGACGAATTTTCAAGAAAATAGCAAAAGAAGTTTTAGAAAAGTATTTGGAGGTATGTTGTACTTTAATAATTCTAATCCAATTATACATTTTCATTTATTTTCCAATTTTCTAATGTGCATAATTCATGAACTACCTTCTAACAGGGAGGTTATAACAAATCCTTGCCGGATGAATTTTATGATTTGGTGGACAAGAAGTATGGATTTAAGATTGACATCACTAATTATAATGTAATGAACAAATGCCAAATTTTCACCATTTCTAAAATAACTAATGATTCATCGATTATTGGGGAGTTGGAAAAGAATTTCAATCTTGGAGGGGTAACAAACTACCAACTTTCTTTTATATTAACCAATTTAACGTATCATATATAGTATATAATTTATCATAGATTATTTTTGTCTAACATATTTGGTTTTACTTTTTTTATAGTTTGCAAACTTTGCTTCATTTAATGTCATGTCTACTGATTTACGATCACAAGAGATGGTAAATTTCTTTCTTTTTATACATAAATAGTATAAATATTTAAAATTTACACATTCACATTTTTATTCAAACAAATAAATAATTAAGAAAATATCATTCTCTTTTACCATGATGTTTCTTGCACTACCGATAACGTAACACCAATGTCCGAACTTGAAAAGCAAACTGTCAAATGTCTTCATTCCAATGAAAGTGATGCCATATTCAAAGCTGATAAAGTCGAGCTTAAGCGCATTCTTAATGAGGTTTATGATGCTATGAACTAGTAAGTTACTCATCTACAAAAGCACGCCAAAGTTCCAGTTCAAGTGGTAAAGAAGACAACAAGTTTAAGCTTTTTGACTCCTAAGTTAGAAAATGATAACTCTATCAGTCTTAGTTTAAATTTAATGCTAACTTCCTAAATGGTGGTAGTTTTTCATTTCTAACTTGTACTTTGTTTCATTGTAGTTGGTCTTCAAAGGAAACCGTTATCTGACTTTTCCAACGGTACGAACATAAAATATTTAACAAATTTCGGGTAAACTAGGAAATCATAATTAAAATACTTACATTTGTTAATTTTTATTTCAGATTCAAATGAAAACACGATAAAACAAATGCTAAAGAGATGGAAAATTAAGGAAACAATATTTAAATAGCAAAACATCAAAGCATGTCTCTACGCTATCAAATATTCAATGTTCAACATCTATGTGTCCTTTGAATATCATACAAACCTCAAATTCTAAGTTTATTTTTATAATAGGGGATTATTCATAAATTTATTTTATTGTATTCTTAAAAAGTCTTTCAATTTAATATATTTCAAATATTTCTTTATTATTTTTTGTTGCATTTATATTTTTTTATATTTGCTAACCTTTCAAACCTGATAAAATAATCTTTACATAACAATGAATTGAACCAACTTTTCACATAATTAAATGTTTCATTATCACATACCTTTCAAATTTCAAACATAAAACAATCTATTAGTTTTTACAATGTCTACTACTATACTTTCGTACCTAATTCTAACTGTGTTATACAACTTTAATGCCAGTTTTCGATTTATCTATTTCTAATTTGTACTTTAATTATTTATAGTTGGTCTGCAAAGATTACCATTAGTAGATGTTTCCAATTGTAAGAATGAATAATATTTTGACGAAAGCATGACTTTATTTAAATCATGATTTCAATACTTACATTTGCTATGTTTTTTTTATAGTTATAAATACAAACATCTATAAAAGTAATGCTAAAGAGATGTGAAATTTAAGGAAACAATATTTAGAGAGCAAAAAATCAAAGCATGTCTCTACACTATCAAATATTCAATCTTCAACATCTGTGCAACCTCCGAATATCATGTATGCCTCAAATTGTAAGCTTTTTCGTAATAAGCATCTATTATTAATTTTAGTTTTAACTTTTTAGTTTACCTTAGATTTAATCTATTTCAATTAGTGTAACATTTTATGTTTTGTAGTGGGTCCATATTACTTTCTGTTATTTAAAATTTATGAGGGTATACAATTTGTTACAAAATACTTAGCATGTCATATAAATGAGTTTACAAGAACTATATAAAACTCAATCATTTTCGTACATACATATATATATATATATATTAAAACAATACTTTTAATTATTTACCTTATATGCGTCTCTGTAATGGTTTATAGCTTTAAATATGAACTTGGTATATACGTGCGCTTAAGAGAGGTGAAGATTAAGAAAACAATATTTGCATGATAAAAAAATCCATGTCTACGGAACTCAATGGTAAGTGTTTTTATTAATATGTTATTCTAACGACAAATTAATCTTTTTTTTCAAATTTAACATTTTATCCTAAATTAAGCGTGGCCAATTCTACGAAGAGGTCGACGTCTCTTGATAATTTTAGACATCAAATATCAACAAAATTATCACACATCACTAATGGTACGTTTTTATAAAATACTTTTTAATGTCAATAAAAAAAAGAAATACATGTTTAATATATTTTTTTTCTTTTATTTCTAACCATTTTTATTCTCATTTATTGCATATGTAAATATAAACACCTTTGATAACAACAACACGTCAATTGCATCGAACAATTCCCAAAGAGATAGGTTAACAACTGAATAAGCAGTTAGTCGCGCATAATTGAATAATAACATGTACGCAAGTATATCAAAAGGTACCCATTAGTTTTGAATAATAAACTCTCCTCTCCTTGAGAATTGTACCCGAGTAATATCTGAGCATGACCCTTCATCTGGTGTCACTTGAAAATCACCCCAATGAGGCTTGAGACGCAGCTTGAACCTGCGTCTCAAATGAAACTTGGTTCTCACCTTACCGTTGAACCACTTTCATGGACAATAACGTGCTATGTAGATAATTATAAACCAATAATAACCAACTAAAACTCTATATTTAGTGATATATTTTTTTTAAAAACAATAAATCATATAAAAGTTATTTGTTTTAAAAAAATTCTAGAAATTTATTTTAAAAACATACAGACTCCTTTTGATTTTCTAGGCAAGAAAAGCTAGAAGAGTAGGTGTAAAGTGGCCATGTACTGTAATGATTTTAAAAACATTTATGATTCCCCCGTTGGGATAACAACCTCTTCGATTAGAGAGGAAATTAGGAGGAGATGTCACGTGGATTATATTCAAACTAGGAAGTGTAGGCTGGCCGGCTGGATTGGAGGAAATCTTTTCACCTCCATTATTTAATGTTGAATTCTTTGTTTTACATTTATAACATCATTTTAATTAAAACAACAATTATTTTTATACATTAAATAATTTTGTAGAGTACTTGGACCATGGTGATCAAAGTGTTGCATGTCAAATGTGTAATGCAAAATTATGGTCAAATGAAGTAGTTAAAGGGGCTAAACCAATGCATAAATCGAGTTACTCTCTGTGTTGTGGTTACGGCAAAATTCACCTTCCAAACTATAAAGAAGCGCCATTAAACTTTCAAAACTTTTTCGTTCTCAAGATTCCAAAAGCAAGTTCTTTATCAAGAACATCCATGGGTGGCAAGATTGATAGATCTATCAATAGAGGCAAAACACCATCCATATTCAGATTGAATGGTCAAAATTACCATTGTATGGGAAGCGTTCTTCCTTCAAATGGTTCAAAACCAATATTCTCTCAACTCTACATATATGATACTCAGAATTAACTTTCAAATAGACAAAATGCTCTTTGGTATGTGTTCATATTTTATGTTAATCTCTCATCTATTTTTTTAATATTTCTTTAAAGTCTAATAATATATAATCTTATATGTATTTTGTTTTATTTTATAGTGAATCAAATAATGAATCTACATCAACTTCAAAAATGCTTGATCTTCAAATTATTCAAGAATTTACGTTTATGTTAGATTCAGAAAACGAGCTGGTTAAAACCTACAAGTAAGAGATTGTTTTCATGATAGTCCTTATGTTGACTTAAAACTAAGGTTCATTGGAAAAAAGGCATAGATATGGATGTACATATAACATACCTACTGCTTCAGAAGTTGCTGCTTTAATTGTTGGAGACATTTCTGATTCAATGGAAAGCTGAGATATAATTGAAAAGAAAAATTCAGGAATTTTACATTGTATAAGTGGAATTGCATCCTTCATATCTCACTCTTCAATATCCATTGTTATTTCCTTACGATGACGACGATTATAGAGTTGACATCCCCCATAGAGATGTAATTGGTTCTACAAATAGTAAACGACCTAACTGTACAATGAGGGAATTCTTTGCCTATAGAATTCAAGATAGAGCTAATAGTTTTTCCTTGATCTTAAATGCAAGAAGGATTTATCAACAGTTCTTAGTTTGTGCATATACAATGATTGAAAGTGAGAGATTGTACTTCATACGCAACCAAAAAAATTTCTGAGATGTGAATCGTATGAGAATCTTCGTAGTGTACATAATAATGGAAATACAAACATCTCTAACATTGGCCAGCGTGTGATATTTCCTTCTTCTTTTATAGGTGGTGCATGATACATGATGCAAAACTATTTAGATGCCATTTCTCTCTGTAAGAGGTATGGATATCTGGATTTTTCATAACAATAGCATGTAATCCAAAATGGCCAGAGGTTAAAAGATTTTTTAAGGATACCAAAATTGCACCGGAGGATAGGCCTGATATATTATGCAAACTTTTTAAAATCAAGTTGGATTCCATTGTTAAAGATCTAAAGGATAATGCACTATTGGGTCAAGTGCAAGCAGGAATGTTATTTTTTAGATTTATTATTTTTTTAGAACTATTATAAGCTAATCATAATGTTATTTTTTTTTTTAATCTATGTAGTTGTCTATACTGTCAAGTTTTAGTAACGTGGATTTCCACATGCTCATGTGTGTTTGTTTATGCAATCTGACCATAAGCTTCCAACAGTTGAAATATTGATCCAATTATTTCAGTTGAAATTCCAAATCCAATGAAGATGCAGAATTGTATTCACTTGTAAAGGAGATCATGATTCATGGACCTTGTGGTAACTATAACAACAATTGTCCATGCATGATTGATAATAAGTGCTCAAAAAAATATCCAAAGAGATTTTGTGATAATAGTTCTCTTGATCAAGATGATTTTCCAATTTATAGAAGAAGAGATAATGGGTTGTTTGTTGAAAAGTCTGGAGTGAAATTAGACAACAGAAGTGTTGTTCCATATAACATGTTGCTTTTGAAAAGGTATCAAGCTCATATTAATGTTGAGTGGTGCAATCAAGCTGGATGAATAAAATACTTGTTTAAATATATTAGCAATGGTCCTGATAGAGCTACTCTTTTACTTGAACAAAGTAACAGAGAAGATTTTAATAATGATGTTGTTGATGAGATAAAAGAATATTACGATTGCAGATACCTATCTACATGTGAAGCAACATGGTGTATATTCTCATATGATGTTCATTATAGATCTCCTTCTATTATGAGGCTTCTTTTTCATCTTCTTGGACAACATGTGGTATATGGTGCAGATAATGATATTGACAATGTCCTTACAAAAGAATTTGTTTCTTCTTCAATGTTTTTGTTGTGGATGAATTGTAATGCAGCTGATGATGATGCGCGAAAACTCACTTATGTGGATTCCCTACATAATTTGTTTCGAAAGCTCAAGAGCGAAAATGGAAACCAAAGAAAAAAGGCTTCTCAATAGGTAGAATTCATTCAGTTTCACCTTCTCTTCATGAAAGCCTTTTTTTAAGAATACTATTAAACAAAGTAAGAGGTCGTCCATCATTCGAAGAAATTCGCACAATGAATGGACATATATGTCCATCTTTTAGAGAAGCATGTTATAAACTTGGACTTTTAGATGATGAGACACAATAGATTAAAGCAATCGAAGAAGCAAGTAATTCTGGTTCCAAATACTTTTTACGAAATTTATTAGTCACGATGCTTGTACAAGAAGCTCTCTCTAGACCAGATTTTGTATGGAAAAATACATGGCAATTCTTATCCGATGGTATTCTTCACAAACAAAAAATTCTTTTGAAGTATCCAGGTATAATAATTTTTTCACTAAAATAATATATAATCTTATTAACTTACATATAATTTCATTATAACTTCTCTGAATAATACACTTTGTAATAACTAACATCATTGTTTGAATTTTTATAATTTATATCATTATGTAAACTTTAGCTTTATTTTTTTATATGCTATAGGTTTATCATTAATAGACGACCAAATAAAGAATCTCACTTTGTTTGAAATAGAAAATCTTTTGGTTCGTAACAATTCCAGCCTTCCAAATTTTCCAACAATGCCTTACCCTGAAGAAGAGTGCATACATATCATCTTCAAACAGTTGTCTATGTGACACCTCGCATTTCCAGGCCAGCATTAATTTTATTTTAATAATAATGTGTATTATTATTTCATACGTGGCACTAGAATAATTAATATTCAGTGTGACACGTGCTAAACAGACAAAACGCACTGATAATTCAAAGAATTATCGCACAACACTTGCACGCATCTTGAATAACGAACGTTGGTGAACGGATCAAACCGCAGCACACTATCACTGCACTTAGGTTCGGGGGAACCTAAATTAGTTAAAAAATGTCTAAATGTCGAGAAACGAGGATTGTATTCGAGAAATACGCTAAAATCGCTTCGAAACAACAAAATTGGGCTTATTGGGCTCAACTGGGACCCATCGCGGTACGCGATGGGCACCCGAATGGACCATCGCGGTACGCGATGCACGGGCGGGAGAATTTGAATTCTCCGAAAATCGTCGCGGTACGCGACGACCGATCATCTTCCCTCTTCGCGATACGCAGCGTGTTTCGGGAACCGAATGATTACTTTAATCATCGCGCTACGCGAAGAAGCTTTTTACCAGACGTCGTGGTACGTGCCGACCCTACACACGCAAAATCTTTATTTAACCAAGAAGAGATCATTTCTGTCGAACCTACTTGATTTCTCTCGACTGGAACTCGTCTTCCTCGACCATTATCACTCTGCAAACATCATTGAAGCCATCTAGAGCTGTTGGGAGGCCATTTGGAAGACCCTAGAAGGATTTGGGTGTCACACCCCAACCGACGGCGGAATACGTCGGGGCGCGAGTTAGATTGTTCATTACTCATGGTGCTATGTGTAAGTTTCGATAATTAAACAATTGTATTTAAATAATTCAATCATAAACTCATTCAAAATAACCAATCATTCAATTACATAGTTCAAAACCAAAATACATAATTGAAATAGTCTAACATTATTTTAAAATTCAAATCTAGGTCTACTAACATAAACCTATCTTATGTCTTCCTTGATAGCATCCATCTAACCTGTTACATATGCAAAATAAAGATTTTTGTCAACTATATGAATAGTTGGTGAGTAACCCATACAGTTTATATAGTTTACTTAGAAAATGATGCAATTCAATTAGACTATAAGTTTAAACTCTAGCATGTAAATCCTACTAGTTTGCAATTAAGTATATAGAATATCTCGTCTCCAAACTCGTATCAATACTTAGCTAAAAAGCTTAGTATATCTACAAGTCTGCCATAGTTTATATCGTCTCCAAACTCGTTCAAATACAAAGCACAAGGCTAAGTATTTTCACAAGTCTGCCCATAGTTTTACTTTTCGCCCTTTTTGCACATTTGACCGAAGTCAAAGCGAAGGTGGTATCTAACACACCTTAGGCTACTCGGTATAGAATATCATAGAATAACATAGAATCACAAAGCAAATAGAATCACATAACATGAATTCAAACCACATAGACTAAAAGCATTGCATCTATAGAATTTGACTCTAGAATAACTTAGTTTTTGAATACTAGCATATGTAACATCCCAAAAGTACAAAAATGTAAAAAGGGAGTATAGAATTACTCACATGATGTCCTATCTTGTCTTTTGAATCGTTGCCTAGGATTTATAAAGTTGTGTTTGCACACCTTAACCTAAAGGCAATACAATTTCTTAGTCTATATACTTAAAGTTCAAGTTTTCGGCATCCTAGCTTCTATGGCATCCTATGGAAGTCCTAATTGATATGTCTAAGTTTGAATGGTTTTCATTTAGGAATATTTATTTATTTATCAATTAAATAAATAAATATCTTAATTGATTTTGAATGATTATTTATTTATTTGACTTTGAATAATCAAATAAATAAATATCCCAATTGATTTTCAATAACCTAATTTGAATATCACATGATTGACCTAATTTCCAACCTTTTGTTCCATTGTTTATTGTTTAAGGATTTTTAGTTTAAAAATCATTTTATAAAATTTAAATGATTTGAATTCAACCCTTGTCTTAAAAATCATATACTTGTTTCAAAGTCATAAATAAATAAATTTTAATTTTTACAAACCTTTAGCCTTTTTATTTAAATGTTAAATTGATTTATGAAAAAAATAATAATAATTTCTTGTCTCTGCTTGTAAAATTTTGTTTTTAAAATAATATTGTTTTATTTTGTCTAATAGCTTAAAATAGTTTCTTAGTTTTAAATAAATTTTATCTTTTGAAGACAACAAATTTTAAATAATTAATTTGTTTGAAAATAACATCTCATAAATCGTTTATAATAGAAGACTAGTTAAAAAAAAATAATAAAAATCTACACATGTGTGTATTCTATAAATCATTTTATAATTACAAATAATAAAAGAAAGAATTCTTTTAATAAACTTAATAAAATACGCACATACATGTATTTTATAAAATTAGTTTAGTATTAAAAATTATAGTTTTAAGTTTATAAATTATTAAGTATAAACACTAGTTTATATAGAAAACAAATTAAAAGAAATTTCTGAAATACTTTATTCATTTTCAGATTATTAATTAGGATTTTTAGAATAAAAATAATAGGTTGGAAACGGTCCAAAACCCTAAAACCGGTTTAGATGTCGGCAGTGGGGTTCGAACCTGCGTCTGGCCTCCCCAGCACCGGCGTCTTAACCGCTGGGCTGGGAGGCATTTCATTGACTCTGTTTGAATCGGAATAGACTAAAACAGAAGCTTCGATTGGTCCCTATTCCCATATGAGCCCTAGATTTTGGTTAGTCCAAATTCGATTGATTCTGAAATCATGCGAATTCAAAACATTGGGGCTTTTGATTCTCTCCTAAAACCGAGTAGGATGATGATAGAACTTACTTGGAACGATTTCGATTCGATGGAGTTCGAGTGGGATGAAACTTTCGGCCGATCTTAGCTTTGATTCCGAGTTCCAAGTGTTTGTGAAGCGATTTGAGATGTCCAGAAGATTTCGTGGAGACCAGAGCAAGGTTTAAGGTGTAATTGTTTTGGCTTTTATAGCGATTACATCCGAGTTCTATTTTGGGTTCTTTGTTCGGTTTTATGAGGATCAAATCCTCATGATTTCGTGTTGATTTCGTTTAATTGACGCTTTGATACGAATCTTGTGTGCAAATCCTTTACGAATCTGTTCCTATTTTGATTAGAAACCGCGTGATGAGCTGGAAAGAGCTCACGGGTCGCGAAATGGGTTGGCGGGTCGGGTGGTTTGGGTCTGGGCGAAGAAGGAAAGAAGGGTGTTGGGATAATTACTGTTTTGGCCCCTTGACTTTCATGTTTCTTTCAAATCCAATTCTAATTCCTTTACACTCACAATAAAGTTTATAAAACTTTCAATTTCAGCCCCTAAAAGTTTATAAAATCATCTTTAAGAGTTTAATCAATAAATTTTGTAAATCTAAAAAAAAATATTTAATAAACTTTTTATTTGATATTTATATTAAATCATTTTTAAGAGTACCTAATTATTTATTTTATCTATCTTATTTTTATTTATAAATGTATTATTATTATTAACTTGTTTAATCTTACTGTTATTATTTTTATACTTTGAATTATATAAATTTTATAAGTATGTACATACACATATATATTTTATAATGATTTCTACTAAATTGTTTTTAATATTTTACGAATATATACAAAACATGTCAATGTTTCAACGAAAGCCCATGACTTTATTTTATTAAAATTCAAGCACGATTACAATTAATAAAAGGCTCGGGGATTACAGTCTCCCCTACTTTAGGAGATTTCGTCCTGAAATTAACTAAGCAACTGAATCGAATAACTGAGGGTACTTGGTCTTCATTTGATCCTCGCGCTCCCAAGTAAGTTCTGGGCCACGCTTAGACTCCCATTTAACCAGTACGATAGGAATACGCTTGTTCTTGAGCTTTTTGACTTCCCGATCAACAATCTTCACAGGTTTCTCAATAAAGTGCATAGATTCATCAATGCGAACTTCATCAAGAGGAATGTGCAGATTTTCATCGGCTAGACACTTCTTTAAGTTCGAGACATGGAATGTTGGATGCAGTTGGATAGTTCTTGAGGTAACTCAAGTCGGTAAGCCACTTTACCAATTCTTTCTAAAACTTTGAAAGGACCTACGTAACGAGGAGCTAACTTGCCTTTCTTGCCAAACCGAACAATTCCTTTCCAAGGAGACACCTTTAGAAGGACTAAATCGTTGACTTGAAATTCTAACGGCTTTCGCCGTTTGTCGGCATAGCTCTTTTGCCGGCTACGAGCAGTTGTCAGATTTTCACGAATACAAAGGATCTTGTTGGTTGTTTCTTGAACCAGTTCAGGTCCAGTGATTTGAGCTTCACCTAGCGCATTCCAACAAACCGGTGATCGACATTTGCGCCCATAGAGCGCCTCGAAAGGTGCCATGTCAATGCTCGAATGGTAGCTATTGTTATATGAGAACTCGATCAATGGCAAGTAGTTATCCCAATTACCACCAAAGTCAATCACACAACATCGCAACATATCTTCAAGTGTTTGAATGGTCCTCTAGGATTGTCCATCAGTTTGAGGATGGTAGGCGGTGCTAAGATTCAATTGAGTACCGAGAGCTGATTGTAACGATTTCCATAAATGAGCTATGAAACGACCATCACGGTCAGAGATGATGTTTAGTGGAACGCCATGCCTACAAACAATCTCGTTGATGTAGATACGAGCCAATTCCTCCACACGATAAGTTTCACGAATCGGAAGAAAGTGAGCGGCCTTTGTCAAACGGTCAACAATCACCCAAATGCTGTCATAACCCCGAGAAGTTCGTGGGAGTTTAGTTATGAAATCCATAGCAATACCCTCCCATTTCCAAACGGGAATTTCAGGCTGTTCAAGCAATCCTGACGGTCTTTGATGTTCGGCTTTCACTTTCGAGCATGTAAGGCACTTAGACACGAAAAGAATAACATCGTTCTTCATTCCCGGCCACCAGTACTAAACCCGCAGGTCTTTGTACATTTTGTCGGCACCAGGATGAATAGAATACCGAGACTTATGAGCTTCATTCAAAATGAGTTCTCGTAGCTGATTTCGATTTGGAATCCATAAACGGTTTTGAAAGTGAAGCAAACCGTTTGTTTTGGACTCGAGTTGCAGTTCAACATTACTAGGCATTTCTTCAGGTAACTTGCCTTCCGAGACCGTTCTTTGTTGAGCTTCAAGAATACGGTTTTGAAGATCGGATGAAGTTTGAATACTTTGAAGAACAATGGACTTGGCTTGATTTTTTCGACTGAGAGCATCGGCTACTACGTTTGCTTTACCGGGATGGTAACGAATCTCGCAATCCTAGTCGTTGAGTAGTTCCACCCAACGCCTTTGTCTCATATTGAGCTCTTTTTTATTCAGAATATGTTGAAGGCTTTTGTGGTCCGTGAACACCACACACTTCGTACCATAAAGGTAGTGCCTCCAGATTTTTAAAGCGAATACCACCGCACCAAGTTCAAGGTCATGAGTCGTATAATTCTTCTCATGAACCTTTAGTTGCCTTGAAGCGTATGCAATCACCTTGCCACGTTGCATAAGAACACATCCAAGACCTTGATTCGAGGCATCACAATAAACCACGAAGTCATCGTTTCCGTCGGGTAACGTGAGAACAGGAGCGTTGCAAAGCTTTTGTTTAAGAGTTTGAAAGGCGTTCTCCTGAGCATCTTCCCACTTGTATGGTTTGCCTTTATGAGTCAAGGCAGTAAGCGGTAATGCAATCTTAGTGAAATTGGAGATGAACCGACGGTAATAACCTGTCAGTTACAAGGTCATTTGATTAGATGATAAAAATGAAATAACCTTAAATAAATTCTAAGAGTTTAAGATTTGACCTGCTAGGCCAAGGAATGATCGAATCTCGGTTGGTGTTGTTGGAGTCTTCCAACTTTTCATCGTCTCGATCTTGGCAGGATCAACATGGATTCCATCCTCATTCATAATGTGTCCCAAAAACTGAACTTCTTTAAGCCAAAATTCACATTTCGAGAACTTGGCATAAAGTTGCTCCTTTTTCAGGAGTTCAAGGATTAAACGAAGACGGTTCTCATGTTCCGATTTTGACTTTGAATAAATCAGAATGTCGTCGATGAATACGATTACGAACTTGTCAAGATACGGTTTACAAACGTGATTCATCAAGTCCATGAAAACCGCAGGTGCGTTTGTCAAACCAAAAGGCATAACCAAAAACTCGTAATGCCCGTATCTTGTACGAAAAGCTGTCTTTGGCACATCTTCCTCAAAAACTCGAAGTTGATGATAACCCGAACGAAGATCGACTTTAGAGAAACACTTTGCGCCTTGTAATTGATCAAAAAGATCGTCAATCCTTGGTAATGGGTATCGATTTTTAATCGTAAGTTTGTTAAGCTCACGATAATCGATGCACATACGAAAAGAGCCGTCTTTCTTCTTCACAAACAAGACCGGTGCACCCCATGGAGATGAACTAGGGCGAATTAAACCCTTGTCAGAAAGTTCTTGTAATTGGCTTGCGAGTTATTGTAATTCAGTAGGTGCGAGTCGATAAGGAGCTTTCGATACAGGCATCGCTCCAGGAACGAGATCAATACGCAATTCGACTTATCGATTTGGAGGTAGACCGTTGATATCCTCGGGAAATTCACGAACAACAGGAATGTCTTCGAGCTTTTTCTCATCGGTTTTGGTTTCCACAATGTGAGCCAAGAAGGCCACGTACTTCTTTCTTAAGTACTTTTGAGCTTGCAAACATGACATGAGTCGAAGTCCCTTCGAGGTTTTCTCCCCATATACTAGTAGCTCTTGACCTTCTTTGATCGGGATTCGAATATACTTCTCGTGACAAACTATTTCAGCATGATGTTTTGACAACCAGTCCATACCAACTATGAGGTCAAAACTTCCCAATTGCATTGGGATAAGGTCAATAGAGAAGTCATGAGAATTAAGGTTCAAAGTGCAATTAGGTATAAAAGAGTCAAGCTTAATGGTCTTTCCATTGGCCACTTCAACACTAAAAGGTTCATTCATCTTAGTTCTAGGCATAGCAAGTAGGGGTTCAAAGTCTAATGATACAAAACTCCTATCGGCACCCGTATCAAACAATATAGATGAATAAAGTACATTTACGAGAAACGTACCGTTCACCACATCGTTGTTGTTTTGAGCTTGATTGGCATTGACATTGAAAGCACGACCCCTTGCACCTTGATTGACTTGGTTGTTCGGGGCCATTAATGCATTGTTGTTGTTGGTTTGAATAGGACAAGTGTTAGCAAAATGATTAGGGTTCCCACAGTTGTAGCATGCTTTGGCCTTAGGAGCAGTGATGAAGTTCATATTAGCTTGAGGAGCTTGAACCTTTGGCACACGACAATGAAGAGCAAAATGACCGAGTCGATTGCAAGTGGTGCACAAACGACATGGAGCAGCAGCAGGATGATGAAAGTTACACCTTGTGCACAAAGGATGAGGGCCTGTGTAGACCTTTTTGTTGTCTTGAGTGTTAGGATTGACCACGACCATTTGGCGAATAGGGTTGGCATGGGTCACAACATAGTTCGTGTGATTGGCCTTTCTTTTGTGATTCTTTTTGGAGTTGGAATTTGAACCAGTCTTTGGCTCCTCTTTTGGACCTTCTTTCGAACCCTTTGCTGGTTCCTTGTCTTTCTTTGACCCCTTTCTAGTTAAGGTCCCATCTTTTACATGGTTGTCAGTGAGGGTCGCCGCCATATGAATGGCATCAGCTAGGGTAGGAGGTTTACTACTATAGACCGAGTCTCGAATCTGCATTGGCAGACCACCAATGTACTTTTCGATCCCCCTATCAGGAGGGGTCACCATGTGAGGACACAAAAGGCTCGGTTCATGAAAACGAATGTTATAGGCCATGTTTTCTCCACTATCCTGTTTAAGATCCCAAAACTCGAACTCGAGCTTTTTGACCTCATTGCGAGGGCAAAACTCCCGGGTCATAAGTTCCTTAAGCTTGGTCCTGGTCAATTCAGCAGCAGTATTCTCACCCAAAGACCTTTTCTCGTTATTCCACCAAGTAAGGGCTCGTTTTTTAAGAGTCCCAGTAGCATAATGAACCTTCAGATTGGCCGGGCAGTCAGAGTTCAGAAAAGTACTTTCAATTCCCTCGAACCATTGGAGCAGTCCAGTAGCTCCATCCGACCCATTGTACTTGGGTGGATTGCAGGAATTGAAGTGCTTGAATGAGCACTTGGGTTGGTTTTCAGTTTCAGGTTTCGGGTTCGTTGGGTTAACATTCAATCGTTGGTGCAGTTGCACAACCATGTTAGGTAACACGGCTTCCATTTGACCAGCGATCATTGCCGCCACGCGACGTTCAGCAGCGCGTTGTCTACGAGCCATTCTAGAATAACAAAGGATAGGAATTGATTAGGAGTTGAATATGAATAGATTGAATAAAATAGATAGCATTTGTGACATTTGTATTATCTTAGATATAGCAATAATTAATTATTACCATTCATAGATAATATGCCATTGAATATAAAAATATACAAACAAATCAATTGACTTTATTTAAAACATAAGGAATGGTATTTACAATACCGTGTGACATATTAGAATTAATTGGTTTGTAAGATGTTTGGTGCGATATGCTTTGGCCTATAGGTGGTCATACTCTCATTGGAAGTCCCCAGGAAAGCTAGACTGGTCCCACAGTACCTCGGGGATTTATACGAATAGCTTTCCTAGACAGGAATTCCAACTACCGGTACTACACCCTTCCAGTTACTACATATCCACCTCACAAACCTAATTCTAACGGATCTTAAAATCAATATTGGAATGTCCTAAAAATAACTTCTCTAAGGACTATTAGGCATTAAGCCTAATGAGTTTGAATCTTATCAACTATCGATCGTTTGCGCGTACGTGAGTTTAGAAAGGATTTAACTTAAAGCAAAGTTCTAAGGCAATTGCTTAAGCTAAGTAAATCCCAAAATAATAAGCAATCTTAGTCTAAGGCATTCTTAGCTAGGTTTAGGAAAAGGCATATTAACAACTATGGCTTTCCTCTATGGTATTTAACAACTAAGGCTTTCCTCTATGGTAACAGTTTAATATAAATAACACATAATAATAAGAAATCATAGCGTAACAATTATGATATAGCACATAGCACATAACAAGTAATAAACAAGTAGCAATATGAGACAACTCATATTTGGGTTAGCTTAGTTATAGTCTAGGCCACCATTTCTAATAACCTAAATCCTTATAACCATGGCTCTGATACCAATCTGTCACACCCCAACCGACGGCGGAATACGTCGGGGCGCGAGTTAGATTGTTCATTACTCATGGTGCTATGTGTAAGTTTCGATAATTAAACAATTGTATTTAAATAATTCAATCATTAACTCATTCAAAATAACCAATCATTCAATTACATAGTTCAAAACCAAAATACATAATTGAAATAGTCTAACATTATTTTAAAATTCAAATCTAGGTCTACTAACATAAACCTATCTTATGTCTTCCTTGATAGCATCCATCTAACCTGTTACATATGCAAAATAAAGATTTTTGTCAACTATATGAATAGTTGGTGAGTAACCCATACAGTTTATATAGTTTACTTAGAAAATGATGCAATTCAATTAGAATATAAGTTTAAACTCTAGCATGTAAATCCTACTAGTTTGCAATTAAGTATATAGAATATCTCGTCTCCAAACTCGTATCAATACTTAGCTAAAAAGCTTAGTATATCTACAAGTCTGCCATAGTTTATATCGTCTCCAAACTCGTTCAAATACAAAGCACAAGGCTAAGTATTTTCACAAGTCTGCCCATAGTTTTACTTTTCGCCCTTTTTGCACATTTGACCGAAATCAAAGCGAAGGTGGTATCTAACACACCTTAGGCTACTCGGTATAGAATATCATAGAATAACATAGAATCACAAAGCAAATAGAATCACATAACATGAATTCAAACCACATAGACTAAAAGCATTGCATCTATAGAATTTGACTCTAGAATAACTTAGTTTTTGAATACTAGCATATGTAACATCCCAAAAGTACAAAAATGTAAAAAGGGAGTATAGAATTACTCACATGATGTCCTAGCTTGTCTTTTGAATCGTTGCCTAGGATTTACAAAGTTGTGTTTGCACACCTTAACCTAAAGGCAATACAATTTCTTAGTCTATATACTTAGAGTTCAAGTTTTCGGCATCCAAGCTTCTATGGCATACTATGGAAGTCCTAATTGATATGTCTAAGTTTGAATGGTTTTCATTTAGGAATATTTATTTATTTATCAATTAAATAAATAAATATCCTAATTGATTTTGAATGATTATTTATTTATTTGACTTTGAATAATCAAATAAATAAATATCCTAATTGATTTTCAATAACCTAATTTGAATATCACATGATTGACCTAATTTCCAACCTTTTGTTCCATTGTTTATTGTTTAAGGATTTTTAGTTTAAAAATCATTTTATAAAATTTAAATGATTTGAATTCAACCCTTGTCTTAAAAATCATATACTTGTTTCAAAGTCATAAATAAATAAATTTTAATTTTTACAAACCTTTAGCATTTTTATTTAAATGTTTAATTGATTTATGAAAAAAAAATAATAATTTCTTGTCTTTGCTTGTAAAATTTTGTTTTTAAAATAATATTGTTTTATTTTGTCTAATAGCTTAAAATAGTTTCTTAGTTTTAAATAAATTTTATCTTTTGAAGACAACAAATTTTAAATAATTAATTTGTTTGAAAATAACATCTCATAAATCGTTTATAATAGAAGACTAGTTAAAAAAAATAATAAAAATCTACACATGTGTGTATTCTATAAATAATTTTATAATTACAAATAATAAAAGAAAGAATTCTTTTAATAAACTTAATAAAATACGCACATACATGTATTTTATAAAATTAGTTTAGTATTAAAAATTATAGTTTTAAGTTTATAAATTATTAAGTATAAACACTAGTTTATATAGAAAACAAATTAAAAGAAATTTCTGAAATACTTTATTCATTTTCAGATTATTAATTAGGATTTTTAGAATAAAAATAATAGGTTGGAAATGGTCCAAAACCCTAAAACCGGTTTAGATGTCGGCAGTGGGGTTCGAACCTGCGTCTGGCCTCCCCAGCACCGGCGTCTTAACCGCTGGGCTGGGAGGCATTTCATTGACTCTGTTTGAATCGGAATAGACTAAAACAGAAGCTTCGATTGGTCCCTATTCCCATATGAGCCCTAGATTTTGGTTAGTCCAAATTCGATTGATTCTGAAATCATGCGAATTCAAAACATTGGGGCTTTTGATTCTCTCCTAAAACCGAGTAGGATGATGATAGAACTTACTTGGAACGATTTCGATTAGATGGAGTTCGAGTGGGATGAAGCTTTCGGCCGATCTTAGCTTTGATTCCGAGTTCCGAGTGTTTGTGAAGCGATTTGAGATGTCCAGAAGGTTTCGTGGAGACCAGAGCAAGGTTTAGGGTGTAATTGTTTTGGCTTTTATAGCGATTACATCCGAGTTCTATTTTGGGTTCTTTGTTCGGTTTTATGAGGATCAAATCCTCATGATTTCGTGTTGATTTCGTTTAATTGACGCTTTGATACGAATCTTGTGTGCAAATCCTTTACGAATCTGTTCCTATTTTGATTAGAAACCGCGTGATGAGCTGGAAAGAGCTCACGGGTCGCGAAATGGGTTGGCGGGTCGGGTGGTTTGGGTCTGGGCGAAGAAGGAAAGAAGGGTGTTGGGATAATTACTGTTTTGGCCCCTTGACTTTCATGTTTCTTTCAAATCCAATTCTAATTCCTTTACACTCACAATAAAGTTTATAAAACTTTCAATTTCAGCCCCTAAAAGTTTATAAAATCATCTTTAAGAGTTTAATCAATAAATTTTGTAAATCTAAAAAAAAAAAATTAATAAACTTTTTATTTGATATTTATATTAAATCATTTTTAAGAGTACCTAATTATTTATTTTATCTATCTTATTTTTATTTATAAATGTATTATTATTATTAACTTGTTTAATCTTACTGTTATTATTTTTATACTTTGAATTATATAAATTTTATAAGTATGTACATACACATGTATATTTTATAATGATTTCTACTAAATTGTTTTTAATATTTTACGAATATATACAAAACATGTCAATGTTTCAACGAAAGCCCATGACTTTATTTTATTAAAATTCAAGCACGATTACAATTAATAAAAGGCTCGGGGATTACATTGGGGCTAAAGTGAAGCACTTGGAGGTCCATCCATCATCACCATCCTTCACATCTCAACTAGGAGGCTTCACCAGCAGGTCTTGGAGCTTCTGGCCATCAATCTCAGACCACATTTTACGAATTTGAAGGCCATTGAGGCAGTCTTAGCACTATTGTGACTTAAAATCGTCTCTAAGCACACATGCAAGCCATTTTGGCCACATGCATCACTAGCACCACCATCAAGAAATTTTGAAGTTTTAGATCTGTTATTTGGTGTTATTGTTGCTGATTTGATAATCTTATGATGATCTATGGTGATCTTGACTTGATTTATGGTTATTTGGTGATTTTATTATAACATGGGTACTTTTAAGGACATGCATGTATGATCTACCTAGATTCGAATGATTTTGAATATGAATATGTGGATCTTGATGATATGGGAAGTCATGTGGATGATCTATTATGATGTTATTTGTGGTCAAAATGTCGGTTTATAGCATTATTTCCATATTTAGAAACTTTAATGTTATAAAATGGTGATTTTTGATGAAATAGCCACATGCATGTACTTGGATTCATGATTTGAGTATAAAAATGATGTTTAAGGCTAATAAGATGGTTATTGATGCATTGGAATCGTTAGAGTATGATTTTCACGACATTTCTAAAAATAGAAACTTTTTGTCACAAGTTTGCAAATAGATGATGAGTTTGATAATGTTGAGTGTCTAGCATGCTTATTTGATGTTAATATGATGATATAGAAGGATTGATGTCGTTGAAAGCATGAATAATGTGTATTTTTCATACGTTACTATAAATAGTAACTTTATTTTACAAAGACTATAAATGAAAACGTGTTTGTTGTAACAAATGTGATTAAATGGCTATTTGGAACTGAGATATTAATAATTAGTTGATATTGATTATTAAACTTGGTTAAACGTACTTACTTTTGCATCTTTCTAAAAATAGTAACTTTTACGTGCAAAATATGCAAAACCGACTGAGTGTAACTATGTGCTATGTGATAACATGCTCACGTAAGATGAATATGTATAATAGATTAATCGGATTTTGATTTCTTGCATGACTTGCCAAATATGGAAACTTTCCCGAAATAGAAACTTATTATAAATAGTAAGTTTCCTCACGGAAGTGACTTTGGTGTTCGTACACATCACACGACACTAAAACTGCACATTACACAAGCACGTGAACCAAAACCGTCACCAACGGGTCGTTAGGCCAAACACGATCAGCACGGTCAACATGACCCACACGACAACTTAGAGTTGTTAAACGCTAACACGGTCCTGTGAGACCCATGTGTATGTAACACAAACTCATGAAACCTATGTGATGTAGGTAACTGCTAGCCGGTGAGCTACTCCGTTCACGTACGAATGCTCAACACAAACTCAGGTGAGTTTACAGCCCCACTTTTCTCTTTAACTGTTTTACTAAACATTTGGGGTCGGAATTACATTGCAATTGTTTTAGATGTATGACTGGTATGTTGTAAAAAAATCATTTTCGAGTGTAACTATCATCGCTTAAAGTCCTCACTTATCCTTACCGTTATTTGTATAACAAACGAGTCGTAATTACGTAGTACTACTGGGTTTGACTAGCCCCACTCGGCACCAATGTTGACCAGAGGTCATAACGAGTGTAATTTCGATGTTGATGTCGGGTTCAACGATGACCCGCGGAGGCAAACGGAAGCATTCGAGTTTCGGTAATATGAACTGACACACTCCACGGATCATAGATCCACAACTAAACTTAACATACCCAGTATATGTCTGTTTAATATTTCTGTCTGTCTAAACCTGTGAACTCACCAACTTTTTAGTTGACACATTTCGCATGTATTCTCAGGTAACTGAATGGATATCAAGCTAGGATGCGCACCAGGACGTACTAAGTCACTTTTAAATGCTATTGTAAACATTTTCCGCTGCGTATTATTAAAACTTGCATTATTTTACAAAATTATGTGATTGTGTAACCCATATAGAGTCGTTCTATATAACCATGAGCTGTGATCCTGGCCACGTCACACCCTCGCGGTCTGACACCGCACGTGAGAATTTGGGGGTGTGACACCTATGACAAACACAATTTGAAAATTGAGTTTGATAAGCTTTTAGTTGCATTAACATATGAACAAAGAGGTGTTTTTGATGGTATCATGAAATTTGTTCAAGATAAAGAAGGAGGTTTGTTTTTTATTTATGGTTATGGTGGAACTAGTAAAACTTTTCTATGGAAGACTTTATCTGCAACGATAAGATGCGAAGGACAAATTGTTTTAAATGTTGCTTCAATTGGCATTGCATATTTGCTATTGACCGGAGGAAGGATCGCACATTCTAGATTTCGAATTTGACTAAATTTGAATGAAGACTCTCTTTTTTATATAAAGCCAGGTAGTGACATCACCCATTTGTTAAAGCAAGCAGAGTTGATTATTTGGGATGAAGTATCAATGACACATAAGCATGCGTTCAAAGCATTAGACAGAACTATGAATGACGTATTTAGCGACGATATAGCTAATAGTTCTAAAAGGCTTTTTTAAAGGAAAATTAGTTGTTCTTGGAGGAGATCTTTAGACAAATTCTACCGATTGTTCAAAATGGAAGTAGAATGACATTGTCAATGCCTCTTTAAGTTATTCATACATTTGGAAAAAGTGTAATGTTTTTAAGTTAACAAGAAACATGATGTAGAGTCTAGGAAGTGAAAAATGTGACATTGAACAAACAAAGATGTTTTCAAATTGGCTTCTGGATTTAGGAGAAGGAAATGTTGGTAACATCAACGAGGGTGAGTCGATTATCGATATACCTGAGGATCTTTTAATTACTGATTCAATTGATCCCTTAGCTTCTCTAATTGACTTTGTCTACCCTTCAGTACTTGAGAATTTCAAAAACCAAAATTTCTTACAACAAAGAGAAATATTGACACTAACAAATGAAGTTGTTGAAGATATTAATGATCGTTTGCTATCAATATTTCCAAGGTAAGAAAACGAGTACTTAAGCTCTGATAGTATTTGCCATTCTGGTTACATTCATGACAATTTTGATAAGAAAAGTGGGTTGTGTAATGGCCCTAGACTACAGGTGATATCTCTTGGTAATCGCGTTATAGAAACAGAGATTATATCTGGGAGCAATATTGGCACTCGTGTTTTTATTCCTAGATTTGGCTTGACTCCTTTTGACAAGAAGATACCTTTCAAATTTAGAAGAAGACAATTTCCATTGGCTGTATGTTTCGTCATGACAAAAAAAAGAGTCAAGGACAATCATTATCTAGGGTTGGTTTGTATCTGAAGCATCTGGTGTTAACCCATGGGTAGTTATATGTTGCCTTATCTAGGTTAAAAGTAGAGAAGGTTTAAAACTTTTAATTTTAGATAAATATGGCAACATCACAAATAAAACAAGAAATGTTGTATACAAATAAGTATTTACTAATTTATGCATTTTTGGTGTAGCCTTTCTTTGACTTATTGTGTGTAACACAATTTAATTTTACTCATTCATATTTATTCCATTTTGTGTTGCTTTTTTCTTACATATAATTCATCCCTTGTTTTACATGGGTTATAACCTAGTAAAATAATAAAATAAGATACCAAAAATGAAATATAAACAAATAATAAAAACACAATGTAAATAGAAACAAAAAAAAAACTTAGATCTAAAAGTTTTCTATATATGTTTTCATCTTTTGGAAACATTCTTTCTCTTGTTCGACCAAAACATTCATAACGAACTTGTTTTAAGTATAAAATATGTAAGAATTATTTCAAAATGGGGTGATCATGATTATAAGTTATAACCGTTTAATTGATTTTAGGGTTTGATTTGAGGATAATTCCATAGTTAAACATAGTCATAAGAGTTCAAAAAAAAAAAGAACAAACCTGTTAGATTTAAATCCTAGGCATATTTTAATAAAATAAACCATGATTCTCCAAATAACCAATGCACCAATTTTAATGTTGGTGTTTCTTGGTGGTTCTTCACAACAATAGACAAATAAATATGTGTGTTTTTGTAGGAAACAGAAAGTTGCATACACAATTGCTATTTCAAATGTTTACATATGAGGGCTATTTATACCCTTCAAATTGACAGTTATATGACATTTGCATAACCAACTTAACTAATTTCTATTTGAGATTCACAACCTTCTATTTTACAAATTTCCATAATGACCTTTGACACCATAATCAAGTTTAATTCCAACAATCACCCCCTAAACATGATCATGGTCTTCATTTGGCTTTTTCATCCCTTTATACAGATCTAGTCTTTCTTGATTCTATCTTCTTTAACATGAACAAACTCTTACATATCTTCACAAATTTTCTAAGCATCACTGTCATCGATTTGTAACATTAGGAGAGTTGGTTCATCATGTCTTCATTTGGCTTTTTCATCCCTTTATACAGATCTAGTCTTTCTTGATTCTATCTTCTTTAACATGAACAAACTCTTACATATCTTCACAAATTTTCTGAGCATCACTGTCATCGATTTGTAACATTAGGAGAGTTGGTTCATCATCTTCTTGCTCTTCTTGTACGAGATTTGCTTGTTTTCCTCCATGGTTTGACTTAGGACAATCAGAGGCATAGTGTCGAAAATTATTACAGTTGTAACACCTTACCTTGTTTATGTCAAACTCAAACTTGTTTTGGTTTCTCGAATTCTTCTTTCTTTCATCATAATCATTGTTGCCTTTCTTGAAGTTTATCTAACTTTCATTTCCTTCTTCTTGTCAAAACTTTCCCTTGTTTCTTTGTGATGAATTAAACCTTCTTCGTTCAGTGTATTTTCCTTAACTTGACTTGACTTGTTATCATGTTGTGAAAACAAAAGATTTCCTTGATTATTTTCTAAATCTTCATATAACAAACAAGTCCTTTCTTCAAAAGCTTTTAATCTTCCAATAATTTCATCTAAAGCGGTTGCTTCTAAATCAACGAATTGTTCGATTGTTGCAGCAATTTGAACAAACCTCTTTGGCACTGAACTTAACAGTTTTTGCACTAATGTTGGTTGATCATATATCGTACCAAGATTACTTGCCTTTGTAACAATATCGTTAAGTTTTGCTGTGAATGAATCAATGGTATCTTCCTCCTTCATCTTTAAAATTTCAAATTTTTTCTTCAGTGTTTGAAAATGTGCCTTCTGTACTCGATCTACACAGACATTCCTAGTTTTAAGTGCATCCCAAATTTCCTTTGCACTTTTGCAACTTGCAATTTGTATTATCATTTCTTCTTGTAATGCTTGAAATAGATATGTAGTTGAGATCGTATCTTTCTTTTCATTGGTTTGAGTATTGGCATTAGGTTCTATCATGTCCCATAATCCGTTTGCCTTTAGTGTGGTTTTAATTCTGATTGATTATATAGTATAATTCATGGCATTTAACATAGGACATTGAAAATATGTCATAGATCCTCCTTCCTTATGTATAGCAATTTCTTTATTATTTTTAACTCCTCCTGATCCTGTAGCCGGCATGTTTACTTTAAAAATTTAACATAATTGTTTTAACTGGTAAACTTTCTTAGGATTTTCTAAAATTTCTTATCCTAACTAGGGTAAATAACTTATAATGATTCTAACAGAAATCAAAATTAATATAACTCTAATTCTATAAAATTGAAATTCCAGATAAAATTAACAATATAATCTGGAATTTTGCAAAAATCTTTTCTGAGATTTCTGACCGGGTTAATGCTTAATGGCTTTGCCTTCTTTTTATGATCCACAAATAATTTTCTTTCAATTTTTTTTGTCACACCATAAAGAAAAAAAAAAAAGAAAGCTTTTGGTGTACTTTAACTTTTTTCAAATAAATGGTTTTTACTTTTTTTTTTTCTTTTTTGAATTGAACGATGCTTCCAATAAATGATTTTGCTTCCTTTGACTTTTTCCAAATAACTTTTTTTTTTTTAACAGCTTCCAAATAACTAATTCTCTTGCTTTTGTTTTTTTATTGATTATTCACGGATCCTCTGTTTCTCTCCCAAACCTTCTGTCAAAAACTAGGGCATACCGCATAAGCAATCTACTTCTTTCCCTCTTCTTGTTCGCAACACAAAGGAGAAATCATATCTTATGTGAATAAACAACACCACTGTAGATCCTTCCTTCTGAGATTACGATGGAACTAGGGCTTCGAGACACTTCAATCGATTTTTTCTTTTCTTCTTTTTGGCCTCCCGATCTTCGAACATAACAGTGAAAACAAGTATGAATTTCTGATCATAAACTTTACATCTGAATTTGTTACTGATTTACACTTGTGTCGAGTTTTGTTTCTCTAATTTCTACTCAAAACACTTTTCTCTATTTTGTTTTATGACGGTATCGATGATGACTGAGATTGACTTTCAATTGGCTTCGCAATTCTCCGTTTCTGAATCGATTTAATGTTCTGAATCGATTTTGTCACTGAATTGATTTTGAATTGTCTCGTGTCTTATATTTTCAACTCGTTTTTTCCCTTTGAATTGATTTTGACTTAATCGATTTGTTGTCCTTTGGAATTGATTTTTGAATTGATATTACTCCTGAATCGATTTGGTATGAATAATTTGAAGAACACGTTAGAACAATTTGACAGGAAAAGAATCTTAGGCTCTGATGCCAATTCTTGGTGGTTCTTCATGGCAATAGACAAACAAATATAGGAAACAGAGAATTGCATATACGATTACTATTTCAAATTTTTACATATGAGGGCTATTTATGCCCTTCAAATTGACAGTTACATAACCAACTTAACTAACTTATATCTACAATTCACAACCTTCTATTTATACAAATTTCCATAATGACATAATCATGCTTAATTCCAACAGTGTTTTATATCTTATTATATTATATTTACATAGTCTCTACAAAAAATTTTACGTGATCAAAAGAAATTTCATGTATATGTTCTACTAACGAGTTGAGATTCAACATGTCCCGTTACCCCGACCACTATGACAAGCATAGGTACACACATTTTCCATTACATCCTCCTGCACAAATCATTCAACACATGCTTTGGCATCTTTAGGCACACAAAAATCTACATGAACTTCACACACACAGCCACGAGGCCCATGACTCGCCTTTTATTACATCATACACACTAGGCTATTACCCGTGTGTTACACGGATAAGATATAAAATATTAAATAGTTAGTAATAAAAATTTGCAAAGTCTCAAATATGAAATGATTAAATGATGCATTAATAATTACTTTAGGTAATAAACAATAATTAAAATTTTTAATAACAATAGGAATATCATAACCTTCTTGATTTATAATAATAGAGATCTTTGGACTAATTAACTTTAAAAACTTAAGTTAATTTTTTTTTTTGTCAAAAACTAACTATTTAAAATTAGTAAGATAAGATAATATTTTTGTAATTATTAAAGTTAAAAATCCTAATATGAAATTATCTTTAAACATACAAGACAACAAATGTAACTCGTATTATCATTTTTATAACTTTTGGTTTATTATCATTTATTTTGAAACAAAATTAAAAGAAATTTAAATAATTTTTTTTAAAATTTTAATATATAAACATTTTTAAAGTATGTTTTTAATAAAATGATTTGATTTTCAATTTTTGAAAAATTATTTTTATAGTTTATAAAAGATAAATAATATCTCATTATTAATAATTATTATTATAAGTATTTAATAAGAGAAATAATATAGTTATTATTTAATAAGAGAGATAATTATGTAAGTGTATACAAAAAGTTGACAAGTGGCAAAATGCTCTTAAAATGTGACAAGTGGCAAATAATGATTTTTGTTTATTACGGCCCATAACCTTCATGGAATTAGCCCATAAATAGCCCAAGATCAGCCGTTAGGTTTATGGACCTATGATCCGATCATTTCAGCCTTCTTTCTGGGTGGTTTATGATATTATATCGGCACCTAAAATCGAGTACAAAGGTGTGTGATTAGTACCTGATGGTGGAGATCAAGAATGCTCCAACCGGATCAAGTTCTAGTGAGTTAGAAAATGCCAAAACTATGGTCGATGTAGACGTCGTTTTCTTCTTTTTCCTGATTGTTTGCTCTATCAACCGTCGCACAAGATGAAGCATAGGTGCCATTCAAAATGAAAGAAAAAAGGTGGTTGTTTAAATGGAAAAGGAACAAATATATTGCCGCTAAGCCAAGGGAATGGCATTATTTTTGGAGGCCAATAAAATCCTCTTACACTTAAGTCTTATTTAATTGTTCATAAATCCTCAATTTGAAAGGTTGAAAGCAAATCTTTTATAAATTATAATATATATATTTCTTCCAACAAATGCTACTGTACTTTGCGATAGATGAGTTGGTTAAGTTATCTTACAGCAACAAATTGAACGTGGGTTCAATTCTAAGCAACAACGTATTCTTTTGGTTTTTTTTGCTTATTTCGTTTTATTATATTAACCTTTTTAAAATACTTTTTTTTTTGTTATTTTTCCTATAATATATTTTTAATTTTTTTAACGCAATTTGGGGTTTCTTAATTTTAACTAGGTTTATTCCCCTGCGCGTTGCGGCGGGTTATCACAGTACACTCCCGAGAACGTGTATTATATATCATTTGCAGAATCATAAGTTACATGACAAAATTAAATCTTTTATCACGACTAATCCGTAACCTCCAAGGAAGTGGTGCAGTGGTTAGAGTGAAGAAGACAACCTAGAGATCGCAAGTTCAATTCTTACTTTGAGTAAATTTCCTTGGTGGTCACCGAACCAGTTGCTTGCGGCCGCGCTTTAACTATTCCTCTCAGTTAGTCGGGTATTTGGGGGACTTGGAGGTTTAATTACCACACATGTGAGTTCCCATGGTTATCAAGAAAAAAAAACCTAAACCTTAAACCAACAAAAACCCATATCTCTGAATAAATCTGTCAAATTTAATAAAAACTCAAATCTTTAAGCAAATATCTCAAATTTAATACACTCATCTCTGTTTATTACTTTTCAAAGTTAAAAAAAAATTCTGGTGATCCAAGTCTAAATTTTCAAAACATCATTACATGGATCAGATATTTATGCATTACTATTTATTTAGAGTAAGGGATGGTCCCTGTAGTTTACTAGTATTTTACTTTTGGTCCTTAAGTTTCATAAATTACCCATATGGTCCCTAACTTTTGACATTTGTAACGCATACAGTCCTTATGTGAGGGTAATTTAGTCAATTATGTGAGGGTAATTTGGTGACCTAAGGAATATATGTGTTACTAATATCAAAAGTTAGGGACCATATGGGTAATTTATTAAACTTAGGGACAGAGTGAAATATTAACAAACCAAAAGGATCATATCGGTAATTTACTCTTTATTTTATTATGAATTACTATTAATATATATAAATTTACTATTCAATATAATATCTATATATTTACTATTCCTTTTTCATACATTTTAATATATATAACTAGGTTTATTCTTCCCGCGCGTTACGACGGGTTATCACGGTACACTCTCGAGAATGAGTATTATATATCATTTGTAGAACCATAAGTTGCATAGCAAAACCAAATCTTTTATCACGAACTCTATATTTTTCATAAAAACATTAAATCATACAAAATTCTCACAAATATGTTACAAAAATAACATTTACTCACAAAATATGTCTTATTGGCAACCAATCGTTCGAATTAAAAGAAAAACTCAAATCTCTAAGCAGATATCTTAAATTTAATACCCTTGTCTCTTTTCACTAATTTTCAAAGTTAAAAACTTCTGATGGCCCAAGTCTAAATTTTCAAAACGTTATTGCATGGATCGGACACCTAATTAATTTAATATATAATATATAATTATATATAATAAAAAATAATAAAAAATGAGACCACTCACTATATTATAATATTATTATCACTATTCCTTTAATGGATTTTAATTATATATAGTAATAATTATTAAAAGGGATAACTTTGTAGAAATGTAACTAACTTTTCATTTTATTCCAATCAAGTCACTCAAACTTTTTTTTTTGTCCTAATTAAGTCATTCGAGTTAATTTTGTGTTTTAGTTCTATGTTTTTAACTTGAATAGTAGGTAATACATGTTGATATAAGTTTGAGTGAATAATTTTTTTAAAAAAAATGACTGATTTGAATCAATAATTATTAATTTTAACTAATATTTGACAAAAAACAAAGAACAAAAAATTAATAATTAATAATTATTTATTCAAATAAGACATTTAAAAAAAAATTATTCACTCAAACTTATATCAATATGTACTACCTACAATTTAGGTTAAAAACATAGAAATCAAACACAAAAATAACTTGAATGACCTAATTGGGACAAAAAAAAGTTTGAGTGACTTGATTAGAACGAAATGAAAAGTTGGATGCATTTTTATGAAGTTTTCCCTTATTAAAACTACGTGATCTTTTAACTATAATTCGTTCGCCTTTTATTTTCTTGACATTTTTCAACAACAATATAACTTATTTTGATTTTCGAACGTTGCAACATGTTTTTTAATGAATAGAGTTATCTACTGCATTATATATGGTATGATTTATTGAAATAATTTTTCTTTGTAATTTTAAATATATATATATATATATATATATATATATATATAATCGTGGGTTATATCGTCCGAAGGTGACACGTTTTCCATGAAAAATGAAACCGAGACTAACTTAATAACATATCACCTCTATATAACTTTTTTATGTATTTTTTGTTCCCCAAAACTGAGTCGTTGTAACCTAATTTATATTGAAGGTGTTGTCTTGTACATGAAAAAGGAAACCAAGACCAACTAATTAACATCTCACCTTTATATAAAGTTTTTAACATGTTCTAGCCCCAAACTTGAGTCATTGTAACTTGATACATCTCTTCTATGATCCTAAGTTGCAATATACGTAATAAAATTTGTAAGCATGTTGAGTCACACGATTTCGCTTACAACATATAATAATGCTTTCTATCTATGTTTCAATCTCATGAGAGCAAAGTCTAAATTGAGACGGAGGTTCGACCCCCGCTTTGGGCATTTTTAATGTGACATCATGTGACGGGTCATGTTTAGATTTTATATGGGCTGGATTCTGATGTGTACAAAAATTTACCTAATTGATGGGTTTTTCACGCATTAGAGGGTTAGTTTATACCCTTTAATAGGTAGGCCCGGTTAAAACAACATATTAGTTGAGGAGACTACTACCATTAAAAAAATCATCATATTATTAGGCTATGTGTTATCATCAAGCCTCTATAACTCCACGTAAACATCACGTATGCGTCACATAATCAACCAACACCATCACCCCTTTAAAACTATACATTATTATTACATGTGTTATCGTCATCACTTCCCCATCACTTTCCTATCACTCTACGTCATCAACACCTTTATTCAATATTTTATTATTTGATTTTTATTTATTTTAGTTATAAATTAAACTAAAAAAGACATAATATTATTAAAAACTTATATTACAAAATAAAAAAAAATTACATGATCAAAAAAAAAAATTAAACTACATAATAAAATTAAAAAAACATTAAATTAAAATAAAATTAAATACTTTTAAAAAAACTACATATTTTCTCTTGGATTTTTACAAATATGTTCAAACAAATCGTCTTTAAACATGTTATGTATTCCCCTTCTTTGGATCCTCGTATTTTAACTCCTTCGTCCAGTGTTACCTACTTCAACTGGAACGCCGATCTCTTCTTAATTTTGGCAAATAGCTTTTCTTTTTTCCTCCAAAATCATGTTATGCAAAATAATGCAAGAATACATAGCGTCTTAAATTTTACTTTTCTCCTAAATCCTACATGGATTATCTATCATATGCCATTTATTTTTAAGTACACCAAACGTCCGTTCGACATCCTTTCTTGCCACATCATGAGCCTTTTAAAGTATTTCCGTTTTTCATCGTCTTCACTAGGACATGTAAAAGATTTGACAAATGTAACATATTCTGGGTAGATACCATCGGCAAGATAGTACCCATACTTGTAGTAAGTATCATTAGCATAAAATGAAGACTCCGGTGCGACTCCGTCTGATATGTCGTCAAATATCGGGGATTGATCTAAAACATTTATATCATTATTCGAACCAGAAACACCAAAATACGCTTGCCATATCTAGAGATCATTATATGCTACTGCTTCAACCATTATTGTTGGATGGTGGTGACCGTTGTGAAAGACCTATTACTGAATAATTCATGGGTAGAGCCGAAGAATGTGAACTACACAAGTTAGCAATAGCATTGATTAAATGAGATAAAGGCTCCGGTGTATAGAGAAGACCTCACCGTTTAAAAAGTAAACATAGAAACGATGGAATCCACTATTTATTTATCATTTCTTTTCTTTTTACTACCTAGCATAGTACAATTTTGTATTTCGAGGTGAAATGCCTAGAAAAAATAAAAATTGTGGTTGGAAAGGTTATAGTAGTCAAAACCATTGGAATTATTAGTTTATACATTGGAAAAATCCATTTTGTTATTAATATACTAGTAAAGGGACAAAAGAATAACTGAAAATAACTGAAAGAAAGGAAATCTATTAGTATTCGTTAAAGTTTCATTTCGTTGACGAGATCCTCCTCAAGCGTTTGGATAATTTTACCACTCCCAATGTGTGCAATCGATGCTTCCGAGCATGTCGGGAAAGCCGTGAACATATTCATGCACTACATAAATTTGTTGAATGTTGCTCCATGTTGGTTTTCTAAAATATCGCGGGTCGTATAATGTTATAACACTTTTACAAAAGTTGTAAAGACCATCTCGTGAAATTTTATCCGACATCCGTAAATATTCGTACCAAAAATTGTTGCTTGTGACATAGGCCAACTGTTGAATAACACTTGTACACTTTTGTAAATGTATAAAACCTGCTAAACTCGTTGCATCTAATTTTTGTTGAAAAAACGGAAAACTTTCTTTCATATCGCTAACGATTTGAAAAAATAAATTGTTGCTCATTCGAAAACGACGTTTGAAATGCTTGTCGTCGTAAGTTGGATTTTGACTAAAATAATATTGAACGGGATGTTTGTTACCACCTTTACGATCACAGTTTATTTTTTTTGTCGTAACAGTTGCATAGAATTTTCTTCAATGTTAGATACGATGGGTGTTTGTTGCTTGAACGTTGCGTAAAAACATGAACGATCCTTCGTCTGAATCGGATGATGACTATTTCGTAATTTCCTTCTCCCAACTCATTTTTTTGGATTGTAAATTGGGTTATTTTAGAGAAAATAATGGTTATTTTAGAGAGAAGTTAATTATTGTAGGGAGTTGAATGTTGTCTTATGAGAGGAGTGGTTTATTTATAGTGATTAATTTTTTTGCTTTTTGCTCCCAATGGTCAACAATCGAAATTTTGTTTTTGTTTTTATTTTTTTTTCTCCAATGGTCAAACACGATTATTTATTTATTTATTTTCCTTGGCTTCAAACGGTTATCATGGGGTGAGTGGGCCCACGCCTCCAACCCTCAAGCCCCTATGACGCTCGGGTGTAGTGTGGGAGGGCATCATCAGAGCGTCACCAGCTCCTTTCACACTCTGCTCACACCCCGTAACACATTATATTATGGGTGTTGTTATTCTCACACCCACATTTTTTAAAAATACACCCCTGAGACGGCCCGTAATGACCAGTACGGCCCATCTCAGGCCTTGGTCAAACATTCGCTCCTGACAACCTGTGCCAATGATTGGGAGCAAGACGGGCCGTAATGGTCAGGACGGCCCGTCTCATTCATCGTACAAACATACCCTGCAACCTAGTACAATGATTTGACAGCAAGACGGCCCGTACTGGCCAGTACGGCCCGTCCTGCTTTTTCAATTCTAACAATAGAACATTGATTTGACCCAGTACGGGTCGTATAGGCCAGTATGGGCCGTATTGAACATTTTCAAATTTGTATATAAGCATGAATCGTTTCAAACGAACGCGTAACTTTCGAATTAAATATATTTCAAGATAATTCGTATCTGTAACGATGTCGTTTTGGGACGGGAGTTTTTTCAACTATTCCGTGCCAGATTTGAACGAAGAGCCTCCTGTCGAGTATTCATACGGCACGATAGATCTGAATGATGAACCTAACGTGATGTCGGTTTTGACAATCAAGCATCGTATGGGTTCGTGTATGACGACAGTAAACAAAGTTACACGGAGGAGGGTTATGAAGAAAAGCCGGGGGCTTCAAACGTTAACTGGGAAACCAAAGAGGTAACTTAAATGAAACATAAATGTTAATAATTGTATATTATCGCTATCCATTTAAGGTATTTATTATTGTTTTTATATGTCAGGAGTTTATGACTGAGGAAGCGCTGGTAGGGTGGGTGAAAAGTAGAGCAGTAGACAATGGTTACATTGTAGTCAAAAAAAGAACGAAGAAATCAAAGACAACAGGCAGTGTAATCAAAGTTTGGCTCATGTGTGACCGTGGTGGCGAGCACAATAGCATCGCAATCCTTAGACGGTCAGGTAGCAAGAAAATCGGTTGTCCGTTTCAACTGGTAGGGTTATACAACGAAGTTAGTGAATCCTGGAAATTACAGGTGATTAACGACAATCACAATCACGAACCTGCTCAGAATCTAGAGGGTCATCCATATGTTAGAAGATTCACGCAGGAGGAAGAAGATCTGGTTGAGAATCTGACCGAGCGACACATGGATCCTCGTAACATACTTTCGAGCATAAAGAAACATAACCCTGCAAATGTATCCATCCCTAGGGATGTATACAATTTACAGCAGAAGCTAAAAAACAAGAAGAAATTCGGTGATACTCTAATGCAGGTCCTGGAAAACGTGCTTCACAGTCAGCGGTACGTTTACTATACCCGGGAGGATCCTGAAACAAACGTCGTGGAAGACATTTTCTTCTGTCATCCAAAATCGTATTGCTGGTGGCGTGCATTTCCGCACGTACTGATGATGGACGCGACGTACAAAACGAACCAGTACAGGTTTCCATTTATTCAAATTGTTGGCGTGACTTCCACACACCAGACGTTTAGTATTGCTCACGCGTTCGTAAGAAAAGAGCGTGAGGAGAACTACGTCTGGGTCTTGGAAATGGCTAAGAGTATGTTGAATAAGTGTATGGAGCCACGTGTGATCATAACAGATCGAGACCTTGCTGTTATGAATGCGTGTCGTAAAGTGTTTCCAGAAGCTGCAAAATATCTCTGTAGATGGCACATAGACGAAAATATTGCCAAACACTGCAAGGCAAGCTTTTCGGACGCAGACTGGAAGAAATTCAAAGGTCGATGGGCGAATTTGTGTAACTCTCCGACAACAGAGTTATACTATTACAACTACAACCGTCTGTACGAAAGACTTATCAAAGACGACAAAAAAAGTAAGCATCATATACCATCATTATGTTGAATCATATCATCATTGGTTTTTTGTTTCATTTCAGGGGTTCTGGAGTATCTGACGCACACCTGGTTAAACAGCTACAGAGATATGTTTGTAACAGCATGGACCAATAGAACGCGCAACTTTGGTCAACGTACAACAAACCGGGTGGAAAGTCAGCACTCGAACCTAAAACGATTCCTCAGATCACCAAACAGCACGCTTGCCTCGCTTGTCGGTTTCGTAAATGAAATCGTGCAAGCACAGGAGGTAAAAATGAAACATGATTTTGAAACAAGCTTGATTAAAACTATGGGTCATCATAAACTACCAATATTTGATAACCTTCGAGGAAAGGTGTCCCATAAAGCTCTTGATTTGTTGGTCGAGGAAAAAGACAAAATAAGAGTCATGCGTGACAAAAATATGACGTGTGGCCACCCGCTTTGGACGAGTTGTGGGTTGCCGTGCGCTTGTAATATATCAAAATATTACAACACAGGTTCGTAATATTAAATGTAAATATTAGATGTTTCGCACGTACTTAGTTTTATATTTATATTAACTCTAATTATTTATGCAGATAACAAGATACCGCTCTCAGATATAGATATTTTTTGGACAAAACTTAACGCAGATAACCCAACACTGTTAGAAGAAGAAGAAATAGATGTTATAGGACAAATGGGTTTGGTTACAGAAGAAATAAATTCCAAACCTCCTGAAATCAAAAAAAGTCTAATAAAGAAGGTCTTGGCGCAGGTATTTCCAAACAAAAGCGAAAAAAAGGCGCCTTCAGTTCAAAAAGATACACGTGGTTGTCCAACTTTAAAGGCACAGAAACAAAAAGAGCAAGAGCAAGACGTTGTTAAAGATAATTTAGCGTCCCAAGAAAGTACATTTGAACCTTCGAGGCATAGTTCGTTTACAGGTGTGACCGAGAAAACTCAGAAACCCGTGTTTCGGCGCAGCCGTTCCACATCGGTATCAAAAGCAATGCCATCATCGGACTCGCTATGTCAAAACGAATTCCGTTTTCCACGTTACATGAAACCAGAAGGATTAAACAATGTTTATCGCTTCGGTCATCACATCCTTCCTCTCCTTCAACCTTACGTGATAAACATACAAGATGTCCAGCCAGATGGTAACTGTGGTTTTCGTTATGTAGCCGTAGGCTTAGGATTCGATGAAAGTCATTGGGCATTTATTCGACAACAACTCTTGCATGAATTGGATTTCAACGCAGATCTGTACAGATATGTGTTTAACTCCTACGACCCAGATTCTTATGATGTACTACGCAACACAATAAATTGGCAACAGATTGCACCTGCTCCCGCCGAACATTGGATGTTTATGCCTCACACAGGTTTAGTAATTGCTCAAAGATTTGGCGTAATCGTGCACGTTTTCAGCAGAGGAGGTCCTCAGACCATTTTTCCTTTGTGGACACCTGCTAATAGTTTGCCGCGACATAACGTCGTATCAGTAATTCATCTTGGCCAACATTTCGTTAATGTTACCTTACAAGGATGTTATCCAATGCCAACGGTAAATCCTATCTGGAAACGTTACCGAAATGATGCCGCATCCGACTGGGAGTTCGTATATCATGACAGGCTGCAAGAATACCAAATATTTTTAGATGAAAATAAGTTGGTCGACTACTTAGACGTTTAAATGTAATAAACAAATTCTTTAATGAAATATAATAAAAGTGAATTTTTTTTGAATTTAAAAAAAAAATTTAGAACAGTACGGCCCGTAATGGCCAGTACGGCCCGTACTGTTCTAGATTAAATTCAAGATTTACTTTTCATTTTTTACTTTTCCACACACATACACCCACATTTCCTCTCGTCTTGGTCTATACACCCCGTCTTGGTGCTTCAAACTTTCGATACCAGGTATGTATTTTTGCCCGTAGATCATGAATATGTGTTTAGATTAGGTTTTTGATCGAAATAGGACCTGTTTAGGGCGTTTTTAACTTTTCGAAAAATGAACAAGACGGGCCGTCTTGGCCATTACGACCCGTCTTGCTCATTCAAAATTTAAATCAGCCAACAACAAGACGGGCCGTCATGACCATTACGGGTCGTCTTGTTCAATAAATGAAGAAGGTGACCTTTGGCCTGGTATGGCCAAGACGGGCCGTCATGCCCATTACGGGCCGTCTTGGCCATACCAGCCTAGTTTTGGCCTGGTATGGCCAAGACGGGCCGTCTTGGCAAGAAATTTTTTTTAACGTTTATTCGTTTTTCGGTTTTTTCAGCTTATACATTTACTACCGAGATGGATGCCGAGATGCTACATCAGGAGGAGGTCGCCCAGCAGGGGCTGCCGTTAGATCCGGAGACACTAGCGCTCTTGCAGCACGAGTGGCTGCAGTTTGAGCCACAGTCAGCGGTGTGGACGAGGTACCGTCGGATTCTGCGGATGAGCGTGCCGACACCCCGTTGTATAGATTGGGGTCTTCTGGCTGATGCCGGGGAGGCGGTTCGTGCGAGAGCCATCCTCGGCGAGGACACGCCGTGGACTCGCTTGTTCGATCTCGCGGATCTGCCCACATACCGGTTGATCACTGTGGAGTTTCTATCCACATTTAGATACCGAGCTCACCAGGCCACAGTTCGGGAGGAGGATGACGAGGAGCTTCCTCCGGATATCGAGTTCTCTTTATGCGGCTAGCACTTCGAGATGTCGATCGAGCGGTTCGCCATGCACTTAGGCATCTATTACGAGCCGGAGACCGTTCGCACAGGGCTTGACGCAGGGGGAGGAGGGGGTTATGAGGGCCTGGTGGTCCCAGGTATCAGATACGCCCTTCACCGGCCCCAGGGTACGGTCCTCGACGATTAGAGATCCACTGATCCGTTACATCCACCGCTGCATCGTGACGACCATCTCAGGTCGCGGTCAGAGCCAGGAGTGGGTGACGACGACAGATCTGTTTTATCTGCACTCACTCATTGCTGGCAGGCCGTGCAACCTAGCACGGTGTGTTGTACTACGCCTCCTTCTACCACCGACAGGAGCGTGGTACATTGTGGGGTGGCGCCTTTGTCACCCACATCGCCCGCAGGAGAGGCATGGTTGGCATGCTTGAGGATCTGCCGGAGATCGAGCCTCGTAAGCTCGACCAGCGGACGGTCCTCAGCATGAAACTTGCCGCCGACATCCCGGGTCTGGGATTGCGGTTTATTGGGCTGGACGGCCGCCCGTTTCAGCCGGCCCAGGTCATTGTATTGCCAGACCAGCAGCAGCAGCAGGACGGTGGCCCGATACCGTGGCCTGATACCGGAGCCCGAGCCGATTCGGGAGGAGCCGGTTCTGTCACCGCCACGCGAGGAGGAGCCTCCGCAGCATCCACCGCACGTTTACCGTGCGGTGCGCCTGACCGAGCCACTCGAGGCGTTGTTGCACCAGATTGCCGCCCAGTGCGACGAGACGGCCTAGCGGATGGCACGCATCGAGCGACGGCTCGATCGGTACGAGGATTTGATCCAGTGGACAGTCGCGTCAGAGCATGCGAGACGGGACGGGACACAGCTTCCACCGTTCCCGGAGCCACGCGTCTACGCAGACGACGGATCGGACGCTGGACCATCCGGATCGTAGTTCATTTTGTATTTATGTATTTTGTTTCCTTGTATATAAAACCATACAGTGTATATACGTATGTTTCTTTCTGCATTTGTATTGTTTCTGTTTGTGTTGTTTAATATTTGCGCGAAAAACTTTATATTGTTTAAATTATTTTAATAACGTAAACAAACTAATTATAAAATGAAATATTTAGTTAAAACGACATTATGACGTTTAATTAACGTAATAGCCGTGTATCGTTCAAATAACTTACATAATAAACGTATATCGTTAAAATTAAATTTAAATACGTAAATTAAGTTTAAATAAAATAAATAACACATATCGTTCAAATAATTCACGTATTAAACGTATATCGTTAAAAAATATTTAAATATGTAAATTATGATTAAATAAAATAAATTAAATCAAGACGGCTCGTACTGGCCAGTACGGGCCGTACCAAGGTTTTCAAAACTGGTTGGCACCCAAAATGGCTTGGAAAAATAAGCTTGGGCCAAGATGGGCCGTACTGGCCATTACGGCCCGTTCCACAGAATGTTTCACTGATTCCAAGGAATTCCCTGTAATGTTTGTCTGTAATCAATACGGGCCGTAATGGCCAGTACGGGCCGTCTCGGCCCGCAGGGGTGTAAAAATATAAAAGTGGGGTGTCCAAATAAAATGTATAGAGTTATCTACTGCATTATATATGGTATGATTTATTGAAATAATTTTTCTTTGTAATTTTAAATATATATATATAATCGTGGGTTATATCGTCCCAAGGTGACACGTTTTCCATGAAAAATGAAACCGAGACTAACTGAATAACATATCACCTCTATATAACTTTTTTATGTATTTTTTGTTCCCCAAAACTGAGTCTTTGTAACCTAATTTATATTGAAGGTGTTGTCTTGTACATGAAAAAGGAAACCAAGACCAACTAATTAACATCTCACCTTTATATAAAGTTTTTAACATGTTCTAGCCCCAAACTTGAGTCATTGTAACTTGATACATCTCTTCTATGTTCCTAAGTTGCAATATACGTAATACAATTTGTAAGCATGTTGAGTCACGCGATTTCGCTTACAACATATAATAATGCTTTCTATCTATGTTTCAATCTCATGAGAGCAAAGTCTAAATTGAGACGGAGGTTCGACCCCCGCTTTGGGCATTTTTAATGTGACATCATGTGACAGGTCATGTTTAGATTTTATATGGGCTAGATTTTGATGTGTACAAAAATTTACCTAATTGATGGGTTTTTTCACGCATTAGAGGGTTAGTTTATACCCTTTAATAGGTAGGCCCGGTTAAAACAACATATTAGTTGAGGAGACTACTACCATTAAAAATATCATCATATTATTAGGCTATGTGTTATCATCAAGCCTCTATAACTCCACGTAAACGTCACGTATGCGTCACATAATCAACCAACACCATCACCCCTTTAAAACTATACATTATTATTACATGTGTTATCGTCATCACTTCCCCATCACTTTCCTATCACTCTACGTCATCACCACCTTTATTCAATATTTTATTATTTGATTTTTATTTAATTTAGTTATAAATTAAACTAAAAAAGACATAATATTATTAAAAACTTATATTACAAAATAAAAAAAATTACATGATCAAAAAAAAAAAATTAAACTACATAAGGCCACTCAGAGTGGAGGCCGGGGAAGGCTCGGGGAATCCTTTTGCCGGCCGGGGTCTCAAGGGAACACCACCCCCCCGGATTCGGGGTGGGGTAGATCGGGAAGACCACACCGATTCAAGCCGAAGTGAGGGGTAAAAAAATAACCGTTGCACAACGGTTGAATTTTTTAAAAAAAAAAAACCAATTTTTTTTTCTATTTAAACAACTCAAAAACCAACCAAAATCTCACACTTTTTTCTCTCATCTTCTATAAATTATACACCAAAATTTATAAAATTTTCAACTAAAATGGAAGGAGGTTCATCACGTGGTGGGTCATCAACCAAGAAATTTAGAAAACCACGACAAAAAAATGTTCAAACGCCTCAAATAAACCCGTTCAACACACCCGGGTATCATCCACAAATGCCATCTCCGAATCAACCATCATTTTTCTACGATCCAATGAACCCGCCTCCATATTTGCAATATTCACCGGGCACTCAACAACAATTCAACCGGTGGGAGCAATCGTATCAACAAGACCAACAAAATTTTCAACAACAATCTCCATTTCAAGGTATTTTTTATACGTTTATTTTTATATTTTATTTTATTTTGTTTATTTTTATAAGTTTATTTTTTAAGTCTATTTTATTTTGTATGTTTAGACTATCGTGACCATAATCAAGACGACTCGGATTCAAGCGAACATGTTCAAGTCGAGTCGGAAGAAGAAGAAGAACAAGAACCGGTTAGGCGACCGGGAAAGAAACCAGTTGGAAAGAAAGCACCGGCCAAGCGTTGGTCCGATGAAGAGGAGGTTGCGTTGGCCAGAGCTTGGCTAACTATTTCTGAAAATCCCGATGTTGGTAATGCGCAAAAACGGGATGGTTTTTATAGAAAGGTATTTTTTAACATTATTTAAGTTAACAAAAAAAGTAACGGTTGATGCTTAAATTTATTTTCTTTATATGTAGGTAACCGAACATTTTCACCATCTCGTGAAGGACAGGTCGAGGACTGTTGATCAAATCTATTCCAAATGGAACGATATGAACGCTTCCATGAAGAAATGGAATGGTTTTTACCAACAGTGTTCCATGAATCGCAAAAGCGGTGAAGGGGACGAACAAGTTTTGAAAACGGCCATGAAAAACTACAAAACCTTGGTCAAATCAAAGGGATTCGATCACATCCAAGCGTGGGATGTGGTCCGCTATAGCCCTTTATGGTGCGACATTCCACGAGTAGGTTGTGACTCACAATCTACAACAAAAAGGCCGAAGCCAAATGAGTCAATGGGTAGTGCGAACCCCCACATCGACATCAACCTTGATGATGACGAAGACATCAACATCAACCTTGATCGTGATGGCCCACGCATTTATTATGAACCGGATAGGCCAACAAGAAAGGGCAAAAGATCGGCCGCGTCCTCCTCGTCGCATGACGATTTAATTCAACAAATGGCGGAATTCAACTCGTTGAACAAAGAGGACAACGAAAAAAGAGAACGCCATCGAGTTGAAAAACTCCGTGTTTTGCAAGAGGAGAAAGAAGCATGCGTTGCATTAATGCGACGACAACAACAGGCTTTAGACGAACAGCAAAAGGCTGTAGATTTAGAGTTTATGATGAAAGACCACTCAATTTATCAAGAACCAATGCTACAACTGATTCTCGATCGTAAACGAGAAATTGCTGCTCGTTGGGGATGGCATTGCCCTTTCTAGGTTTTTAATTTAATTTTTTAGGTTGTACTCTTTTTTTTTTGTACTCTTTTTTTTTTGTTGTATTTTTTTTAGTTGTATTTTTTTTTTGAATTCCTTTTTTTTTTATTTTAAATTTAATGAATCTTCTTTTATTTTATTATATTTATTGTTAAAATAATTAATTAAAAATAAGATTTGAAAATGGGGAAAAGTGGGACGACACCGTGTAAAATGGGGAAAAGTGGGGAAAGCTGATGTGGCGCTGATGTGACAACGGGGAAAAGTGGGGAAAACCTAGACCACTCCTTGTGGCCTAATAAAATTAAAAAAACATTAAATTAAAATAAAATTAAATACTTTTAAAAAAACTACATATTTTCTCTTGGATTTTTACAAATATGTTCAAAAAATCGTCTTTAAACATGTTATGTATTCCCCTTCTTTGGATCCTCGTATTTTAACTCCTTCGTCCAGTGTTACCTACTTCAACCGGAACGCCGATCTCTTCTTAATTTTGGCAAATAGCTTTTCTTTTTTCCTCCAAAATCATGTTATGCAAAATAATGCAAGAATACACAGCGTCTTAAATTTTACTTTTCTCATAAATCCTACATGGATTATCTATCATATGCCATTTATTTTTAAGTACACCAAACGTCCGTTCGACATCCTTTCTTGCCACATCATGAGCCTTTTAAAGTATTTCCGTTTTTCATCGTCTTCACTAGGACATGTAAAAGATTTGACAAATGTAACATATTCTGGGTAGATACCATCGGCAAGATAGTACCCATACTTGTAGTAAGTATCATTAGCATAAAATGAAGACTCCGGTGCGACTCCGTCTGATATGTCGTCAAATATTGGGGATTGATCTAAAACATTTATATCATTATTCGAACCAGAAACACCAAAATACGCTTGCCATATCTAGAGATCATTATATGCTACTGCTTCAACCATTATTGTTGGATGGTGGTGACCGTTGTGAAAGACCTATTACTGAATAATTCATGGGTAGAGCCGAAGAATGTGAACTACACAAGTTAGCAATAGCATTGATTAAATGAAATAAAGGCTCCGGTGTATAGAGAAGACCTCACCGTTTAAAAAGTAAACATAGAAACGATGGAATCCACTATTTATTTATCATTACTTTTCTTTTTACTACCTAACATAGTACAATTTTGTATTTCGAGGTGAAATGCCTAGAAAAAATAAAAATTGTGGTTGGAAATGTTATAGTAGTCAAAGCCATTGGAATTATTAGTTTATACATTGGAAAAATCCATTTTGTTATTAATATACTAGTAAAGGGACAAAAGAATAACTGAAAGAAAGGAAATCTATTAGTTATTCGTTAAAGTTTCATTTCGTTGACGAGATCCTCCTCAAGCGTTTGGACAATTTTACCACTCCCAATGTGTGCAATCGATGCTTCCGAGCATGTCGGGAAAGCCGTGAACATATTCATGCACTACATAAATTTGTTGAATGTCGCTCCATGTTGGTTTTCTAAAATATCGCGGGTCGTATAATGTTATAACACTTTTACAAAAGTTGTAAAGACTATCTCGTGAAATTTTATCCGACATCCGTAAATATTCGTACCAAAAATTGCTGCATGTGACGTAGGCCAACTGTTGAATAACACTTGTACACTTTTGTAAATGTGTAAAACCTGCTAAACTCGTTGCATCTAATTTTTGTTGAAAAAACGGAAAACTTTCTTTCATATCGCTAACGATTTGAAAAATAAATTGCGGCTCATTCGAAAACGACGTTTGAAATGCTTGTCGTCGTAAGTTGGATTTTGACTAAAATAATATTGAACGGGATGTTTGTTACCACCTTTACGATCACAGTTTATTTTTTTTTTGTCGTAACAGTTGCATAGAATTTTCTTCAATGTTAGATACGATGGGTGTTTGTTGCTTGAACGTTGCGTAAAAACATGAACGATCCTTCATCTGAATCGGATGATGACAATTTCGTAATTTCTTACTCCCAACTCATTTTTTTGGATTGTAAATTGGGTTATTTTAAAGAAAATAATGGTTATTTTAGAGAGAAGTTAATTATTGTAGGGAGTTGAATGTTGTCTTATGAGAGGAGTGGTTTATTTATAGTGATTAATTTTTTTGCTTTTTGCTCCCAATGGTCAACAATCGAAATTTTGTTTTTGTTATTATTTTTTTTTTCTCCAATGGTCAAACACGATTATTTATTTATTTATTTTCCTTGGCTTCAAACGGTTATCATGAGGTGAGTCGGCCCACGGCCCCACGCCTCCAACCCTCACGTCCCTATGACTCTCGGGTGTAGTGTGGGAGGGCATCATCAGAGCGTCACCAGCTCCTTTCACACTCTGCTCACACCCGTAACACATTATATTATTCTGGGCGGAAATAACTTATTTACCAATGTATTTTTGTGTTAAAAATATAAATAAATAAATAAATAAATGAAAGAAGAAACTTTCCAGCATGCAACAATCATGATTAGACCATTTCAACGTCAGACATTTTAGATGTGTGTTGTCAACAGCAAGTTGGGTAACACCATTCCGTAATCACATGGATGTTGGACGGTACACAAACGTCAACGCCGTTACCCCGACCTAACGGCCGCTAGTAAACAGCAGTTTGTTGGCCCTTACCAAAACAAACGGTGCTGTAATGTGGGACCGACCGCACGCGACACGCAACTAAAGTTGGCAGACGGAAGCTTGCAGGGGATGGACGCACGTGACCCTCTGTTTTAATGCTCTCTCACGTGACTGACTTACACTTCATTTATTTCACGGGCAAAGTCACATGTACATCATGTAGCAATTTTAATAAAAAAAACATTATGTAACCGACTAACCGTTCATAAAATGTACAACTTTTATAAATTTTTGGTGTAATTCAGCTTTAAGACAACAATGCATATCTTTTTCAATAATTAGAATAAACATGTACTCATCTATATCATCAAAGACTAAAAATTGGTTTACCCATACAATAATCATTCGTCACTCAGAACTAACACGGATGGCACATACATATATATTTTTTACTATATAAAAAAGAGTAAACATCTATTTTGCTCCTTGTGGTTTGACTAAATTATTTATTTTTGTTTCAAAACTTTCAAAATGTTCATTTCACTCCATTAATTTCCTATTCCGTCTCAATCGACTCCATCTTCTTAACGGCGACCAATCCTTCTGTTAGTTTTCTCCCATGTGACACTCACGTGAGGGCTTTTATGTCATTTCCTTCACTCACTCCCTCTTACACTCCCTAACATTCAAAACCCCTAAATCCTTTTCAGAACCCATAACATCGATCGTTAAACCTTCAAAATCGTGATATCTTCAAAGTCAATCATCCAGTGAAATCATCCAAGAAACTCTTCAAAGGCTACAATGGGTCGCTGTTTATGGGCTATTCGTGAGAATGGCGCAGAATTTGACTACGACATCATATACGGTAAGCATTTGTTTTAAAATGGATGCAATGTGTTTGCTAAAACCTTGATTTGCATTTGATTTGGGATCGCTTATTTGTTGTAGGACACAATGATGAACTGTTTTCGATCAAAATAGTACACCATGATGGTAGGTTCACAAAGTTTCCGAATAGAAGTTATGTGGATGGTCAGGTGAGTTATGCTGACTTGTTTGATAGAGAGCATTTTTCAGTGTTCGAATTAAATACGTTAGTGACAGAACTAGGGTATCCTAGAAAGGAAATAATGTTCTATCACTACAATATTCCTGATCAAGACTTGAACTTTGGTCTGATAGCCTTAGGAAACGATGCTGATGTGGTGGGTTTTTTGAAATTTGTTAATGACAATTGGCTAATGAATGTTTACATATGATGTTATGATAGAACCAATCAATGGTAGGGATATGTGGCCTGTTTTTGAGTGTGCAACCAGGTTGTTACCACCAAAACATCACAAAATCATTGGAAGACCAAAAAAACAAAGGAAGAGGACTGCTGAGGAGCTGATTCAGGTTTCAAAAAAAGGGAAAATGATTAGATTGGGTGGGTCAGTGACTTGTGCAAAGTATGGCCACAAGGGACACAACAAAAGATCTTGCAAGGGCCAAGGGGTTGGGTCACAAGCAGAAGATTAGGCTGTGGTATTATGATGTAATGTGGATGTTAGTTTATTTTGGATGTTAGTTTATTTTTGATGTTTGCTAGTATGATTCAATGATCTTAGTCTCATGATCTTTTGTTTTTTTGCTTGACATGATGGCTGCTACATTTTAGTATATGTAATGAATTATGGTTTCATGATCTTTGAATGTTATTTTGCTACATTTTTGTTTGACATGATGGTTGCTACATTTTAGTCTCATGATCTTTGATTGTTTACTTTTGGTTGACTAATGTAATGTTATGAATTATGATGGTTGCTACATGAATTATGTTTTGTATGGTTATGCAAAAAGCTGCATTGTATCAGAATTTGCACACAAACAAACCAGCTTATGCATAAACCTGCCATGAATTGGTTTAAACATTGAAGAGTGATATCAAAGTTAGTTAAATGAACACATTCAGATTCATATGATTTTAATACCTTAGTTGAATACATAATAGGCAAAATGCTTATAATCCATTACATTTTCATGAATCAGAATCAAAAGACCTTTACAAATTTTCTAGGTCTTTTTGAATAAAAGACCTAGGGCACATTGGTGGATCTGCCCATGCAACAAACCCACATCCCCTTCCCTGCAAATATTTTGAAAAATTTAGGATGTGTTTTAGGTCAAAAATTGGAAGACTTGGGGGTAAAAGAACACGCAACAAACTTATGTTCTTTTTGCAGCAATAGAATCGTCGCCCTGGATTTCGTCTTGTCCAAGAGGATGTACATGATGTGTTAGATCCACACGAACACATCACCAATTGGTCTGCCATTGAAGAAGATGAAATACATTGAAGACGAAGACATGTTTAACGATCTATATTATGGGTTCCGAAAAGGATTTAGGGGTTTTGAATATTAGGGAGTGGAAGAGGGAGTGAGTGAAGGAAATGACATGAAAGCCCTCACGTGAGTATCAATGGGATAAAAATAACGGAAGGATTGGACGTCGTTAAGAAGATGGAGTCGATTGAGATGGAATAGGAAATTAATGGAGTGAAATGAACATTTTGAAAGTTTTGGAGCAAAATGGTTACTTGAGTCAAACCACATGGAGGAAAATAGAAGTTTACTCTATAAAAAGAGAAGGGTATACATTTGATCCATTATTATAACTACTTTTTCATTCGCATGTTACAGCAGAAGGCTGTCATTGCGATATAAAGTATTAAGGCATTAAGGGAATTAATTTGAATACAACGTAACATTAATATCTACGTCCTTAAAAACTACAAAACAACCAACAAAAAAAACACAATTCAGATTGGTCTTGCCTTGAACTTTGCCATAAGTGGTGACATTATCTTATATATCAAAATGCAGATAAAAAAACATGTAATCGTAATAGTGAGTATCACCCTGCCATACAACTGAAAAGGTGTATTCCTTCATAAAAGTAATGCTCCGTCTTAATCGGTAGTTTAGTCCACCATAAAACCAAAAAAGTACTCTGTTGTAAAACTAGTCGTCGGTAGTTTAGTCCACCATAAAACCAAAAAAGTACTCTGTTGTAAAACTAGTCGTCAAAGATTCTACTACAAATTGCAAATGTAACCAGTGGCAGCCGTAATCATTTTTTTTTATGGAGGTTAGGAATTTTTTCTAAAAAATTATTTATCGTTAAATTTTAATTTTTTTTTACCAATTCGATTGGGTCCGGTCGGATTTTGTAAAAAAATGATAACACTAGAATTAAATCACAAATACATAATTATAGTATGCCAAGTTATCATCTCATTTATTAGATTATTATGATAAAATTGTTTTTTGACTGAATTCAAATGAATACTATTTAAATCAACAAATTCAAGATTAAAATAAGGTAAATGTCCAAATTTTCTTTTAAAAAATTGTTTCATATTACCTAAATAAACAAATTATATACAAATTAATTAAATTTCTCATCATGCTTATAAGCTTCAACTTTTTAAATTATACAATAATTATTCAATCTATAAATTGCGGTTGTTGTGATGGGCTGGATAAAAGTGTATATTAGTAAGTTATGATTGAAGCGAACATGAATTTTAATCAACTAAAACAATCACTTAATATATAAACTGGGTATTATTATTATTTTTTTAAGTGGGCTATGACCAATTAAGTACTGAATAAATTATTAATAATTAATTCGGCTTAATTACATGTAATGCATACTGTGTAATTTGAGTATTATTTTTTTTTTATTTTTGGCTTTAAAAATATTTTAAAATGAGCTTCATTTAGTTCGTCAAATTTTCATAGAGGTCGGGGACAAAATTTCTTGCTAATAGGTCGAGATCGGATCATGTATACAACATTAAAATTTAAATGTTCATGGGAGTCGGTTGACCCCCAAACCCACATAGTGAATATGCCCCTAGATGTAACGATATAGATAACGTTAACAAACAAAAAACTTAAAACTAAAACTAAAACAAAAAATAAAACATCAAGATGTTTGAAAAATTGGTGGTCAAAAAACTTTTGAAATAATGATACATGCATAAATGGAGTTTACAAGAATGTCTCTCGTCTTACTGAAGATGAGAAGAAACTTTATGACCTAGAGAAGAAAGCTTATGCTCTACTCATTATGGCACTGCCCAAGGAAATCTTTCAACGTTTTAAATCACATAAAATATCTAAAGCATTGTGGGATGATTTAGCAAAAAGATGTGAAGGAAGTGACCAACTGAAAAGAAGCAAGAGAACTTTTCTTAAGAAACAACTAAAAGTGTTCAAATTTCTAGACAACAAAACCTTTGAGGAATTGGTGACTAGATATACTTTACTATTGAGTAAGCTAAGTAATTTGGATTATGAAGTTTCTCTGGAAGAACAAAATGATAATCTTCTTGATGCACTTCCATCTTCTTGGGAGACATATGTCATGATCATAAGAGAAAACACAGACTTGAAGATTACTGAACTTGATGTATTGATCTCTAAACTTCAATCTTTTGATCTAGAGATGCAGAAGAAAGGCTGGTAACAAATAATCAACTCAAAACCCAGGTCTTTACATGAAACCCATTGTAGCTCCTGCCACCACTTCAGGTTTAGTTGCGTTTTTATCAAGTACTGAAGATGATGAAATATCTGCCGTTATTGATGACACAACAGAGGTGTGTTTTACCTCTGCAACCGGCAAAGAGAAAACATCAGGCAGCAGATCAAAGTTGATGAATGTGAGGGTGCCACAAGAACATCTAGCCTTTTTCATGCAATTTGTCAATGCATATGATTCTGTGGTGCTAAATGATGCTTAAAGGCTTACAGATAAGGACATGGATCAACTGGATCCAGATGATTTGGAGGAGATGGACATTCAATTGTAGATGGCCATGTTGACTAGAAGGGCTAGGAGATTTATGCAGAGAACTGGAAGGTCTAAGATTTCAGGAAATTTGAAAAAGAAACTTGGTTTCTCTAAACAGAAAGTCAAGTGTTACAATTATGGGAATCTTGGACATTTTTCAAGAGAGTGTGAGATTCCAGTTAAGAACAATTCAATATTAGAAGCGGGTAATATACAAGACAAGTTTGATCCTCGAAGAGGGGCTGCTGCTGTTTCTACTTCTTCAGCTACCACAAGCTCAAAGACCACTCCTCCCACAAAAGATAAATCTTTGCTTGTAGAAGATCAGTTTGGAGTAGACTTGTCATGATATGCTGAGGAAGTTCAAGTCGATGATGAATCTCATGTGGCATTTATGGCTCAAACAAGCCAGAAAAGGTTGATTTATCATCATCAATAAATCTTAATATTAAACCAAATTGTCTGAAGTGTTGTGCTTATTCAGCCACACATGATATGGTGGCTAATCACAACCAATCATTGATTGATGATGTCAGATGTTTAGAAGTCAATGTTAGAAAATATCTAGCCAACGAATCAATGTATAAGAATAAACTTAAAGAATATAGTGGTGATATTAAAACCTTGACATTACAATTGGCTGATAAAAAGGACATTATCGATCATATGATTGATGAATTGAATAATCGGACAAAGAAATGCAAATCGATTGAGTGTTTGTCTAATGCTCAAATGATTTTGAATAAGATTTTGGCTAATCATGTACGCAATTCAGGTACCCAAGGGATTGGTTATAAGGCGATTCCTCCTCCTATTAACCATCTTTACGGGTCACTTCCTAAGGAGCCAAATGTTATCCCATATTATGTTAAATACTCTAAGAATTTAGACTTGTTTTCAAATGATTTATCTAATTTGTCAAGTTCTGTCAGTATTAAACATGCAGGAACAAAGATAGAGGATCCAGTATTTAAGAAAGAAGTTTGTGATGATGATGAAGAAGAAAATTGAAATGTGTCTAGTTTAGAATTTGATGTTAAATAGAAAACTGATGTTACAAATTTGATTGATAATAACAAAGATTCTGACTTTTCTTGATTAAAGATGTAGACATTAGTGATGAATCTGTTGAACAGGAATCTGATATTCCTAGGGACTGATATCTATTTACTGAACCAGACAACATAATCTATTATATTATTACAGGAAAAGATGAAATCTTCTGTGATGATATTCATCCATTAAGATTGATTAATCCAGCATTGATTGACAAAGTTTTTAAGAAACCTAATGAAAAGATTTTTGAAAAACCAAATCAAATGTGTGAAAAGGATTGGGAAAGTATAGGCAAACACAAATTTGTTAACAGACAAAATGTAGAATGTTTTATATATAAATGATTTCATGTTTCCTAAATTATTTCTTATCATGATGCTATACTTATTCATATTGTTTTCATACATATTTGGAAATGCTTAGGCTAATACATATTCATACTCATACATACAAATTCATATTTTTACATACATACTCATGCACATACTTGTTCATACAATACTTGTTCATACAATACTTGTTCAATAATTATATAATACTCATACAATACTCATACATGCACATACAAGTGGATGGTATACCCAGGATGGGGTATACGCAGATGGGATCCACTTGGTAAGCAGGTAATGCACATGGTACGGGAAGACTCAATACTCATACACGCAAGGACTTCATAAGGCAGACTGATTGGCCACTGGGTGTTGACATGGTGTCAATCCCATCTAAACATTTAGTTACATATGTTGTCAGCTCTCAATGTTTTGTAACAAGTGACCTCGGATGACTATGAATTCTCTCGGATGTGACTATGTGTCCTCAAATTGATGTTCTAGCTACGCATTCATTGTTGAACATTACACTCAAGTTACTTTTGTGGGTTGGGTACTGTTAATAATCGAGTGTGACTCTAGGAGCCAACCCTTCAGATTTTCAGTCGTCTAATGTTGTTAACTCAAACTTGGTTTTCAAAAGCTAATGAATTGAAATTTGATAACAAGAATACCTTTCATAACTATCAACAAAATTGATATTTGAAATGAGAATACTACACATACCATACTTTGGTTTACACAAACAATGCTGTGGAGAATGGTCAGAGTGAAACTTTTAATTTCCATTAAAGGCAAAGTCGTGCATGTCAAGCCTGTGGTGGATTGGCGGCTGGGCTTGACCCTACATATGCTCTATATATAAGCAGTCTTGTCTTGATGGGATGATGTCGATAGTGAGGTTTAAGGTGGAGACTCTGATGGGTTTTGGACAAGACTATTCTTATAAACTTTTGCAAAGGTTTTCAATACTAAACTATATGAACTCACCAACCATGTGCTTTTTTTTTACATGCTTTCTCAGGTGACGAACAGGCTTAAGCTTAGGAGCATAGAATACTTGCTAGTGTGCCTAGATTAGAGGACCTAGCGACTTTTGGTTGTGCATATCTTTTGACAACTTGTGAATCATTTTTGTATATCTTGTACACTTACAAGATGGAGTGACTCATGATTATTTTGGATAGGTTGACATTGTTAAATTATTGGACACGATGATTGTAATTTACCTTGTAATCCTAGTTTAATGTTATTGTGTTTTAGTTATTCTCAAACATGGTACTATGTATACAATCCGATCTTCTCGATTATCACATGATATCGTGCCCCAAGACTATTCCGCCCGACAGGAAAGTCGATCCAGCCTACCAGCTCAGGGTGTGACAGACATGGTGCCCACATTGGAGAAAGTCATTGACCGCTATATCGGGGTTTACCAGCTTCTATTCAAGGACATGTCTTATTTGCTAATCCTGCAACTCTAGAAGTTGCCATCAATCTGTCAGCTACATTGACTAATGTGACGATAACATCTGGAGTGTTGAAGAAGAACTCTAGAAAAGTTGAAGAAGAGCCTTTGAAAAATTCTGATTATCACCCCAAGAGGAAGTATAAGGTCATCAAGAACTACACGATGGCCACTACTCTTGCATAGGTTGGTGCAGTGCCTACTATGCTGCAAGCAAACCATACACTAGCACCCATCCTTAGTGTGCACGTTGCTAATTTCATCATGCTGATACTACACAGTGTAGATAGTGCATAAGATGTGGCCGGATTGGTCACTGGGTTCAACATTGACGGACTCCAATGGCACTCGTAGTGAACAACGCTGCCTTAGCACTTCCTCCACCTCACAATCCCAACAGCAACAACCAAGGATGCTTCAACTGTGGCGAAGTGGGTCACTTTTCCAAGAACTACCGGAGGAAGATGCAACCGGGAGTTCAAGCACCTCGTGGAAGGGTTTTTGCGTTAGAAGCCCCTTTTGCTCGTCAGGACCCGAATGTGGTCACTGGTACGTTCCTCTTACATAAATTTTATGCATCTGTTTTGTTTGATACTGGTCCGGATCATTGTTTTATCTCGTTCGATTTTGCTTGTAAACTTAGTCATACTGAGGAACTCTTAGATTCCCCTTACACGAGAGAAGTAGCTGACGACAAAGAAATCAAAGTGCACAATATACTTAGAAACTGCCCGTTAATAATAACCGATCAATCATTCACCATCGATTTGATACCAATGGAATTTGGTAGTTTTGATACAATCATAGGAATGAACTAGTTATCCCTTAACCGAGTTTAAATAGTCTGTTTCGAGAAGCTACTTCGTATTCTGATGATAAACGATCAAGTGTTAGAAGTACGGGGAGATCAAGCAAAACACAGTGTTAAGATAATTTCGTGCATCAAAGCACGTAAGTGTTTGAAGAAGCAGTGCTAGCCTTCCTTGCGCATGTAGTGAAAAAGGAGAAGAAAAAAATCAAGCTGCTAGATGTGGCAGTGCTGAAGGAGTACGCATAAGTATTTCCTGATGATCTACCAGGATTAACACTAGGGCATCCGCTAGAGTTTCGTTTCGACTTAATTCTTGGAGCAACTCCCGTAGCTAAGCCTCCTTACATATTAGCACCATTTGAGATGCAGGAACTGTCAAACTAGTTGCAGGATTGTTAGATAAAGGTTTCATCAGACCGAGCTACTCACCTTGGAGAGCTCCGGTTTTGTTCGTAAGGAAGAAGGATGGATCCTTTCAGATGTGCATAGACTACAAAGAATTGAACAAACTGATCATAGAGAATCGATATTTGTTGCCGAGGATTGATGATTTGTTTGATCAACTGCAAGGAGAACAGTACTTTTCGAAGATCGATCTACATTATGGTTATCATCATTTCAGGATTCAAGGCAAAGATATTCCGAAAACGGCCTTCCAAACTAGAAATGGGCACTATGAATTTATGGTGATGCCCTTCGGATTGACAAACGCACCAGCGGTGTTCATGAACCTCATGAACCGTATGTGTAAGTCGTATTTAGATTAGTTTGTTATTGTCTTCATCGATGACGTTTTATTTATTCATAGAGTGAAGCTGAACACGAACAACATCTCAGGAAGATATTGGAATTGTCAAGGAACGAACAACTCTATGCCAAATTTTCAAAATGTGAATTCTGGTTGCAAGAAGTTTAGTTCTCAAGTCAAGTGATTATCAGCGAAGGAATTCATGTAGACCCTGCCAAAATTGAAACAATCAAGAGCTGGGATACTTCGACAACGCCAACGGAGATATGATCTATTCTTGCATTGGCAGGTTATTATAGGAGGTTCATTTCGAACTTTTCTAAAATAGTTTTTCCTCCCACCAAGTTAACTCAGAAGAGTGAGCAATTTCTTTGGGAACAGAAACAAGAAGATGCTTTCCATACATTGAAGCAGAAATTGTACAATGCTCCAATCTTAACCCACCCAGAAGGTAACGATGACTTTGTAGAATCTTGTGATGCTTCCCATCAGGGACTCGGTTATGTATTAATGCAACGAGACAAAGCTATCACTTACGCATTAAGACAACTGAAGATACAAGAGAAGAATTACACGACACACGATCTAGAATTGGGAGTAGTAGTCTTCGCGTTGAAGGTTAGAAGGCACTACTTGTATGGCACTATAGTGTAACATCTTTACTGATCACATGAGTCTTCAACACATATTCGATTAGAAGGAGCTCAACATACGACAGCGATGTTGGGTTGAACTCCTGAATGATCATGACTTTGTGACCAAGTGCCAACCAGGCAAATCAAATGTCGTGGCTGATGCTTTGAGCCGGAAGGAAAAAGTCAACCTGTTGCACATCAGGGAAAAGGGGATGACGGTACAAACGAGCTTGCGTGGTCAAATCTACAAGCCCAGCAATATACGGTAGAAGAAAGAAACTTGAGGAAAGAAGTAGACTGTGGTGATGAACAACAATTTGAAACTAAATAGGTA